>CM056739.1:30212089-30589085 GCA_029844215.1 Przewalskia tangutica | reverse complement strand
TGTTATCAAGACCACCCTACATTGAGAAAGCTCCACCAAGACCTTGAGGAATACACTGATAGAATCCTCACCCGCAGAGGCTCCAAAATAAGTGCCATAGACAAGCAGTTCTCCAAGTTCTTGGAGGTGTTTAAGAAGCTTCACATCAATATCCCCTTCATTGAGGCGTTAGAACAAATGCTTGCATACTTCAAATTCATGAAGAAGATACTTAGAAAGAAGATAAGGTTGACAGATTATGAGATAGTAACACTGACAGAGGAGTGCAACGTCATTCTACAAAAGAAACTGCCTCCTAAGTTGAAAGATTTAGGAAGCTTCACCCTGCCCTGCACTATTGACAAATTAACAAGCAACAGGGCACTTTGTGACTTAGGGGCTAGTATCAATCTCATGCCTCTGTCTGTGTTCAAGAGATTGGGTTTGGGGGAAGCCAAATCAACCACAGTTAATCTGCAGCTGGCTGACAGAACCGTAGTACACCCCAGAGGCATAGTGGAAGATGTGCTTGTCATGGTGGAAAGTTCTTCTTCCCAGCAGACTTCCTCATTCTTGACATGGAGGAGGATGGTGAAATACCCATAATTTTGGGGAGACCATTCCTGCAACTGCAGAGCCCTAATCGACGTGGAGAACGGAGAATCGAGATCGAGGGTTCAAGAAGAAGATATGGTATTTAAGGTGTTTAAATCCACCATTGAGTCCTGTGCCACACAAGTGTTGCAAAGAAGCACAATCGACATGTTCAGCAGGCACAAACCAAACCTAGGGAGATCATTCCTACAACTGTGAACCCACATGCTAGTTTAAAAGCTATAACAAAAGTTCATGACATGAAAGCTGACAAACATGTAATTCCTAATGAACCCAATACTGTGAAAAAGAAAAATAGAGTGAGGAAGAGAAGAATGATCCTTAAGTGGATAGGTTGTAGGGTTAATTTACCCTAATAATTTAATAAGAAACTTGCGTCTGGCTAAAAGACGTTAAAGACAGCGCTACTTGGGAGGCAATCCAATGTTTAAATTATGCAATTTAGTTTAAATAGAACAGTCTCACTTTTGGTATGTTTGTTGTGTTGTGATGCTGTGTGAAGGAATCAAAGAATGAGCATGAAGAAAAGGGTGGAAAACAAGAGTCGAATCAAGACCGCAGCCAATCAGGATCATGCAATGTCGAATTTTCAGAGAGGCCCCAGTACTTTAGGCACAGCGGTGCCACTATGCAGAACCGTTGTGCCGATTAGCGATTTTAAAATAATTAAAAGGCCCTGAATCGTCAAATCTTCTCCCACATATATCGTCTCAGTGCAATATTCGCCGCCACCACCACCATTTTGAGTCGTTGTATGTCTGTAAGTTGTTCCTCTTTAATTTTTGAGTCTTTTACACATTTGGGATAATGTGTAGTTTAAGTTTGGGGGGGGGGGGGGATAGTTTCTTAATTTATTTTAGAGTCTTTATTTGTTTTTGTGTTTTATGTGAGTCAATTTGTTTTTGTTTTTCATGCATGATGTGCTTATTTGAAACGCCTAGTTAACTAAGTGATAATGTAGTGGAATGAGAAGCTAAAATGTGTGCTTAAGGTAGTTATGCCAAAATTTATGAAAATATGATTATTTGGAATATTTGGTGCTTAATTTATGCACACACAATTGAAAAATGTCAGTGAAGTTTGTTTGCTTGTTATTTGAGGAGAAATAGTTAAGATGTACATGTTAGGGAGATGATTCAAGCATTTCTTTGTTAGCCCTTCTTACCATTCATTATCTACCTTGCAATAAATTATATCCCTAGTCAGCCCCGTTGAGCCTAAAATAAGTTGTTTTCTTTGACACCCCATGATTCTCTCGCAGCCATGTTGTAATTGAAAAATCGGGATGAAAATATGAAAAGGAATACAAAAAGAGAGTGAAAAGGATGCACCCCAATAAAAAAATGTAAAAGCTTAAGTCAGCGCCATGTGAATTTTTTTCATGCTCTAAAAAAGGATATATGTACGAATCAAAAGAATACCAAAAGAAGGACAAAAGTGGTTGAATGAGAAAAATGCTTATGGTATGTAAATCGAGTCTAAATGTCTACTTACCTACCCCGCCTAAGCCTACATTACGACCCTAAAAGTCCCGATGATCTCTAACGTATGTCTATGATTAGTGGAGAAGAGCAAAATAAACAGCCCATGTAACTAAATGAAATTGATATGCATAAAGTTAGGTATTCATGCTTCCATTACTTATGATTGAAATGAATTTATAAATATCTGACTTGAACTTCTCGATTGCTAAATTCATGGTATATCGGTTCCTACATATTCTCCCAACTGACGTTCCTATGTTTCTAAGTACTTGGGCAGCTGCTGGGTTTTGAGTCTTTGAGTCTTTTGTGTTTGGGTCTTTTTTTTTATTTTGATCTTTGCTCGAGGCAGCCAATGTTAAGTTCAAAGCGTTAGACGATTTTGTATATGCATTTTGAGTCATTTTTAATTAGTATTTTACACGTTTTTGTTGTGTTTAGTATAGTCTTAGGTTTGTTTTTCTTTCTTATGAGTCACAGCGGTTCCAAAAGGCAAAATGGCGAAAAGGAGCGAGAATTGGGCAGAAAAGGTGCTCCCGAGGCAAAAGGACGAAAGTTGGCACATCAGGACGAATGATTTTAAGCACCGCGATGCCATATTTGCTGAGAATGTGCAGGAGTTTTGGCACCGCTGCCAAGCATGCAGTAACTACGCGGTGACGAAAATCTCGGGCCCAAGAATTGGCTAAGGGCAGATTGGTCCATAGGGCACAAAATTTGGAACATATTTAAGCCCTAGGGAGTAATGCTATGAGAAGTTGGTCATTCTACAACATAACACAAGACAAGACAACAAGGGAGGCTACAATTGGAGACTTAGTTCGCAGTAATTCCTTTTCTTTCGCTTTTAATTCGCTTTATGTAATGGATTTTATGTTAGTTCTTAGCGTGACTATGGCTAGAGCTAAAAACTTTATTAGGCTTTCCTTATCAATCGCTTGAAATTTCTATTCATGAATTAATGCAGTAGTTTGATTTCGTCTTCACTTGATTAAGATTTAGTCAATAATTGGTATGAATGTTTGATAATTGATTGATCACTAATTATCATACTATATATGATTTCGAATCAAGAACCGAGATGAGAGATTTGGATATGTCAGAATTGACTAGACATAGGTTAAAATAGCTGATTTACGCATTCCGATACTGTGTAGCATTATAAGTTATCGTTTAATTATCCTACGTGGTAAATCCTATCATAGAAATATGTATGGTTCTCAGACGGGTCGAGTGATTATATGTCCCAACCTAATATAAGACGCTTAAGTTAACCGTTATCTTAACGTAGAAGGTTAAGTCATTCTAGTTGAATTAAGGATCGAATAGAGTGGATTGTCGAGAATTTTAGAAGCCCTAATTCATTCATAACTGATTATAACTTAAATAGTTTAGTAATTCTTGCAATTATTCTAGTACTTAAACAAAAACTCAACTCAAATATCGATTGTCAAATAGATTACATAAAGTAGATGAATGGTAATTAGAAACCGCCTCGAGGATGATATTCGGTCTTATCGCATCATATTACGGTCAACGGCGGCGTGCATGCTGAGCATTCAAATATCGCTAACAATGTATCGCTGGCGACGCTGTTGTATGGACGCTCGCTAATTACATCGCTGTATCGACGTAACGCCGATGGCGCCGCTTTATAGACGCATCATCGCGACGCCGCATGGACGTGTTGCCGCGACGCCGCCAGATCGACGTGTTGTTGATGACTTCGCCAGACGGACGCACTATCGATGACGCCATCAGATAGACGTGCCGATGACATCGCCAGACGTTGTATGGACGTATCGCTGATGACATCATTTTGTATGCACATACGCTTGTGAACCTCATAGTCGGAGATACGCGTTGCCGGACGTTGTGCATCCGCGGAACCGCACGGGTTAAAACGACGTAGTCGCTCGGGCATCATGCTTTTGCGACCGCACGGGCCGAGATAATATCATTTTCTCGGATATAACGCTGACGTGATGTCGCTGTCCGATGTTGCGCTTTTGACCCTCTCGGGTTGAAATGATTTTATGATCGAGCTTGATGTGGCCGACCTTATCGCAGAATTTGAACTTGATTGTTGTTGTCTTTTCTCGCTTCATAATACGAAGAACTCGCACACAAAAAACTTGTGAGTTTTTGGGGCGCCAATTCGTATTGACTTCAGAAGCTTGATCATCGAGCACCAGGCGCCGACATTGCTCGACTCGTAACCTCCGCTCTAGTTTCGCCTCGCTAGTTGTTAATGAAAATATTTATTGAAAATAAATTGCTTATGACAAAGTATGTATTTTAATAAAAAAATTGTCGGATTTTCGAACGCTGACACGCAAAGGAAACCAAAATCAATGCTTCGCACCTATTGGTGTCTTTTACAACCCTAAAATTATCCCGCTTCAAATATGAGGGCACTCATCGAAACCAAGTCTCGCGGTTGCCCGTATATCCTTTCGTGGTTATCTGGCGCGTATTTCGCTATATCCAAAACAAGTGGAGTAAAATTTCTAACGGTGTGACCGGCCGATTTAGGCCGCCACGATCCCAACGAGGAATCAGTCATAACGTAGTTCGTTACAAACAAGAGGACCGTTAAGGTTTTTCTAAGAATGGTACCGAGGTCGGTTGTCCTCCTACGATTCCGCCGAGGAATCAGTCATGACATAGTTCATGTTACAAGGAGAAGGGATTGTGATATTTTCTAAAAATGGACCGCCGGGTGATCTGTATTTTATATACACTTTTTGAGTCATTTTTAGTTAGTATTTTACTCATTTTATTTATGTTTAGTACAATATTAGGTTGTTTTCCTTTCTTTGTGTCACAATGTCAAAATGGAGAAATGACGAAAAGGAGATGAAATGAGCATAAAAGAGATGAAATTGCACACAAAAGGGCCAAGAAATGAAGTCTAAGAAGTTCCGAATTATAGAGAAAATCGATTTAAGTCCGGACGAGAAAAGACGCATTTAAACGGAATTCGCCAGAGGCTACGGAAGCAGCCGCGCGCCCAAAGTGTCAAAGTCCCAAGAGTTGCTGACTTCAGCCAAGGCAGTCATAGCGCATACCGACGCTGAATTGTGGAAGTCGGGCCGAATTTGACATGTTTCGTAATCCTAAAGTGGATAACTTTTCCTTCAAAAAGAGATAATTTTTCATACCTAAAGAAAACCTTTTCCTACCTAAACACCCTTACCTAAAAGGATTCTAATAACTTTTCCTTTCCTACATAAATCCTTAACCCTTCACCTAAATGATTCTTTGGCTATAAATACTCTACATCATTAGAAGAATTATTCATTCTCCATTCTACCATTCACCATTCTACATCCATCCATCCACCATTCCACCTTGTAAATATTCCACAACACAACCCTCGATGCTTGGCTCGAGACTCATTCTTAGTAATTTTCTTTTCTTCTTTACTTTAATTCAGTTTTTGATGATGAACATGGAATTAGTTCTTGTCATATTTATGGCTAGGAACTAATTCTCTTATGTGGCTTTCTATGTTGAATTTCTGAACCTTATGTTATAAATTAACGACGCTTATGGTAATTATTCTTATCGAGAGATCTATCCAATAATTGAGTTGAATTCTTGGTAGCTAATTGACAACTAGTTATCACTATATGATTTCTAATCGATTCTCGGTGGATCGTGAATATGTCTGTAGTTGATGTACCTCAATCGGGGATGAAATACCTCAATTAGATTTGTAGCGCTGATTTAGAGGCTTAACAACCCTAATTTTGGCGCATTGTGCGTGACGGCCAACTAGGTTTTTGTGCTTAATCCTCCTATAGCGCTACTCTTATCACAAAGTTGTAAGGAACAATATCGGCTGAGTGTTTATATAACCTAACGGAGTATAAAACGATTTCAGAACCCGCTTTCTCCAAAAGAAGAATACCATAAGTTAATGTATTAGTAAGTAGCATGTTGATAGTAAGGATACATAGAAGCCCTATTCTCATCGATTCGATTAAATCTGTATATTTAATTAGCTTTCATAACTCTTAGTTACAAACCAAACAATCAATCATTAATTCGCCAAATAGATACTAGAAAATAGATCACTGGTACTTGAACCCTAATCCTAGAGGACGATATTCTGTTATACCCCGTATTTCCAGAGTATGTACGTAAGGGAATACGTACAAAAAGTTTGGCTTGAAAGTTAGCCTTGGACGTTTTTTTTGTACACAACTCGCTTAAAGAATCGCTCCGACTAAACGCTTCCACAAATTTTCGTAGGAAAATTCCGCTATGCCATTACTAATTTTTATGGATTTTTCCGAGAGACGAACATTTTGGGACCAACGAGGGCAACACTTGGCACCTCCCATCGTGGATTTGAAAATCGCCCCTCGACGAATCGACGGGCATTGGCACGCTTTTGTTGCCTTCGCACAAAGTCGCGAGTTGGTAGGATATTTGCGCGTAGTAAATCTTCACCCTACACTTGCCTTGCACTTGTCTCAATCTTCGCCATCGTTGGCCACTTCTGACCTATAAATACCCTCAGAGATGAAGAGTTCTTCATCCACAAATCTTCCAAGTCTTGAAAAATCCTCTCCTCTTCCTTAAGCCAAATCGCCCAACACCTCCCCTTTGAGTGAGCTGGCCGGTGGCCTACCCCACCCTAGCCTAGCCGAAATCTACCCCCTCCCTTGGTAGAAAAGTTGTCTTCTAGTATCGTTATAATGCCCAAAATACCCTAGCCCAAATCCCTTAGTACTTAGTAGAAGTTGGAAGAACTTCTAAGGTTTCTCGAGCTACCGGGCGCAACTTGTGAGCTAAACCTTGCTCAGGCGCGACTTTATCTACGATATTATTGGGCTTACCGAGGTAATAATCCTAACCCTCTTTGGTATTCGAGAATGTATACTCTATAAGTATAAGAATAAGTAGAAATACTTAGAAGAATATCACAGTAATAGAATTGAATCAGACTTCACATAGATCTGCCACAAGAGACTTATATAGCTCACCGTAGGGTCAGGCTGCCCGACTTATCAGAGAATTATGAACCCTGCTTTGAATGACCTTCAGAGTAGTCTTTAATAGATATGTGTGACTATTATAGGCGACTCATACACATATTCAACTTCAAGTGTGGTTTTCACGGTAAGGTATGTGATTCTTCCTAAAGCACGGTATTTTACAATATATAGTACGGAGACGCATACGTGTTAACTGAATAATAACTACGGCAATGTCTTTGACTTAAGCTCGAATAATACCTACAGAATGCCTCACGCTTAAGCTCAATAACAAAGAACCAAAACATTTCAAAAGAATATCGAATCATTTTTTTAATGTAAGATAAATATTTGGTTTTAACAAAGCTTAAGAGTTATACTAGCTTTATGGGAAGTTAGGTATAACAACTTAAGAAAGATAAAAGGAACCGCACTTGTTTATAAAAGCCTTGTATTGATTTCGCTAATGTAGTAAGATTGTGTGATAAGTAGACACGCATGACGCTACCCGTGTTAGGTCTTGTAATGCCGTAAAGCGGTCATTCTGCCAGGCTTACGTTGTTAACCTAAGTCCGCTGTAATCGTTATTGTATCACCTACCCTCGACTTATTTATACCGGTGGCTTGCCCTTGACGCGGTCTATACGGCCTACGCGGTCCGCGAGACTACGCGAGCGCCGATGCTCCGTGATTGATCATTCCGGCGCTTAGCCCGACGCGGGATTCCCGCGTCCGCCGAGACTACGCGTTCGAGGCTACGCGCGCCGCGGAGCCCAGCGGACGCCGGGTTGGCTGCCCCGATGCGAGGTATACCTCACGCGGTCTGTGTGACCCACGCGATCGCGGAAGTCCGTGACTAGGCACGCAGAATGATACTACGGGCGATCGCCTTGCTTCGATCATTCGCGCCTAGACTAGACTGCACGCTTTTCCTAGTATTGTTATTGTTTGTGATATGGCACTATGTGCAATTGAACCGATTGTATTTGTGAAAAGGTTTTAAATACTTTGATTTCATTTTAAAGTACTTTATAGTTTCACATACTTGGTACTGCAGATCGATTTCTTCGGGCCGCGCTCATGCCGCAGGTGGCAAACAGTGTGCTAGATCCGCATCCTGTGGATCTCTTTGCATTGGTGTCGAGCTCCATCTTCTCCGAGGCTCTACTTTTGCATGATCTCCCAGACAGATAGTTTGTACAGTGTGGTATGGCGGCCCCGTCCCGCCATAGTTGTATATTTCAGAGGTCTGAGTCATGTTGTACATTTCGGATGTAAATCGCTAAACCTTGTTCATATATATATGCCGAAAGGCGACGCTTGTTCACATAAATCTGGTCTTATTTTATAAAACTGTTTACGCCTTGTTTTATATTCCGCCGTTACTCGATGTATGACTACTGGGTGCCCTGCCAGGCACCACCACGCCCCGAACGGGTCGTGACAAAAGTGGTATCGTGAGCGCTAATCTCTGGCGTGTCTACAGACCGTATCTAGTAGAGTCTTGATTATCGCATGTCAGGCACCACACCAATAATCGTGAGGCTATAGGATATTTAGGATCGTTTCATTCTTCTCATTCCGAGATCGTGCTTTAGAGTCAGTGTTATAGGTCGACCTCTAACGTATTCCTTTCCTCGTAATAGCTTATGCCTCCACGTAAGGCAACCCGCCCGTGGCAAGGCAATGGCGGAGTCGCTAGCGTGACACCCAGAGTTACGAGGGCTCGTGCCCGGGCCATACCGTAGACGGCGAAGTTCTTTGACGCCGCCGCCCCAAAGAGACCGCAGCACTACACCTCCCGCCCCACACTGGGCGAGGAGTTAGGGTACAAGGAGATGGCCCGCCTTTTGGCAAAGTCAGGCCCGAGCATGAGGAGAGGTTCGAGGCAACCATTCCAGCCCAGCCTCCACCCCGCTTGCACCCGTGGTACACCCGAGGCGTATAGTTCGAGGCTACGAGATTTCTTAGTCAGAGCCCTCCGTAGTTTTACTGTCGAGGCCGGAGGATGATCCGCAGGAGTTCATCCGTCACCGCAGAGGATTACGCGTGATCGTGGCTTCGTAGACCGAGGTCGTGACATTCGGTTCGCGACGGCCGCGCGATACCGCAATGATCGTTTGATTCACGAGCTTTCCGGGAGAGTACGCACTCCAGCAGAGTGGGATGAGTTTTCGAGGCTTTTTCACACACTTCTTGCCTCCGCAGATGGCGAGGGCACGAGCCGATAGATTTTTACCGCCGAGACAGTGGACGACCGCCGTGAGTACAATGTCGAGTTTGATTCTTCGCTCGATATGTCCCAAAGATTGGTAGCAGATACGAGGATAGGTACACCGCCACGCCACCGCTAGATGATTATACGGCCGAAGTCACGCGCGGTGTTTTCTTCACCGTACGACATTACCCGCACGCAGCTCATGCTCTAGATGCGAGCGAGAGACCGCCGGCAGAGCGATATCGCAAGGTTAGGCGCCAAGACGGCCGGTTCTTTTGGTGGTTCTCGTGGTGGCGGCATCGCCAGGTCCGTGATTTGCACCACACCGCGCAGAGCGCCCTATATCATCTTCGCATACCAGAGCGCCGGGGCGTCGTGGCCCTGTGACTTCTGATTTGCGTAGCAGTGCTAACCGCTCGAGGTCCGCTTCGCGCCCGCTGTGGTAGATACCATTCTCGAGTCAGACCGAGCTTGCTACACGCACGTGGCCGCAGGTCATTTCGCGAGTTTGTCCGACCGAGCGGCGCGGTAGTAGGCCCACGCCATGTGGTTCGTCGCTTCTTCATCCTCGACGCTATCGCCCGAGGCAAGGTACTCACGGTCAGGTCGCGGCAGGTCGTGGCTCGTCTCAGCTTCTAGCGGTCCTCGTAACCGCATATATGCTTTGTCCACCGACAGATCGTGAGGCCTCACCGATGTCGCCACAGTACCTTATCGGGCTGGTTTGATGCGTATGCATCGATAGATCCGGTTCTACTGCCCTATATATCTCCCTTGTCACAGTAGATGCGGATGAGCCCGAGTCCATAGACCCTTTCGAGGTAGCTACGCCATGGTGATCTTGATAGCTCTACGGTATATAGAGCTTGTCCCGCGACCATTTACGTCGACCCTAGCCGACTTGACAGAGTCGAGATGATCGACTTCGACGTGATCACGGGACGGATTGGCTAGCTTCGCTATGCCAATGTAGACCGCAGATGAGAGTAGCACGGTTCCAGCTTCGGCGAGCCTGGCCATTGTGGGAGGAGCACCAGACGCCGGCGGTAGGTTTATTTCCTACCTCAAGGCCAGGAAGACGGGTGCGTGGCGGTATATCTACCATCTAGTTCGAGTGTTTGATATCGAGGTCGCGTACTGCATTTTCACCGGGCTCAGAGTCACGAAGTTCCCGCACGTGTTCCTGCACGACTCCCGCATCCTCCCGAGGGAGATTGAGTTTTGTATCGACATATTGCATACTCGCCTATTTCCATTCCGCCATACGTAACGGCACCGCCGAAGCTGAGAGAGCCAAGGATCACTAGGGATTTGCTGCAGGCGGTTTCATTAGGCCCTGTTTCTCCCCGGGGCGCCAGATTGTTCGTGAAAAAGAAGGACGACGCCGCGCGTGTGTTGATTACAAAAATGAACAAGGTGACCATTAAGAATGTATACCCCTTCCTGTGATTGATGATTTGTTCGACCAGCCGTGGCGCGAGATGTTTTTCCAAGATTGACCGCTCGCTATCATCGTTCGTGTCGAGAGGCGATGTCCCTAGATCGCATTCGACCAGACGCATTACGAGTTCAGTGGTCATGTCCTTCGTTGACCAATGCTCCGCGGTATTCATGGATTTGATGAACCGAGTGTTCAAACCATTTTGGACACGCTTGTGATAGTGTTCATCGATGATATCTTCGCTTATTCTCGCCAGAGCAGAGCACGCGAGCATTCGGCGATCGTGGCCGATAGCTTCTCCAGACTAGCCAGACGCCAAGTTTTCCAAATGTGAGTTTTGCTGACTTCTGGCGCTTTGGGCATATTGTCGGGCCGATGGCATTCGAGTTGATACGCCAAGATCGAGGCAGCCAGACTTGGCCGAGACCTACTACCCGGCAGCAGGTTCGCAGCTCGGGCCTGCAGTTATTATCGCGGTTCGTGGAGAAGTTTGCTTCATCTCTCGCACCATTGACTAGGCCGACTCGTAAGGCAAACAAGTTTCGCGGATCGATGCCAGAGCGTGGTTTCCAGCTGTCGAAAGAGAGACCGACGACCGCCTCGCTCTTACTTCCGCAGGGTCCACGGTTATGTCGATATCAGGATGCGCCGCATCGGTTGGGACGTGTGTTGACGCAAAGATGGCAGAGTTATAGCATACGCATCCCGACACCGAAGAAACACGGTAGGAACTACCCCACCCATGATTCGAGCCGGCAATGGTGATTCACGCCAAGATCCGAGGCACTATTTGTACGGGGTTCACGTGGATATTTATACGCACTACAAGAGCCTCCAAGATATCTTCACCAGAGGAGCCGAACTTACGGCGAGACGGTGGTTAGAGTTGCTTAAGGATTACGATGTTGATATCCTATACCACCCAAGGCCAATGTCAGGCGTACGCCCGAGTCGTAGTCGACGGGAGCCTATCGACGCGCAAAGCAGAGAGAGGACATGGTTCGTGATTTGCATCGCTTAGCGAGCCTCGTGTCCGCTTGATTGATTCCGATAGCAGCGGTTAGAGTTCGCGAGGTTGCCGAGTCTTCCATCGCCGGCGAGGCGAAGAGGCAACAGCCGAGGATCCACTTTGATTCGATATCGCGATACGCCTCTTCGCAGGCGCGGTCCTCGAGGTAGCACCACGGTGCTAAGGCTCGAGGGCGCATCAGGTGTTCCGCATGTTTCGTGACTTCGCAGCAGTTCTCGGGAAGCACACATACAAGCATTTATCCATCCGGTCGACCAAGATGTACCACGACCTTAGATCTGTATCGGTGGGATGGCTTCAAGAGGACGCTGCGCAGTTCGTAGCTCGCCCGTGTTGTCGCAGCGAAGGCAGAGCACCGAGGCCCGTGGTTTGTTACGCATTTATCGAGATCCCGACCGAAGTGGGAGGTAATCAACATGGACTTTATCACAGATTACCTCGCACTCGCAGGAGACATGATTCTATATGGGTTATCGCCGACAGTCGATTTAAATCAGCCCACTTTCTTCCCGTCAGACGACTTTTCTACCGAGGATTATGCCGCACTTTATATCCGAGATCGCCGATCGCATGGAGTCCCTACCTCGATCATATCGCATGGAGCCCGCCACGCCAACTTCGAGGTCCTTCCAGAGAGGTTTAGGGACGCAGTGAGCCTCGAGTACCGCATTTCATCCGCAGACAGACGGACAGCAGAGCGCACTATCCGCACTTCGAGGATATGTCGCGAGCCCGTGTTATCGACTTCCGGTAGTTGGGAGGATCATTTGCCTCTAGCTGAGTTCGCAGATAATAATAGCTACCACCCAAAGATTCGATGGCGCCTTACGAGGCCTTATACGAGGAAGTGCAGTCGCCATAGTTGGTTCGACGTGGGCGGGCGCTAGCTGGACCAGATTTGGTGCAGCAGTGCCGATAAGGCGGCTTATCCGAGCGCTATCGACACCGTAGTCGCATGTAAGTCGATGCGCATCATCGTCCGCCGCATCTTGAGTTCGAGGTTCATGATTGGGTTTTCCTAGCGCGCCACCCATGGCGGTGCGATGAGATTTGGGAAGATGGAAACTCACCCAAGGTACATCGGGCCGCTTCGATTGTCCGCAGGTAGGCAAGGTTGCTCACGAGCTGATCTCGCCGTCCGATCCGGAGGCAGCATCCGGTTTTTCACGATCTACGCCGGTGAGACGTATCGGATCCATCTAGGTACACCCGATCGACGGCGTCCGTGACCGGTGGTTATCGCATTTATGGAGATTCCCATAGCGATAGTCGATCGTCAAAGTTAGGCCCGCGACGAAGGACGGGCTTCCACAAAGTCTTGTATGAACGAGCTCGTGAGGAGATGACATGGAGGCCGGTGAGGACACGAGGCGAAGTATCCTCACCTATTCCCATACCTCCGTAAATTCACTTTTCTACTTGTAAATTTTCGTTATCGCTTCGCCATGTATTGCTCGCGGCCGCGTGTGGCATTTGCTAACTGCTTAAGCTTCTTCGATAATCGTTTGAGAAGGAACATTCGGACGCATGTTTCTGAGGGGAGAATGTTATACCTCAGATTTCCGCAGTATGTACGTAAGTGAATACGCATAAAAAGTTTGGCTTGAAAGTTAGCCTCGACGCTTTTTGTACACAACTCGCTTAAAGAATCGCTTTCCACTAAACGCTTCCACGCCTTCGTAGGGAAAATTCCGCCATGCCATTACTAATTTTTATGGATTTTTCGAGAGACGAACATTTTAGACCAACGGAGGGCAACACTTGGCACCTCCCACGGTGGATTTGAAAATCGCCCCGACGAATTGACGGGCATCGCACGCTTTTGTTGCCTTGGCACAAAGTCAAGGAGTTGGTAGGATATTTGTGTGTAGTAAATCTTCACCCTACACTTGCCTTGCACTTGTCTCAATCTTGGCTATTGGTTGGCCACTTCTTGACCTATAAATACCCCTTAGAGACGAAGAGTTCTTCATCCACAAATCTTCCAAGTCTTGAAAATCCTCTCCTCTTCCTTAAGCCAAATCGCCCAACACCTCCCCTTCGAGTGAGCTCGCCGAGGCCTACCCCACCCTAGCCTAGCCGAAATCTACCCCTCCCTTGGTAGAAAAGTTGTCTTCTAGTATCGTTATAATGCCCAAAATACCCTAGCCCAAATCCCTTAGTACTTAGTAGAAGTCATAAGAACTTCTAAGGTTTCGAGCTACCGGCGCAACTTGTGAGCTAAACCTCGCTCAAAGCGCGACTTTATCTAGGATATTATCAGCTTACCGAGGTAATAATCCTAACCCTCTTTGTATTGTAGAATGTATACCGTAGAAGTATAAGAATAAGTATAAATACTTAAAGAATATCACGTAATAGAATTGAATCAGACTTCACATAGATCAAGCTTTCACAAGAGACTTATATAGCTCACCGTAGGGTCAGGTCGCCTGACTTATCGAATTACGAACCCTGCTTTGAATGACCTTCAGAGTAGTCTTTAATAGATATGTGTGACTATTATAGGTCGATCACGCACATATTCAACTTCGCAAGGTGGTTTTCACGGTATGTATGTGATTCTTCCTAAAGTACGGTATTTACAATATATAGTACAGAGACGCATACGTGTTAACCAATAATAACTACTGCAATGTCTTTGACTTAAGCTCGAACAATACCTACAGAATGCCTCACGCTTAAGCCCAATAACAAAGAACCAAAACATTTCAAAAGAATATCGAATCATTTTTTTAATGTAAGATAAATATTTGGTTTTAACAAAGCTAAGAGTTATACTAGCTTTATGGAAGTTAGGTATAACAACTTAAGAAAGATAAAAAGGAACTGCTTACTTGTTTATAAAAGCCTTGTATTGATTTCTAAGTGTAGTAAGATTGTGTGATAAGTAGACATGTTATGATGCTACCGTGTTAGTGTCTTGTAATGCCGTAAAGGGTCATTCTGCCGCGCTTACGCTGTTAACCTAAGTCCGCTGCATCGTTATTGTATCACCTACCCCTCGACTTATTTATACCGGTGGCTTGCCTCGACGCGGTCTATACGCCTACGCGGTCCGCGAGACTACGCGAGCAATGGTATGCTCCGTGATTGATCATTCCGGCGCTTAGCCCGACGCGGATTCCTACGCGGTCCGCTGAGACTACGCGCCTCGAGGCTACGCGCCGCGGAGCCCAGCGATGCCGGGGTCCGCCGATGCGAGGTATACCACGCGGTCTGCAGCGACCTATGATCGCGAAGTCCGTGACTAGGCACGCAGAATGATACTACGGGCGATCGCCTTGCTTCGATCATTCGCGCCTAGACTAGACTGCTACGCTTTTCCTAGTATTGTTATTGTTTCAGGATATGGCACTATGTGCAATTGAACTCGATTGTATTTGTGAAAAGGTTTTAAATACTTTGATTTCATTTTAAAGTACTTTATAGTTTCACATACTTGTACTGGCCAGATCGACTCTTCGGCCGCGCTCACGCCGCAGGTGGCAAGTGCTAGATCCGCATCCTTAGATCTCTTCGCATTGGTGTCGAGCTCCATCTTCTCCGAGGCTCTACTTTTGCATGATCTCCTCAGATTGTAGATAGTTTGTACAGGTATGGCGGGCCCCGCCCCGCCATAGTTGTATATTTCAGAGGTCCTGTAGTCACGTTGCAATGTTGTCGGATGTAATCGCTAAACCTTGTTCATATATATGCCGAAAGGCGACGCTTGTTCACATAAATCGTGTCTTATTTTATAAAACTGCTTTCATGTCTTGTTTTATATTCCACGTTACTCGATGTATGACTACTGGGTGCCTAAGCACTACCACGCCCCGAATGGGTCGTGACATATTCGGCCTTATCTAAGACTATACTACTTGATACGATAACGCACTTCGCGCTTAAAGCGTGTGCATCTTTCGCGCATCAAGTTTTTTGGCGCCATCACGATTAGTATAGTTCAATATCAAATTTATCTATTTTTAATTTCTAATTTGGTTTTAATTTTTATTTTTACGCTTTTCGTTATTAAAAAAAAAAATCGAGGTGCCGTGATTCGCTGCTGGTTTTGATTTATCTCGTGGACCCTTAAGACATGGATTTCATCATTAATATGATCGAGCCCAACCATGTATAAGAGAGTGAGGAATTACGAAACTTTACTCGCCTCACGAGGTCTCAAGCTCGCCTACGGACTAAATGAGGTTGGGTATAAAGAAGTTGGAAACGCAAATAGCGTAACTCACGATCATATTCAACAAATAACAACAAATTGAGGAGCCCGAATCACACCCAACTATCGAGGAATCTGCAAGACAACTTGGTGTAGAAAATGAGAAGAGTGCAGAGATCCAATTATTCACCTTCGATTCCTTGGAAAATCTTTTTCTTGTACCTATTGCGTAAGAAACACCACCAACACAAAGTTGACTCAAACAGAAGTCAATACCATCAAGGGCACCCCTAGAGTTGAAAGACGTAGGAATCTCACCGATCCCTACATTGAGAGAACCTAAAAGACAAGCATGTCTTGTATACTGGGGATAATCGATATTTGATGCCCTTGTTCAAGCAATTGTTGTAGTTGAAGTGAGACCGCAACAATAACTACGCGGATTGCAAGCGCTGTATGATCCAATAGGCACTCTGAAAGCGTTAATTGGTCCGCTAAAAGACGTTAAAGACAAACATTGTTGGGAGGCAACCCAATGTTTTTAATTATGTTATTTTAATTTCTGCTTTATTTTATGTTATTTTGCTTGTAATGCCTCACTGTCTTGGGTTCTTGTTTTGTGTTGTTGACGACAGTGGATCAAAGCTAAAACCGAGGAAAAGGAGCAACAAACGCCAAAAAGGAAAAGTAAGCGCCAGCACATGCGCTCGTAATCGGTCGCGCGCCGAACCTGCAGGGTCACAAGATTAGCAGTACTGCGCGCTGACCTCTGGCCACGCGCCGAACTTCAGAGAGCCATATTTCCGTGCAAATTCCAGAATTTTTCATCCTGCACTCGCATGACCGTGTCAGGTCAAGAAGTTGTCATTTTTCTTTATTTTCTTTGAGCCTTGCACACATTGGGGACAATGTGTGATTTAAGTTTGGGGGTGTTTTATTTGTGTCTTGTTATGTTTCAATTAAGTCTTTTTTTTATTGTTTTGTGTTTATTTTTGAGTCACAAATTTTTTTTTCTTTTTTTTTCTTTCTTTTTTCATAATTACCTATCAAAGATCATGTATGCTGTAGTTGCTAGAAACACCTAGTGAAGGAAGGTGGAATAATGTAATGGAATTAGAAGCAACTATCTAAACACCTAGGTTAGATATGCCAAAAACTCACAAAAATCTGTCTATTGGAGTTTCTTGCTTAAAATCATGCATGCTAAATTATGAAAACCTATGTGTTATGATTGCTTGCTATTTGAGGCTAAATAGTTAGGATATGCATGATAGGGAGATGACTCGTGCATTTCTTTGATAGTCAATTTTACCACTTTTTCTACCCCGAACTTTAAAAGTATCCCTAGTCACTCTATCGAGCCTAAAATTGAAACTTCTTCTTTGACACCCTATATTCCCACAGATTGTGCCATAAGTAAAAATGTGAAGTAGTGGAATCAATTGTGTTAAAAAAGAGACAAAAAGAGTGAATGAGTTTGTTGCACCCCAATAAAAAAGTAATAAGAAAGAGGCAAAAGCCTAAGTTCTGGTGCTTGTTATTATAATACTCTTCATTCTCCCAAAACAAAAGAGGGAAAAAGATAGAATTGAAGTGAAGAAAAAAACAAAAAGAAAAGGGAAATACTGAAAAGCTAAAGAGCTTATGGTACACAAAAATGAGCCTAAATGCCTATTTTTACCAACCCCTACCTAAGCCTACATTACAACCCTTAAAGTCCTCAAGATCTCTTTATGCATATTCAGATTAGTGAGAATAGCAAGTAAGCATGCCATAGGATTTTGAATTTATATGCATGATTTAGTATATCGACTTCCATTAAAGCATGATAAATATGAGTTTGCGAAATATCTAGCTCAACGTGTTTAGTGTCAAAATTTCATGTTACATGTTCCCCGCATATTATTCTCGCTAACCTTCATGTTTTTCTAGATAACACTAAATGCATCAAAAGTGATCAATGTCAATGAGTCTTTTATTTTTCGCTTTTGAGTCTTTTATTTCTTTCTTTTCTATCTTTGCTCGAGGCTAGCAAAGGTTAAGTTTGGGGGTATTTGATCTGTATTTTATATACACTTTTGAGTCATTTTTAGTTAGTATTTTACTCATTTTATTTATGTTTAGTACAAGATTAGGGTCGTTTTCCTTTCTTTTGTGTCACAATGTCAAAAATGGAGAAATGACGAAAAGGAGATGAAATGAGCATAAAAGAGATGAAATTGCACACAAAAGGGCCAAGAAATGAAGTCTAAGAAGTTCCGGGAATTATAGAGAAAATCAGACGAAGTCCGACGAGAAAAGACGATTTAAACGGAATTCGCTAAATGTCACGGCCATGGCCACGGAAGGTAGCCGCGCGCCCAAAGTGCTGAAAGTCCCAAGAGTTGCTGACTTCAGCCATGCGCCATCACAGGTCGCGCCGACGCTGAATTGTAAGTCAATGGCCGAATTTGACATGTTCGTAATCCTAAAGGGATAACTTTTCTTCAAAAGGGATAATTTTTCATACCTAAAGAAAAACCTTTTCCTACCTAAAAACCCTTACCTAAAAGGATTCTAATAACTTTTCCTTTCCTACATAAATCCTTAACCCTTCACCTAAAGGATTCTTTGGCTATAAATACTCTACATCATTAGAAGAATTATTCATTCTCCATTCTACCATTCACCATTCTACATCCATCCATCCACCATTCCACCTTGTAAATATTCCACAACACAACCCTCGATGCTTGGCTTGAGACTCATTCTTAGTAATTTTCTTTTCTTTCTTTACTTTAATTCAGTTTTTGTATGATGAACATGGAATTAGTTCTGTGATATTTATGGCTAGGAACTAATTCTCTTATAGGCTTTCTATGTTGAATTTCTGAACCTTATGTTATAAATTAATGCATGCTTATGGTAATTATTCTTATTGAGAGATCTATCCAATAATCGAGTTGAATTCTTGGTAGCTAATCGACAACTAGTTATCACTATATGATTTCTAATCGATTCAAAAGGGATTGTGAATATCCGTAAGTTGGATAGATAGTCTTGAATTGGGGATGAAAATACCTCAATTAGATTTGTAGCGTTGATGAGAGGCTTAACAACCCTAATTTTGGCGCATCAGGCGCGACGCAACTAGGTTTTTGTGCTTAATCCTCCTATAGTGTTACCCTTATCAAAAAGTTAGGTAAGGAACAATATTGGGCCGAGTGTTTATATAACCCTAACGGAGTATAAACGATTTCAGAACCCGCTTTCTCCAAAAGAAGAATACCATAAGTTAATGTATTAGTAAGTAGCATAAGCGGATAGTAAGGATACATAGAAGCCCTATTCTCATCAGATCTGAATTAAATCTTTATATTTAATTAGCTTTCATAACTCTTAGTTACAAACCAAACAATCAATCATTAATTCGCTAAATAGATACTAGAAAATAGATCACTGGTACTTGAACCCTAATCCTAGAGGACGATATTCGGTCTTATCTAAGACTATACTACTTGATACGATAACGTGCACTTGCGTTTAAAGTGTGTGCATCTTTTCGCGCATCAAGTGGCCACCTACGTATCCCGCCGAGGGAATCAGGTCATAATGTAGTTCGACATAAGCAAAATGAGGCAAAACATGTTAAACGTGAATGCGAGTCTGGCCTCAATTAAGCCACATTATTTTATTAAAACAATTTTTATCAAGATACTCGGAGGACCAGGACCGGGGTACAGGTCCAATTAAACATCTCTTTGCTCTGCATCCCAGATGGATGAGTCTTCAGCGGGATCATTCAATATCACATTGTATTATGCTTTTTTTCAATCATGTAAAGACATTTGAGTCCTTTCACGACGTTGTCTGTATCGTCTTCTTTTGGCATATGAATAGTATTAGCCTTGATGAATGACTAAATCAGGGGAGGGATAGACTTTGGAAAAGGGAATGTCTCTTTTCTTTGCAAGACCAACAAACATCAATTCCTCGGCAGGGGTGATGAAAGTCGAATACTCAACTCTTCCTTACCTTTGGACCGGCATGATGGTCCCTTCCAAATTATGTTCTTCGTCGATGGCTATCATGTGCACTTCGCATGGCTTGTACTGGCTTTGTGTGCGTATGAGGGTCGTTTTGTGGTTGAATTGAGTATGTAGGTTGGTATTGGAACAGGCTAACCGATAAGGTCGCCTTTCAACATATATATAAATATCAAAAGCCCGAACAGTTATATCCTATACAAACCCAACTCACAACAGGACTACAGACCTCTAAGAGTTTTTGTCACGACCAACCTGCCCGTGATCGTGCCTTACCCCTGCACCCTAGTGATACAACATCAGAGTAATCAGCGGAATATAAAACACAATATGAAACAATGTAAAAGAGACACAGTTTATCTGAAGAAAAGTTTTCTTTCGGCATATATATATATAAACTTAAATCCGAACAGTTACATCCTTTTTTTTTTTACAAATTCTGCCCACAACAGTACTACAGACCTCTAAGAATGATATGACAACAATGGCGGGACAGGGCCCCGCCATACCCCTGAATGTAAGTACCTACAACGACAGGGGACTATACCACTGATAAGCCTCCAGAGAAACGGAGCTTCCCAAACGCTGAACTGCGATCCTAAGAGCGAGGATCGACGACTGGAGTACTTCTTCCTGCGGCATGAACGCAGCCCCCGGGCGAGGTCGATAACAGTACCAAGTATGTGAAATCAAAATATCAGAATGAAATCATAGTAGTCTATATAAAGCAGGAGACATGTATGATAACCAAACTACAGTTCACAATAAATAAGCAGTCAAGTCAAGTCAGGGACTCACGCCCTCAAAGTCATCACTCAAATACAACTATGGGTCTCACGCCCACAACATCAATCATGCCCGTGGAATACCTTCCTCACTGCCGGCAGTCTATGATATAAAAGCACCAAGGAATACATGAACACCAGGTTCCACTGTGTCATAATAAAACCGCACGGGTAAGTGTGAAGGCATAGTCGATTACTAAAACCCACGCATCGGCAAGGTCATAAATCGTATCATGAGATCTGTCTGACCGCCACATGATCGAAGCCGCCACTCGCCGCAGATCTAATGCGCGCGTCTAGTCCTGAACTTCCCGCACTCGCATAGGCCACTCCAATGGCCCGCATGAGGTATTCCCCGCATCGAGGGTAGCTACTCCCCGGCAACGTCCTGGACTCGCAGTCCGCATGACCACATAGACCGCATGACCACAAAGGCCGCACACTAACCTGGAACTCTCGTAGCTCCGCATAGGTCCCCTGGACCCGCATGAGGTATCCTCGAATCATAGTCACACAGACTGCCTGAGTATTACCCCGCATCGGAGGGCAGCTTAACCCCCGGGATCATGTCAAGAAGTGAGTGATATACTACTAACATAACAGCTTATCGTTAAACAACATAAGCAAAACAAGGGAAACCCCTTTACACAAACATCACAAGATACTTAACACACGTAGCATCCTAACATGTTTACTCATCAAATCAACAAGAAAGTATTACAAGGCTATCACAAACCAACACAATCAAGTTAATCACACAAGGTACTTTCTACTTTATGTTAACAAGTTCGGGTTTTTATCCCCAAAGTACTTCATACATTAACTCTTTAGAAGATCCATTTCTTTCACAAAAGTCACACAATACCCGTAGTATAAAAATAGAGTGACTATCTTTTTAAGTAAACCAAAACACTTTCCTTTGTAAAATCAAGTAACAACATTATTTTCCAAACGTTCAAGTTTGCCTAATTTCAAATGCTCAAGTTTCTCATTTTCGAAAGGTTTCGTAGTTCATAGTTTTAATCACTTAATGATATAATTCTCCTTTAAAACAATTTGAGAAACATATGTCTTATATGTGAGTAGGTTATTCGTGTTTATAACGATCTTATTAAAGCAGCCATGATATAGGAAATGTAATATCATTTTGTCTCATCTTAGCTTCTATGCAGATGGATGTTTCTATTGGTTTTAATAATACTTTATTAGTCAATACATTTCTTTATTAACGCCGCAATGTTTGTTCGATACTTATTCGATTTCAAATCATGAAACATTATCCCTTTTAAAAATCAAGTACTCATTACTCACGAATGAGGTTTCGTGACTTTTAACAAAATTCATATTAATTTAATTAAGTCAAGTCTCTCATCTTTTCAGATCAAGCCTCTTAACTTCTAAAATCAATAAATCATTCTTTTTATCTCTCTTAAGCCGTTATACCTAACTTCCCATAAAGCTAGTATAACTCTTAAGCTTTTTAAAACCAAGTATTACTCTTCTTTCAAAAAGGTTTCTTAATTCTCTTGAAATACTTCAAGATTCTTATTATTCAGGCTTAAGTCAAAAGACATTGCCGTAAAACTACGTTCAGTTAACACACGTACGTCTACCGTACTATATATATATTCTTTAAAATATCATGCTCAAGAGGATAGGAAGAATCACATACCTCGCGACGATTTATCGACTATTAGCAAATAGCTCCAAAGTACTGTAATCCTGCTAGCCTTTTCCACCCTTCGAGTAGAATATGCTACTCGCAGTACTTCAACCTATAACGGTTATACAAGTCTATCAATGTCTAGACTACTCGGTAGAATAAATCTAGATACAAGATTCTACGGAAAATTGGGCAGCACTTCCCTACCCGTCAAACTACACAAGTCTACTGTAAATACAGTCCTATGTAAGTACAGTTTAATCTTCTCCTTTAATATTCTTCTGAAGTGATTTCAGTTCAAGTCTTATCTGTAATATCCTTCTATTACAGTTCAATTCTCTTCTATGAATCTTATATTCATTTCTATACTACTACCGTATGTAATTTCCAATTACAATATAAGGACAAGAGTATTTACCTCGATAAGCCCAAAATTATCCAAGTTAAATGTCGATCCTGAGCAACGTTTAGCTCCTACTCTGGGTGCTCCAACCCGCTCCAAACAACCTTTAGAAGTTCTACGCAACTTCTTCTTAATACTTCAACCGGCTATGAAGATTTTCCTTAGGGTTTCGTTTTGTGACTGAAGGGAAGTATAGTAGTATTTCTGGGCTTTTAGTATAGGTGTAACCTTGGAATACTACAAGGTATTTGGGCCAAGGTATTTTGGAATAGTAACTAAACTTGGAGAGTATTTTCTACCAAGGGGGGGGGGGTGTATTTACGAGAACAACTCTCAAGGTGGGGTACTCTACCCAAGGCCTTCTCGCGAGGAGGGTGCTCTTTGGACGAGAGCTTCACTACAAGGGAGGGAAGGATTTTTCAAGACTTAGAAAGTTGTGTTGTGGATGAAGAAGTCTTCAACAAAGGGGGGGTATTTATAGGGAAAACAATGGCCAAGATGAAGCCAAGTGGTGGGCAAGTGTAGGGTGAGGATTTGGGCAAGTGTACCTTATCCATCTACCACCAAAATATCACAAAATATCCTACCAACCCTTGACCCACAAATCGTCCACTTGACGCCCACAATAACGTCCACTATGAGGGTGACACATGTCACCCTCCCGTTGGTCCAAAATATTTCATCTCTCGGAAAAATCCGCAAAAATTATAAATGACATAGCCGTAATTTTCCCTTCGCAAAGTTTGGAAAACGTTTCGTCGAAAAACGATTCTTTTCGGTAGTTGTGAACAAAATTTTCGTCCCTTGCCTAATCTTAAGGCTTAAACTTTCGTACGTACGTCCTCACGTACATACTCTGGAAATACGGGGTATAACATTCTCCCCTCCTTAGAAACATTCGTCCCGAATGTTCCTTCTCGATACAGATAATGATAAAGTTCCTCTTAACTTAATCAAGTTGCCAATGCCACATCTGGCCACAAAACAACACACGCGCCAAATACTTAATCCAAGTCCATGAGGAATCACCTCCATCACTACAAAAGCTCCCACCCAAGGGCTAAAAGATACTCCCTTCGCACCTTCACTTACAAAAGAAATGATCCCTTCTATTCTCTTAACACATGCTCACTTCTTCCCTTCCTCGTCGTACCCTCCTCGTACACTCGAACTCTTTCTCATAACTTACCACATTTTCTGGTATTACTTCAGTTTCCAAAATCTCTGGGTTACTACCTCCAACTTGGTCATCATTAACTGGGAACACTCTGGATGGATCTCCGATACTCTTCCGAACATAGCAACATGAAAGACCGGACGCACTGCCTCCCACGTCGGACGACAATGCTAACTATAGGCAACCTGGCCTATTCTTCACATGACCTGAAAAGGCCCAAAGTAACTCGGGCTAAGTTTTCTCTGTTTTCCAAAACTCGTCACACCCTTTCCGGGGTGGTACCTTCAAGACCCACCGCCAACTCAACCTGTCGTGCCGATTATCCGCACGACTTCTGTTGACTCTGAGCTGCCAATAACCTCTTCTGGATAAGCTTCACCCTATCCACATCCTGCTGAAACAAGTATGAACCAATATCTGAACCTTGCCAACATCGAACCAATAGACCGGCAACTTACACTTCCGCCCCTACAAGGCGTCATAAGGCGATATCCGAACACTGATATGGTAGCTATAAAACACTTCCTCAACAGGAGACAACAATCCTCACAGCTACCCCTGAAATCCAAACACTGTCCCGAGGGCGAATGCGATACTGAGACTCACCTGAGTTCCTAACCCTGCCTGGTAAAACCTCCAGAAAAGAAACAGCCGTAAACTGGGCTTCACTGTCTTGACATAAGGTGAAAGTAGGCACCTCGTGCAACCTTACAACCTTCCTGATATAACATCTCGCATAACCCTCTGCCGAGTAAACGGTCTTGACTAAAAGACAAGATGGGCTGACCTCATCGGCCCGACTACTGGTCGAACGCATCCACGAACTCGTACGATGGTTAACTAAACTTGGGCCTAACACCCCCGTGACCCCACCACCTGGCGGGACCACCTCGAACTGACCCCACCACAATGCAGGCCGCGGTTTGACCCGCAATTGGTCCGCAACCCGCCCCGCTATCGCACAGAAACTCTTGTTCCCCGATCCGGAACAATCTCACTAATCAAGTCACGAAAAACCTAGTGGTCTTCTTAGCTCAACTACCCTCTTTCATTTCATACCACTCAGGGACTTATCACACAAACATATCTCACGTGTACTATGCACTCCGATAAGGGTCAAACATAAAATAAATCTTTTACTTGAGATGGCCTTGCCTCTAAGGTCTCTACGTATAACATTTTAAGGCTCACACTTTCCTTATCCCCAATCTTACCCTTTTCACTAACCATGATTTCTAATCACAATTAGCACAATGCTATCTGATCACAACACTTAAGATATACTCATCCTATCACACATACAAACCTCTAGAGGGCTTAAGGATATACATGTATCTACCGCTCCACTACCCTTTGTCGTTCTAATCAAACCTGCCCTGTTGGGCGCATAGCTAGGGAAGGTGACGAACTAGCCACTGATCATGAAGGCTGAGTCTCTACATCCGCGTCACCTCTGGTCGGACAATTTCTCGCAAAATGGTCCTGCTGGCCGCAAGTAAAACAAGCTGTCGAAGAAGTACGACACTCTCCACAATGACACTTACCACAACGGCCACACCGAGGTGGGGGGTGGCCTCCTCTGGCTAACACCCCTTCATCTCCGAACTACTGAATTTGCTTTGAAAGTTACCAAAGGACCCTGCCGGTCTGGCCCTCTTCTGCCGATCTTGGTTAACCCGTCGATCTCTACTTTTCTTGGCCTGCTGCGCATAAGTCCGTACGCAGGCCATGCTCATGCCTGACTGAAGATCTACTCTTGCACAACCCTCTCTTAGATAGTCATCAAGACCCGTGATAAATCGGTACATAAAATACTCTCTGGTTGCTAAACCCATAGCTAGTAACAAGGTCGCCTCTTTGCGATCTATATTCTCTGTTCCCGGTCGTGGAACTGAAGGCTCATATATCATGGCCGCAGTAGGAATTGCTGCCGCTGTGCTAAACTCTGCTGGGGCTGGTGACGTCGAAGAACTCCCCGAATGAAGCACCACCCCAGGTGATGATTGGGCCTGTGCCCTAGTAACCCTCTGTGCTCTACTCGCAGCTCCTCGCCTTGCCTTCGCCGGGCGGGTTGCCTTTACGCGAGGCATAGCGGTAAGGGAAAGAAATACGTTAGAGGTCCAACTTATAACACGGCTCTAAGCACGATCTCAGAGTGAGAAGAATGGAAACCGATCCTAAATATCCCATAGCCTCCACGATTATTGGTGTGGTGCGCGACACACCGATAATCAAGACTCTACTAGATACGGTCATGAGACACTTTCCGAGGATTAACCGCTCGATACCACTTTTGTCACGACCGAACCGGCCGGGAGTGCCTTACACCGCACCCTAGTGATACAACATCGAGTAATCAGAATATAAAACACAACATGAAACAATGTAAAAGAGATACGATTTATCTCGAAGAAAAGTTGCCTTTCGCATATATATATATAAACTTAAATCCGAGCGATTACATCCTTTTTTTTTACAAATTCTGCCCACAGCGATTTACTGGACCTTAAGAATAATATGACAACAATGGCGGACAGGGGCCCGCCATACCGAATGTAAGTACTACAACGACGGGGACTATACCGTGATAAGCCTCCGAGAAACGGAGCTTCCCAAACGCTGAATCGTGATCCTAAGAGGATCGACGGCGGTGTACTTCTTCGCGGCATGACGCAGCCCGGAAGAGGTCGATGCAACAGTACCAAGTATGTGGCGAAAATCGTAAATGAAATCATAGTAGTCTATATAAAGCGGGAGACATGTATGATAACCAAACTAAAGTTCACAATAAATAAGCGATCCAAGTCAAATCGGGACTCGCGCCTCAAAGTCATCACTCAAATACAACTATGGGTCTCACGCCCACAACATCAATCATGCCGTGGAATACCTTCCATCGTCACCGATCATGATATAAAAGCACCAAGGAATACACATGAACACCGAGTTCCACGTGTCATAATAAAACCGCACGGTAAGTGTGAAGGCATAGCCGACTACTAAAACCCACGATCTGACAAGGTCATAAAGCGTATCATGAGATCTGTCTGGACCGCCACATGATCGGCGGCCATCGCCAGCGATCTAATGCGCGCGTCTAGTCCCGAACTTCCCGCACTCGCATAGGCCACTCGATGGCCCGCGTGAGGTATTCCCGCGTCGAGGGTAGCTACTCCCGAACGTCACGGACTCGCGATCCGCGTGACCACATAGACCGCATGACCACAATGGCCGCACACTAACCGGAACTCGTAGCTCGCATAGGTCCCTGACCCGCATGAGGTATCCTCGAATCATAGTCACACAGACTGCCTGAGTATTACCCCGCATCGGAGGGCAGCTTAACCCCCGGGATCATGTCAAGAGGTGAGTGATATACTACTAACATAACAACTTATCGTTAAACAACATAAGCAAAACAAGGGAAACCCCTTTACACAAACATCACAAGATACTTAACACACGTAGCATCCTAACATGTTTACTCATCAAATCAACAAGAAAGTATTACAAGGCTATCACAAACCAACACAATCAAGTTAATCACACAAGGTACTTTCTACTTTATGTTAACAAGTTCGGGTTTTTATCCCCAAAGTACTTCATACATTAATTCTTTAGAAGATCCATTTCTTTCACAAAAGTCACACAATACCCGTAGTATAAAAATAGAGTGACTATCTTTTTAAGTAAACCAAAACACTTTCCTTTGTAAAATCAAGTAACAACATTATTTTCCAAACGTTCAAGTTTGCCTAATTTCAAATGCTCAAGTTTCTCATTTTCGAAAGGTTTCGTAGTTCATAGTTTTAATCACTTAATGATATAATTCTCCTTTAAAACAATTTGAGAAACATATGACTTATATGTGAGTAGGTTATTCTTGTTAATAACGATCTTATTAAAGCAGCCATGATCTAGGAAATGTAATATCATTTTGTCTCATCTTAGCTTCTATGCAGATGGAGGTTTCTACTGGTTTTAATAATACTTTATTAGTCAATACATTTCCCTTTATTAACGCTGCAGTGGTTTGTTCGATACTTTTTCTGATTTCCGAAATCAGTAAAACATTATCCCTTTTAAAAACCAAGTACCCATTACTCACGAATGAGGTTTCGCACTTTTTAACAAAATTCATATTAATTTAATTAAGTCAAGTCTCTCATCTTTTCAGATCAAGCCTCTTAACTTCTAAAATCAATAAATCATTCTTTTTATCTCTCTTAAGCCGTTATACCTAACTTCCCATAAAGCTAGTATAACTCTTAAGCTTTTTAAAACCAAGTATTACTCTTCTTTCAAAAAGGTTTCTTAATTCTCTTGAAATACTTCAAGATTCTTATTATTCAGGCTTAAGTCAAAAGACATTGCCGTAAAACTACGTTCAGTTAACACATGTACGTCTACCGTACTATATATATATTCTTTAAAATATCATGCTCAAGAGGATAGGAAGAATCACATACCTCGCGACGATTTATCTACTATTAGCAAATAGCTCAAGTCTCATAATCCTGTAGCCTTTTTCACCCTTCGAGTAGAATATGCTACTCGCAGTACTTCAACCTATAACGGTTATACAAGTCTATCAATGTCTAGACTACTCGGTAGAATAAATCTAGATACAAGATTCTACGGAAAATTGGGCAAAGACTTCCTACCACAAACTACACAAGTTCATCAGCAGTCCTATGTAAATGCAGTTTAATCTTCTCCTTTAATATTCTTACAGTGATTTGATTCAAGTCTTATCTGTAATATCCTTCTATTACAGTTCAATTCTCTTCTATGAATCTTATATTCATTTCTATACTACTACCGTATGTAATTTCCAATTACAATATAAGGACAAGAGTATTTACCTCGATAAGCCCAAAATTATCCAAGTTAAATGTCGATCCTGAGCAACGTTTAGCTCCTACTCTAGGTGCTCCAACCCGCTCCAAACAACCTTTAGAAGTTCTACGCAACTTCTTCTTAATACTTCAACCGGCTATGAAGATTTTCCTTAGGGTTTCGTTTTGTGACTGAAGGGAAGTATAGTAGTATTTATGGGCTTTTAGTATAGGTGTAGCCTTGGAATACTACAAGGTATTTGGGCCAAGGTATTTTGGAATAGTAACTAAACTTGGAGAGTATTTTCTTCCAGGGGGGGGGGGGTGTATTTACGAGAACAACTCTCAAGGTAGGGGGGGTACTCTCGGCCAAAAGGCCTTCTCAAGGGGGAGGGGTGCTCTTTGGACGAGAGCTTCACTACAAGGGAGGGAAGGATTTTTCAAGACTTAGAAAGTTGTGTTGTGGATGAAGAAGTCTTCAACAAAGGGAGGTATTTATAGGGAAAACAATGGCCAAGATGAAGCCAAGTGGTGGGCAAGTGTAGGGTGAGGATTTGGGCAAGTGTACCTTATCCATCTACCACCAAAATATCACAAAATATCCTACCAACCCTTGACCCACAAATCGTCCACTTGACGCCCACAATAACGTCCACTATGAGGGTGACACATGTCACCCTCCCGTTGGTCCAAAATATTTCATCTCTCGGAAAAATCCGCAAAAATTATAAATGACATAGCCGTAATTTTCCCTTCGCAAAGTTTGGAAAACGCGTTTAAAACGATTCTTTTCGGTAGTTGTGAACAAAATTTTCGTCCCTTGCCTAATCTTAAGGCTTAAACTTTCGTACGTACGTCCTCACGTACATACTCTGGAAATACGGGGTATAACAGTTTTTGACATAACAACTATGACGGGACATAGACCCGCCATACCCCTGAATGCACATATACCTACAATGACAGGGAACCATACCAAAAGATAAGCCTCCGGAGAAACGGAGCTTCCCAATCTGAATTGTGATCCTATGGCGGATCAACAACCGGTGTACTCTACTGCGGCGTGAGCGCGTCCCCAAGGAGGTCGATCAACAGATACAGTATATGGCTAAATCAGCATCGTAATGAAATCACAATAGTCTAAAAACAAATCGAGATATGTATGAAAAACCACCAATTAACGACACATTGCCATAGTATATCACGAGTAAATAGGTGTAACTTGGCCGGTTCTGAATAGGCAGCCAATGATCAAAATAGGGTCATTCACCCATAGTATCATTGTGCAAATCCTAATCCTGGACTCTCTTTGTCCGCATAGGTCTCGTGGACCCGCATGAGGTACTCCTCGCATCGGGGGAAGCAAACCCGCGGTAATACATAGGACCCTGTCCCGCATGAGCCCCTTGGACTCGCATGAGGGTATTCCTCGCATAGGACCCCGTTCCGCATGATCCCCTTGGACCCGCATGAGGTACTCCTCGCATCGGGGGGAGCAAACCCGCGGAATATGAACAACATAACGTGACCAGGGGGTTAAGTGATATAATACAAGAGCAACCGGCTATCGTAAACAACATAGGCAAATTAAGAAAAACCCCTTAACATAAAAGTCTCAAGACACTAATACCCGTAGTATCAAGACACGTTTACTTATCAAACCAAGTTACTACACCTTCAGAAAATTATTACAAGGCTTTTAAAATCAAGTAAGTAAACTGTTCTTTTATCCTCCTAAAGTCGTTATAACTAACTTCTCATAAAGCTATTATAACACTTATGTTTTAAGCAATTCAAAACAATCACATTCATTTGGGAAACCAAAGAACTTATTCTTTTAAAACCCAATATCAATTTCTTTCCGAATAATGATTCACAACTTTTTAGAATAATTCAAGGCTCTTAAGATTTAGAAGTCAAGTCAAGGACATCAAAATGAAACCAAATTCATTTAACACACGTACGTCTATCGTACTATATATTTCATAATAATCATGCTCAAGAGGATAGGAAGAATTTACATACCTCCTCGGCTTAATCCACTCGACAAGTCGAATACGCCGCACGTAGAATATCAACCTATAATAACCATAACACGTATATCAACTTCTAGTTTTCTTCGTAGAATATTTCTAAGCATAAGGTCTCTTATTCTACGGAAAATTGGGCAGCACTTCCCCTGTTTCTACGTACTTTTCTACCTTTTCAAGGCCCGAAATCAATAACCAAATGCCACATTTAAGGCGCAACAAAATCAGATTTCAAAGGGGATTACACGCCAAGTAGGGCGTGTAAAATTTAGCCCCTTAATCCACCAACACTGTCCATTAAAACTAGTCCATAGTCCAATGTAATATAGTCCATTAGTCCACTAATACAATCCATTAGTCCAGTCCTTTAGTTGGTGTTCTTGGTCAACTACTACAATAAAAAATGTCCAGTTTTTGGCTAGCATGCCAAAATTGTTTCATTACATCTTTAATAATCCTCCAACTTATATTCCAATCTTTATATAAGTTATATTAACTTGTTATCAACAAGATTCCTTCATGTCAACAAGTAATAGGTAATGTTTTAACAACTTTAATGGCTAGCATGCCAATTTTTGGTTTTAACAACTTTAATGGCTAGCATGCCAATTTCGGTTTTAACATCTTAATAAGGTCCAAATCTTTTCAATCTTCCTTCCAAACATCACATACTCATTTATATACTACTAACACATGTAATTTCCAACTTCATTAAAAGGACAAAGATTATTACCTCAATAAGCCCAAAATTTTCCAAGATTATAAGTCGATCCTTAGGAATCTTAGCTCCTATTCCTTACGTTTCAATCCACTCCAAGAAACACTTAGAAGTTCCTAACCAACTTCTCTTAACACTTCATCCAAAATATGAAGATCACCTTAGGGTTTCACTTTGCGACTATCGGATTAACGTAGTATTTCCAGGATTTTTGTGTTGGGATATCCTTAGAACACTACTAGGGACACTTGGTTTAAGTATTGGGATTAATCAACAACAATTGAAGAATTGTTCTTGAAAGGGGGTCTGAGAGCAACCTAGAGGAGGGAGTATATTTTTTTGTCTTGGAAATAATTCTAAGTGTTGAAGTATTCAACCTCTAGGTGTGTATATATAAGACAACCAAGGGCTAGGATTAAAGAAAATGTGTGGTTGAGATTGGGGACAAGTGTGTGTGGGTCCCACAAGCCACTTGTCGACAAATATCTTGAGACACGGCTTGCCACTTGTTCTATCATTCTGCCCAACATGGGCCACATGGGGTGACACGTGTCGCCTCCTGTTAGTCTAAAATATTTCATCTCCCAAAATCTCAATAATTGGTCAAATATCGAAAACCTTGGGCCCCACAAAATCGTAAAATTTCTGTGGGCCTACATGACCAAATCTGGAAATAATATTCCATAATTCTTATAAATCCTATAAGTCTTAAATACCAATATTGAGAATCCAATTCCCAATAATAAACTTTTTTCCCTTACGAGGTTCGGAAAATTTTCCGTAGGAAAAAGAAATCTTTCTTCCTTCTCAAACTTAAGGTCGCATTCTCTTATGTACGTCCTCATATACATACCCTGAAACTACGGGGTGTAACAGATACTGGCGGGGAGAATTGGTGTGGCAGCGATTTGGGATCGGGTAGGTGTTCTTAGGTTTTAGATTTTGTTTTTGTGTTGGGTAGGGGAGGGTATGGACAAAAATAGGATAATGGGCTAATGTATGTTTGGGCCGCAGGTTTCAGATTTGGGTTGTTTTATTGGACGGTTCAGGGAAAAGAAAAAGGTTTGGGCTGGTTGATAATTAGGCTTGTGGAATTTTATTTGGTTTGGATAGAGTTTTAGGTGTTTTATTTTAATAATGGGTTGTAGTATAGAAAATATTTATTAAAACCTATAAATTATAAGGATAAAAATACCAATGTGATAATAAATAAAATAATAATATTTTAGAAGAATGTTTTAGTACTTAATATTAAATGCGATGTCATTTTGTGAATAATATAAAATATTAGGGTGAAAATTATGATTGATAAAAATTCTCCGATAGTAAAAATGTGAGTAAAAACAATAATAGTAATAAATAGTGATATTTGAGAATATTAAACGCCTTATTTATATGTGTATATGTTTATATATGTATGCATGTATATTAAAATTGTTTTGCGGTGTTAAAAAAAGTTTAATTTTATCGATAAATAATCGAAGAAGAGGGACAAAATTGGGTGTCAACAACTGTTGCAAGCCTGTGTGTTTACTTGCCATTTAGGTAAGACTTTTGAGTGTTTCTGTGTATGTCCATATTAGCCCTGTCAAGACCAATCACTTAACTTATCTTTATTTAAACAAGACCCAAAGCCTGGATAATTATATGCTATGTGATGTATATAATATAATATGTGTTATTATTTATTAAATTATTTTAATATTGTTAGTCAATTATATTTTAAGAATGATGACAAGCATGTTCTAATATTTTATCATTTTTATAGCGCCATGCGCATGTACATAACTCAAAAAGGTTATAATCAGAAATGAGATTTTTCTAGAATGCTGAAAATTGTTAAGGTACTTCATTTTATTCAAGTCTTTAATTGCATGTAATGTAAGTTCAAATTTGTTCAATTAAGTAAATGTTTGGGTTAAATTTTCTTTAAGGTACCACAACAGCCTAATGGATACGAGTGAGGTTACTATATGTTGCATTTCATTAAAGACCTCATGAATGATTTGTCTTTGCTGCAAAAAAATGTAAGTATCTAAAATTATTTCTTGTTTATGTAATTGTCTATATATACTTTAATTGATCTCTATTGTGTATTATAATTGATCTAATGTGTTGAATTATATTTAAATGTAGTTACATAAGAATGATCTAATTATGATTAGAAATTTTAATTGATCTCTATTGTGTTTAACAATACAATGGAAAAGAAGTATTTTCACAACATGAGCTTGATGAGGTCCGGATTGAGTGGGCGCATCATTTTTCAAAGATTATCCGTACTATAGAAGTTGTGCGGCTTTCATGATGGTTGAATAATATTTGTATTTTGGCCGTTTATGGGAACATTTTGTTTTGGTTACATTTGGGAACATTTTGTGTTGTAAAATAATTCATAAATATTTCAATATTGTGTATTAAAATGATTTGATTAATTAGTTACATTTTAGTTACAATATGCTATTTTCCACCAATTAACTATTATTGAAAAATTTAAAAAAATCAATTAATTAAATTAAATTAATTATTAAATAAAAATGCGCCAAAATAAATTTTCCCGCAAATTTTTTATATTTAAATTAAATTAATTAAAATTTATTTAAAAATTCCATAAAAATAAATATTAAATTAATAAAATTCAAATATTTTACCGCAACAATTTTTAAATACTCGGGAAATTTTAAAAAAAAATGAAAAATAGTCAAAGTCAACGAGTAATTACCGAGAAATAGTCAAAGTCAAAGAGCAAATCTGTGACAATTTATGCCTGTCACATATGTTGTGATTGGTGAAACTGTCATCTATTTGTGACAGTGGCTACAATGACACTTACAGAAATCATCATCCACCCATTCAAATGACAATTTTTAACTGTCACCGTAGGTCCTTTTTTCTGTAGTGTACACACTTATCAACATCATTGATAATAAATCCATTGGCAAGTACAACTTGATCAAATTTTTGGTGTCATTATTTGGGAGCTTGTTTAAGCCCATACAATGATTTGATCAATTTATACACACTTTGTTCTTGACCAGGAACAACAAACCCCTCGGGTGTTCCACATACACCTCCTCATCTAATTCACCATTTAGAAATGTGGTATTCACGTCCATTTGATGAATAACGAGACAAAAGATTGAGGCTAATGCAATCAACACCCTTATTGTTGTTGTCCTTGCAACATGAGCATATGTATCGAAGTAATCAATACCTAACCTTTGAGTGTAGCCTTTGTCTACTAAACGAGCCTTGAACGTGTCTATAGTTCCATCTACTTTCATTTTCCTTTTGAAAATCCACTTACAACCAATGGATTTACAACCTGGTGGTAGATCATCCAACTTCCAAGTTCTATTATCCATAATTGAATCCATTTCATCGTTGATTACTTTTTTCCAAAAGGAAACATCTGGGACTTCATTTCCTCATCAAAATATTATAGGATCAACTTCTAAATTATAACAGAAAGGTATGTAAATGTTAAAGAAGACTGATCCATACTTCCTTCCACGAGAAACATAAAGAAATTATCTCCTAAATTTTTAGCTTTTAACGCCCTTTTACTTCTTCTAGGTTCCACAACTTCCTCATTAGTTAAGTTATTATCAACTAAATTATGCTCTTCCCGACCCAATAGTCAAAACATAGTCAGCAAACTTTTTATACCAAACACGTGAAGAATGCTTAAGCCCATACAAGGACTTCTTCAACAAACAAACATGATGAGGATATCGAGTATCCCTAAACCCCAATGGCTGATGCATATACACTGTCTCCTTGAGATCAACATATAGGAAAGCATTCTTCACATCTAGCTGATGAATGGGCCATGATTTCGAAAGAACCAAACTGAGCACAGTGCAAATGGTAGCCGACTTTACCACTGGGCTAAATATCTCACCACAATCTTCACCAACCCGTTGAGTCTTACCATCGCTTTCTGAGGCGAGCCTTATGCCTTGCAAAAGAAGTCGAATTATCCTTATGAGCAAAAATCCACATAGACCGAATAATATTAACACCAGATGAACGGGGTACCAACTCCCACGTCTTATTATCAACAATAACATTATATTCATCGGTCATGACAATTTTCCAATTTGAGTCATTTATAGCAAACACATGATTACGGAGTAAGGGTGATTTAAGAACATTAGAATTTAAACTAAAATGTCTTTTTGGTTTAAACCCCGTTGACTTCGGGTTACTGAACCATGACTCGGGGAAGAGTTGGGTGAATTTTGGGAATTTTCGGACACAGTGCAGTGGCGTGACGTGGGCTCTTGCCCGAAGTGAAACGAGGACCGTGCGATAGCTGGCCCGAGCTGGAAGCTGGGACACAATGGGCCAGAACTGGACTGGGAGGATGGCCCAGTTTCTGGACCCAGTGTCGACGGTATTGAGGGACCAACAGGCAGTGGGCTCGTTGGCAGAGTCGGGGCGCGGGATAAATTCGAAAAATGGTGAATAATATACGGGGATAAACCATTATCCAAAAAAATATACGACCTAGGCACGAGACTTTCTACCTTAGCAAATGGAAATTGAGATTCATAAAAAATAACATGATGACTAATAATGATTCGATTAGATGACAAATCAAAACATTTATAACCACAGTGATTTGATAGATAACCCAAAAACACACAAGGAGTAGAACATGTCTGATGTTTATTAATTGTGGTGGATGGATAAAGGGTATAACACAAGCACCCAAATACCCAAAGATGTGAATACGAAAGAGTCTTATTATATAAAATTTGAAGAGGGGATGAATATATCAAACCTTTGGAAGAAAGAATTGTAGGATATCAATAGTCATTTGTAGAGCATGATGCCAAAAATACGGGGGTACGGAAGCATGAATCAAGAATGTTTGGATAATGTTATTAATGGTACAAATTTTGCGTTCGACTTTCTCATTTTCTGAAGACGTATGAGGACAAGAAAAATAAAAATTGATTCCATTTTTAGCACAAAATTTCCAATTGTCATACTCTTTGCCATTATCACATTGGATATTTTTTATTTCTCATTCGAATTGGGTCTTAATGTGTTATACCCCGTAGTTCCAGAGTATGTGTGTGAGGACGTACGTATAATTGTATAAGCCCTAATTAGGTTAAGGATGAAATTGTGAACTTCCAACGGAAAAGATTCCGAACCTTGTGAAGGAAATTTTACGTTTTTAATATTTTAACCAATTACGGATTTTTCCGAGAGATGAAATATTTTGGACCAATAGGAGGGCGACATGTGTCACCCTTAGCTGGCATGTTGGACGAAACAAGTGGGCAAGTGGCCAAGTCAAGAAGTCAAGTCTTGAAAGATATTTTGTGGGGAAAGTGGGAAGGGGACCTTGGACGTTTTTTCTTGAGGGCCACATGTCCCAAAGTTGTGGTGGACATATGGCCCAAGGTTGGGGTGGACATATGTCCCAATGTTGTGGTGGACACTTGGTGGAAGACTCCACTCACACAAGCAACCAAATCTTCACCCTCCACTTGCTTGAATCTTGACCCTTGATTGTCCTATAAATACCCCCCTTAAGTGCAAGACTTCTTCATCCACTTAAACAATTTCCAAGTCTCAAAATCCTCCCCTTTTAGTAGTTCTCGTCCAAAGTCCTCCCCTTTGTCCTAGCTCTGTCCAAACACATCCCCTCCCCTTGGTAGAAAAAATGTCTTGATATTGTTACTATTCCAAAATACCTTAGCCCGAATCCCTTGTAGTATTCCCAAGTTACCTCTATACTAAGAGCCCGGAAATACTACTTTATTTCCTTTAGTCACAAAATGAAACCCTAGGAAAATCTTCATAGTTGGTTGAAGTATTAAGTAGAAGTTGTTTAGAAACTTCTAAGGGTTTCTTGGAGCGGATTGGAGCGCACGGAATAAGAGCTAAACGTTGCTCAGGATCGACTTAAATCTTGGATAATTTTGGGCTTATCGAGGTAATAATCTTTATCCTTCTATTGTAATTGGAGATTACATATTGTAGTAGTTTAGAATTAAGTATAAGATATATAGAAGGATGGTATAAAAGAAGAGAATTGAACTGTACTTACATTGAAATGTAATTACGGATGACTTGTGTAGTTTTACGGGTAGGAAGTCTTTGCCCAATTTTCCGTAGAATTAAGAACCTTACGCTTAGAATATTCTACGAGTAGTCTAGGCGTTGATAGGCGTATTTAACTATTATAGGTTGATACTCTGCGACATATTCGACTTGGCGGTGGATTGGTAGAAGAGGTATGTGATCATACATACTCTTGGCGTGATATTTGTGAAATATATATAGTATGGTAGGCGTGCGTGTGTTAACTAAATTTGGTTTTACTTTGATGTCTTTTGACTTGAGTTTTAAATAATAAGAATCTTGAAGTATTTCAAAAGAGTTATGAATCATTTTGAAAGAAAAGAAATACTTGGTTTTAAAAGCTTAAGTGTTATACTAGCTTTATGGGAAGTTAGGTATAACGACTTAAGAAAGATAAAAGGAGCAGTTTACTTATTTGCTTATGAAAGCCTTGTAATGATTTCTAGAAAGTGTGGTAAGTTGGTTTGATAAGTAAACATGATATGATCTTCGTGTGTTAGTGTCTAGTGATGTTTGTGTAAGGGGTTATTCTTGTTGTGCTTACGTTGTTAAGCGATAAGCCCGTTATCTTGGTATTATATCACATACCCACGACTTGTTATGATGCAGGATTTGCCACCCTCGATACGAGAATACCTCATGCGGTCCATGCGACCTATGCGGGCTGCGGGAGTTCGAGTTGATCACTCCGGGTGTGTTACGCCGTCGAGGATACCTCATGCGGTCCGGTGACTATCGCGGACTTGGGGTCGAGGATGATGTCAGCGGGTTAGCTACCCCGATGCGAGAATACCTCATGCGGGCCTATGGCCTATGCGGATCGCGGAGTTCGAGTTAGGCTCGCATAATGATACTATGGGCGAATGGCCTTGCCCGATCATTAGCGCCTAGAAAAGACCGGTTATGTTATATCTATTTTGCTCTTGGTTATCTTTGTGGCACTATGCGGTTACATTGGTTGTTTAAATGCGTATTTGTAAAATTGGTTTTAAATGATATGATTTCACTTAAGTACTTTGATTTCACATACTTGGTACTGTTGTCTTGACCTCCTTCGGAGGCTGCGTTAACGCTGCAGTAGAGTACTCTGTTGTTGATCCCCGCTCCTAGGATCACCGTTTCTGCTTTTGGGAAAGCCCCGTTTCTCCGGAGGCTTATCGTTTGGGTATGATCTCCCTGTCATTATAGCTTTATGTACATTCAGGGTATGGCGGGGCCCTGTCCCGCCATAGTTGTTTACATTCCTAGAGGTCTGTAGTCCTGTTGTAAGTTGGGATGTAGCTGTTCACTCTTGATGTATATATACATGCCGAAAGGCAATCTTTTCTTGGATAAACTGTGTCTCATTTTACATATGTTTCATGTCTTGTTTTTATATTCCGCTGGTTACTCTGATGTATGTCTACTTGGGTGCCCGGGTAAGGCACCAGTCACGGGCCCGGGATCGGGTCGTGACATAATGAAAGCTCTAAATTTTTGGAAGATGGAAAAAATTTGAGATTTCTTTGCTATTGGAAACGTCCATATAAATTTAGAATAATCATCTAAAAATAGAACATAGTAACGATGACCCAATGAACTAAGAACATGAGATGTCCATAAATCGCTATGAATAATATCAAATGACATTGAACTAGTAGACTTAGAATCCATAAATGGTAACTTAACAATTTTCCCTAAGGAACAAGATTGACAATTCAAAGTACTATGTGTACCCTTACATGAAATAAGTTTATTTTTATCTAAGACAGACAAAATAGATGGCCCCGGATGACCTAAGCAGGCGTGCCTGGAAGTAGCAAGATGCGAAGTGGAAGACATGGCTTGATGCGAGGAACCTAGACTTGGTGTGATTGGATAAAGATCCCCCCATACTGTCACACCTCATGAGAGGACTCCCCGTCTTGAAATCCTTCACAGAAAACACAAAAGTCTCAAAATCAATAGAAACTCAATTATCAGTGGTGAATTTAAGAAAACACTAAATTTTTAATTAGTTTCAGGGTATGAAGGTTATTTTTCAAGACAAGTGGTGGATGAGGAGGATACAACGTTTTATGACCATAACCCTTAATTAGAATTGAATTACCATTACCAACAATTATACCACGATTACTGCTCATTGGAATAAGACGAGAGAGTACCTTGGTCAGATGTCATGTGGGTAGTGGCGCCTGTGTCCATATACCAATTCGGGTCCGATTGAGTCCTTCCAAGCGTGTGCATTGCGGCTTCAATATCGGTTTATGTGGGTCCCGCTACGTGATGGACTTGAGGGGGTCGGGGCCCAAGTATACCGGACTGCTGCCCTGACCCATAGTTGGGTCTGAAACCCGAAGTTGGACTCGAGAAATTGGGCCTAGTTTCCCGGGTAAAAGGAAGGCCCAGGGGTGAGCCGAAGTGCAGTGTAGGCCCAAGGCCCAGCGCTTGAGGTCACCACCGCCAAAACCACTGTTCCGGTTGCCGCTGCGATTCTTACAATTATTTTCATGATTTTGACCCTTTTTACCACCACCATTGTTGTGATTTTGACTCGAGTTAGTGGAACCGGAAGGAGGAAAATTGGACTCAATCATCATGAGGTAGCCGCCTTTTTAGCCAAACCTGTTTCTTCCAATGTAAGCATGGAGTGTGCTTGATAGAATTTCGGTAGAGGGTTACTTTGATGAAAAATTGAAGCAACGTCGTTATAGGCCCAGGATAGGCCTGCAACCATCTATAGAACGAGGCGACTATTACTAACAGACGCACCCATGTTGCGAAGTTGATCCGCCAAGTCCTTGAGTCGTTTGCAATAAGATGAAACTTTTGAATAATTCTCCATCTTGACTTGAGAAAATTTATGTTCAAGGGTAATAATGCGGGAATGATTGTTATATTGGAATATGTCACACAATCTATTCCAGACAGCTATAGCTGTCGAGTTAGGTTCCATAATCATCTGTAGAAGGTCCATGAAGATAGTGGCATAAACCCACTGGAGAACCTTTGCGTCAAACGTGACCCATAATTTTGGATTGTCCGCTTTAGTGGGTACATCATCATCTTTGGTGGTCTCATCCCCCGTTTTAGGAGTCGGAGGGATGATATGGTAAAGAACTTGATGTGCCATTGTATGAATCTTGAATAATTCTGCCCACGTCCCATATTGGACGTTTTTTAGGTCAAGAATAATAGGAAGAACGCTCTTGATGTTAGAAACTGTGAGGGCAGGATGAAATGTTCTTATCTGTCATGGTCACGAATTTCAAGTATAACTCGAGAAAGGAGTGAGTAGCGGAAGCAAGGAAAATAACATAGACTCTTGATACTATGAAAGAAATAATCTATTGATTATTCTAATTGATGAAAGACATATATATACAAGTTACAATAGAAAAATCATTTTTCTATTCTATATCTAAATCCCTATTCTACATGTAGACTAACTCTACATTTATGGTAATATTACATTACTAATTAAGGTACAAGACTAAGTCTAATATATACCAAATATACACTAGGGAATATATACCAAAATTGTGCATCTTGGCTAGTGATATTGAAATTTGGGCGACTGCTGGCCCAATTCTTCTCGGTAATGAATATACACATATATTTAACAGTGAGAATGCTTTCTATTTATTTTCCGGTCCTTTTTGTATCTGTGTTTTAATGATCATTATTTCTATAGGTAATAGTTGTTGGGTTTCAATGACAGGTTAAATGGGAAATAGAGGGAGGGAAAAAAGTGAGTTGTCCACTTTTGTATTAAAAGCATTTGTCCCTCATCGGTAGTGGAAAGAAAAGTTCTTCCACTTAAAAGTAGAAGTACTCCTTTTTGCTAAAGGGTTAAGAAGAGGGTCTCCCCTCACGTCGTCGTCATTGATAATCTTTTTGGATAAAATTGTCATTAATTACTTAATTACTTATTATTTATTGACCCGAGGCAAGCACCGTCGTGCGCCTAAGTCTGAAGTCTGGAAAAGCCACGTTTGGCGTATGGCGCGAAAATTCTTTCCCGTTTATTTTCCCACCGATTTTAAAGTGGTATTGGAAGGGTTGCAAACCTTGAAGCGATACTTCGAGCTATAAATTCATTTGATTCCTCGAATTTTACTACTAACTTTCAAACTTCTTCTTCTTACGCACAAACAAATTCCGGTGTAATTTCACATGCGTTGAGTGGTTCGCTACCTAAATTTGAGTACTACTATTACGGTAAGATAATCGTTCTATCACAGGAGGATATTCCATTAACCTCGAATCTTGTGAGGGAATAATTTCCTTAAGGACACACTTTGAACAAAGTGGGCTCGATTATATTCTGAAAAAAATATTTTAATTATTTTTCAAAACAGATTCTGTTTATTGTCAATTTCGTGTACTGGTTTTAAATAGTTTATTTTATATTGTGTAATCTGTTTTTACTAAGTGTTTAACAGATTGGGTTGAAACGTTATTTAAACATATACAAATTATTATACCAACATTCTTAAGGAAATTATATATTTTTTTATTTTAATCTGTATTCTGCTTTGTTTTTTTTTTAGGTAAATGCAAATATTATTACTAAGAAAGGAAAGAACAGGTGGCTACAATCAGTCATTGAGGGTTCTCAATCCTCAACGTAGAACAAACAAGAAATGAAGGAGGGGTGGGGCGGTCACTCATAGGTGCCGTTACAAGAGGGATTAAATCATAGAGAACTCTATAAGTTGTTGTTTTAATTTTCGCAATGACCTCCTCTGTCGGTAAGCTTATGGCTTCAAAGAGCAATGTATTTCTTGTCCTCCAAATCTCATATACCACTATGCAAAAGGCAAGCAAGATAGATTTGGCTCGGATGCTTGTTCCGCGGTGGTCTTTTTTGATCCACTTAAGAGTGCTTTCAATAGTTGTCATTTCTCTTCTAATACTCAACCATTCCCTTATGCGCTTCCAAATCATGCGGGTGTAGGGTCAAGTAAAGAAGAGGTGCTCCCTTGTCTCATTAGCCCGCTTGCGGAACATGAGACTTATCTTCCAAGTTTAGGTAGGAGAGAGTGTCTTTTGTAGCTAACCGCTTTCTAGTGAGCCCTGTGAAAGAGAACTTAGGAGGAAGGAAGCCTTTCCAAATTTGTAACATCAAGCTTTTATCTTGCTTTATCGCAAGACCTCATACACGAGACTAAAATCAAATTTTCCGTTAAATGACATTTTTCCGGCCCGTAATCGTCGCCAGCTGCAAATATGGAAACAAATTTGTCGCGGATGCCACAAATTTTTTTGAATAAGGGTGAGTCCTTAGTACGTACCTCATAATCTCAAAATGATAGGCCTCTCAAATAGTAGTTATTAATCCATTGGATCCATAAGGAATCCGCCTCAGTGTGAGTTTGCCAAATGGTCCGGGATAGCAAGGCATGGTTCAATTCTTTGATGTTCATAAGACCCAAGCCTCCTTCAGATTGAGGCAAACAAATGACATCCCAAGTGACCCTTGGTGGTTTACCTCCCCATAAGAACTGAATGCATGATGACCGTACCTTGTTGAGGACTGAGGCGAGAATAGGAAGCGCCCGAAACCAAAAGCTCTCAACACCTTGAATAACCGATCTGATTAGTTCTTGCTTTCCCGCATAAGAGAGTGAGTGATGTCCCCATTTATGAATGTATTCCGATATTGCACTAGTGAATGGAGCAAATTGATCCACCGAGACTGAGATTGGGGACCAAGGGATCCCCAGTACCTTGGGAAAGACACGATGCGAACCCCACTCTAGACAAGATCGAGTCACGAATTGCATCATGCACTCCGCTAAGTAGCGGAGGATTTAGATGGGTTAAGAGTTAACCACAGGCAGCCTCAATTCTTCAAGACACTCCATAAGAATCCCGACAAAGATACGTCCCTTTGGCAAAGAGCATGAGGTCATCCGTGAATGCAAGGTGAGTAATGCCCAATCTCTTACACTTAGGATGATAGGAAAAAGCTCTTGTCGCAGCCTTTAGTTTTAACAACCTTGAAAGGTATTCCATGCACAAGATAAAGAGCATAGGAGACATAGGATCACCTTTCCTTAGGCCACGCTTACCCTTGAAATAACCATGTAGCTCCCCATTGATTGAAAGAGAGAAAGAGGTTGAGCTAACACGTTCCATGATCCGTCTTACAAATCTGTCAGGAAATTTGAGTCCTCTAGTGCAGGCTCAAGGAAGCTCCAAGAGACCGTATCAAATGCTTTTCGTATATCCACCATAAGCATACACCTTGGTGAGACTCTAGCTCTATTAAAACCTCTCACAAGTTCTTGTGCAACAAAGACATTATCCATCATGTTTCTTCCTTTCACAAAAGCCCCTTGAGATTTATCAACAAGAGTAGGAAGAATCGTTGACATCCGGTTAGATAAAATCTTTGTAATGATCTTGTAGACCACATTAGTCAATCCAATAGGCCTAAAATCATTTACCTTGGGATCCCGATCAGTCTTGGGCAAGAGGGTAATGATGGTATGATTCACTTGCTTCAAAAGGACTCCGGATGAGAAGAACTCTTGAACACTTCTTACTACATCTTGCCCCACATCCCTCCATATATTCTTGAAGAAGGCAACTGAGAAACCATCCGGGCCAGGTGCCTTGTCATTGCCTATATCGGAAAGAGCTTCCCAAATCTCCTTTGGGGAGATAAAATGTAAAAGATGTAATCCATCCTCTTCACTTAGCTTTGGGCCAGCATTTAACACCTCGGGATTGATGTTGGTAGAGGGTCGGGATGAGCCTAAAAGGTCCTTGTAAAACTCTACAAGCAATTCTCTAACTTCCCCGGGAGATGTTGTGATGGTACCATTGGCCTTAACAAGATAGTTGATTGAGTTCCTGACATTACTCCTCTTGATCAAGCTGTGAAAGTATTTGGAGCATCTATCACTTCCAATCAAGTGTTTCTGCCTCGACTTTTGCCTTATGAAGTGTCTTTCGGCTTCAAGTAAAGTGTTTGCTTTAGCTCTTAAGGACTTAACTTTGGCTTTTAGTTCATCATCAAAGGGATCTTCCATATACGCATTGATAGCCTCCTTAAACTCCATGTTTGCCCCATTTGCTCTTTGTTCTATGCTTCCAAAATCTTTTATGTTCAATTCCCGTAATGGTTGTTTCAAGGCTTTCAGTTTTGAGGCTAGTATGAATTGGGCAGTGCCCAATATGTCTTGTCTCCAGCATGAAGCCAGTATGTTCTCGAATGCAGGGTGAGAGAGCCACATATTCATGAACTTGAAAGGTCGTTTCCCAACATTATAGGATGCAATAACCGAAGCTATCACGGGACAGTGGTCCGAGACTGGTTCCATAGGCAAGTAATTGACCGTGCATTCTAGGTTCAAATAACTCCAATGTTGATTCATCATCACTCTATCAAGCTTAGACCATATCGAACCATTCGTCCAAGTGTAGAAGGAACCGGAAGAAGGGGTGTCTTCTAGTCCGTGAGCATTCTGAATTCTCCAAGATCCTAAGTGCGTAAGGCGTGAGAGAGGACCCCGCCTTATCATGTGGGTAGCAATAAGTGTTGAAATCTCCAATAATCATCGAAGGCTTAACAATGCGAGTGCCCAAATGAGTAAGGTGATGCCAAAGCTTCCTTCTTTCCGGGATGCTATAAACTGGGTACACAAATGTGGCAAGGAAGGACACTTGTGTTATATTACATCTAGCTTGGACATGAATATGTTGAGAATCCATTCCAAGCACTTCACAACAAACTCTGGAGGGATCCCAAGTAATAACGTTCTTACGCCGTGATGAATTTCAAGTTTGAGCAAAACTTCCAAGCTTTGAATCTTTGAGTAGTAAAAGATTCTATCCTTGGTTGAGAGAATTTAGTTTCCATTAGATAAACCATTGCCACATCATGCTGTTTTGTGAGCCTACACACAATAGTTTGTGTGGCTGCCCTATCCCTTTGTCCGCAAAGACCCCGGACATTCCAACAAAGTACTTTCATTAGGAAACAAAGGAGGTTTTGTTAGAACCTCCGCGCTTTACTGTCTTTGCCATTCCACTGCCTTTCGGCGTATTTTTCTTTGAGATTACTTCCTTCCATCCCTCTTCCTTATTGTTGGAAGACATTACATGTGTCTCAGCCAGACTATGTTCCTCGCGTTCAAAATTTATGCACCGTGATGTATGATTAGACTCCTCCGTAGCACCCTTGTAGGTTTCCCCATCCAAAGAAGATTGCGGGTTCAATGGTACTTCCGCATTGGTCTGCCTTGTCTCATTTCTCCTCCTATCATGTTGCGTAATACCAGGATGGGGGTGGAGTCTTGAGGACCCCACATGTGAATCCCGTAAACTTGATGAGCTATGTTGACCCATGCTTAGGAGGAAAAGTAGCATCGTAGCATCTCCACGCCAGGAATATGAGGTAGTGTGTGCTCACTGTCCTCTGTGTCCATCAAGTTTCCAGCTTCTGCGTGATGTTGAGAAGGTGGTGGATAAGGGGAAGGTGGACTGGTTACACCCGTAACCATGTTGGCATCCAAACTAGTAGAAACTCCCCCATTGTTAGGTGGTACCAATGGATTGCGATTCTTAGGAGTTTATTGAGTGTTGGCATCTTCCCTCAGTTTTCTACACTTCAAGTGATTGTGTCCAAAAGCCGCACTATGATAGCAAAAGTCCGGGTAGTTCTCATAGTTCACCCTTTGAGTATACCTTCTATTGTCGGGGAGTTTGACACCAAATTCCATTACCGGTTCCTTGTTGACATCTACTTCCACTAAGACTCTTGCATAATTCATTTTTTACCTTTCCTTGGTATATTGATCCGTGTATAGAGGTTTTCCTACACGTGAAGCAATCTTGCTAAGGCCTGTTGCACTCCAAATCGAAAGGGGAATATCATGGAAAGTGACCCAAATTGGAATGTCCATGAATAAATCATCATTAATAGAACTCCTTATTAATAGGCTTTAGCATCATAGTTTTCGAAGACCATATGGGCCACCATGGAGTACATTTGTGCGTTCCTCTTGATCGTGAATTTGAAAATCCATTCTTTGCCATATGGGATAATCGACACTTCACTCCCGTCCCTTTACAATAGAATTCAATGCCTCCTTCCAGGAAAGGACAGTGAAGCAACCTATTAGGCAATATCCCGTGTTTCAATGAAGGGAACTTCATCCGTAGCTTCTATTTCTACATCTTCCCCTTGTTGTTCAATAAATTGTAACTTCATACCCTTTGCTTCAAGTCTTGTACCCGCAAAGACTCCAGCATAAGTCTTCTTAGGAGGGATGGGACCTTTGCTATGATTCGGGGGTAAAGTATTATGTGTTGTACCAACGGGTGGAGTATCATGTTGTTCTGTAGATACATTTGTGGGCAAGTCATTAGAAGGTGTTTCAGGAGGTGTAGATAGAGGGAAATAGGAAGGTGGAAAAGAACTTGGGCTCGCATAAGGAGAGAGGATGCGCGTGCCATTTGGAAGGGTAGAGAAGTTATTGTGGGTTCTGGGAAGAATTGGTGGTAGGGAGGATAGAAGGGGTGAGTCATTATGAATTTCAGGGAGTATTGAAGAGGTATTGGATGATAGAGAGGGGTTGTTATTGGCTTTACCCGTGCCCAAGGAAGAGGTGAAGACGAAAGGGTTTTAAGGTTCTTGTGATGGATTCCGCTAATCAAACTTGCTAAAGTAGGAAAGGATTCGTTAGTGACACTTAAAGAATTCAGAGGGTGTTGTCCCATTAAGTGAGAAGACTCTTTGGTTCCCGCGGCATTAAAGTCTGTTACCTTGGCTCCCGCGATATTAATGCTAGTGGAGTACCTAGGCTCCTTGGAGATAGAAGTCTCTTCGTTTCTCACAACTGACATTGATCCTTGCAAAACGGGAATATTCATAAACCCATGGACTCCCGCCTGACCCGCCTTAGCATTGTGACTCGTGCCTTGACCCGTGGTTGCTGATGGCTCATTGGTTCCCGCGGCATTAAAGTGCGACTCCTCGGCTCCCGCGACATTAAAGTTTGTGGAGTATCTAGGCTCCTTGGGGATAGAAATCACTTCGTTCCTACCAACTGCCCTTGATCCATGCATAATGGGAAAATTCAAAGACCCATGGACCCCCGCCTGACCCGCCTTAGCCTTCTGACCCGTGCCCTGACCCGGTTTAGGAGGAGGCTCTTTGGTTCCCGTGGCATTAAAGTGTGACTCCTTGGCACCCGCGATAGACTCCTTGGGAATTGGAGTCTCTTCAATTCGCCCAACTGTCATTGCTTCATGCATAACGGGAATATCCTTAGGCCCATAGACACCCGCCTGGCCCGCCTTGGCCCTCTGACTCGCGCCCTGACCCGGTTTTGACCCGAGTATGCCATCACGCTTAGTTTCATCAATTGCAATTCCTGGCCCTGAATTTTTTGCTTTTCTGGCATGCCTGAGTAAATTCCCAGGTAGTGTGGAGGTATTTGTGATGTCGTGAATGCCCTGCTCTTCCGTAATGTTCCTGTTGTTCTCCAATTGACCCGTGATAGGATCGACCACCCTAGTAGCATAAGGGGTGTCAATGGCTATCGGAATTTCCCTATGCTGGCTGGGAGTTTCGGAAGGGTTTTTTCCAGAAGGCTTGTGGACAGTGACATGGTCTTCAATTGAGGTCACTTCTGGAGAAGTAGTAGGAGAGATTACTTCCGGATTGATGGCTGATGGAACGTGAAGTTTTCCACCTTCAAATTCACTTATATCCAAGCTCTCAATTTCTATACTTTTGCCCCAATCATGTATCCTTTGCAGCATAGAATCATCTACCACATTCTCAAGTGGAATACGCAATCGAGCGTGACGTGTACTAACGCGTAAGTGCAAATTGCGGAATTAAATTTTCTTCAACTATGAATGGGCTTAGCCATTCTTTTTCTTTTCTTGGTTCTAGCCTTCGTCGAACTTCACGAACCTCTGAATCATTCTTTGGGCGTGTAGCGTTTAGTCTTTTTCATGTTGTGAACATTAAGCTTCAATCAGTGAGAAACAATGGTTAATATTAGGAAATGGATAGAGCGTAAGAGCGACTAAGGAAAACGTTGAGCGTTTTCCTTAGTGAGAGAAACTTCTCTCTAACTCCTTAACTTCATTCATCTCGTATTACGCTTTGGAGACTAAAACCTGTATGGTTTTCTACTCCGTATGAAATTTCATTATTCTAACTTGAAGACATAAAAACTTCATTGGAATATTAAAGTTCATACTTGTACAACGATTTGAAGAATATAAAAACTTCATCGTTCTGTTTAAGGAGATTAAAACTTGTGTTTCTACTCCATATGAATATTAGTATTCTGACTTGAAGATATAAAAACTTCGTTGGAACACTAAAGTTTCATAATTATACTACGATTTAAAGAAATAAAATCTTCATCGTTTAAGTTTCATAATTCAACTGAAATTGAAGAAATAAAATCTTCATCGTTGAAGTCTGTGAATTAATTGCTATTCTGGTTTTATTAACTAAAATAGTTTGTCGATTTGGCAGTGACAAATAAATAATGGCAATTGAAGGGGCAAACGTCGTTGAAGATGTTGCTCCGAAATAGAACCAGAAAAATGAGAGGCCTTCCGGAAAGGAGAAGGATCTTAACAAGAAAAGGTTCAAGGGCAACTGCTATAATTGTGGGAAAGTTGGCCACAAAATCCCGTTGTCGTCTCAGAAAGGACAAGCCAATATGGTAGAATAGAATGATGATATGGATCATACGTGTGCAATACTATCAGTGCAATTTGGTTGAATACCCGAAGGAATGGTGGCTTGATTACGGTGCCACTCGACGTGTTTGTTTGAAAGAAACATTTGCAACCTATGCTCATTTGGACAGAAGAAGTCTTGTTTATGGAAAATCTTTTAGACTAAGGTCGAAGGATATGGGAAGATACTTACGAAGATGACTTAGGCAAGGTCCTGACTCTCAACAATGTTCTGCACGTTCCAACAATTCTGAAGAATTTAGTTTCAGCCGGACTACTCATAAAAAACGGGTTTAAGTGCGTATTGGTTAGTGAGAAAATTGTAATAAGTAAGAATTATATGTTCATAGGAAAGGGCTACCTCACCGAGGGCCTTCTCAAACTCAATGTAATGGTTATTGACAATATTAATAAGAATTCAGCTTCGTCTTACTTATTGGAGTCAAATGATTTATGGCATGTTCGTTTAGGACATGTCAATTACAAAACCTTGCGAAAATTGATTAATTTAGAAGTATTGCCTAAATTCGAGTGTAACAAATCAAAATGTGAACTCTGTGTTGAATCTAAGTTTGTTAAACATCCATATAAGTCTATTGATAGGAATTCAAATCCTTTAGACTTAATTCACACAGATATATGTGATATGAAGTCAATACCATCTCGCGGTGGGAAAAAATATTTTATAACTTTTATTTACGACTGCACTCGATATTGTTATGTGTATTTACTTAATAGTAAGGATGAAGCAATCAATGCATTTAAGAAATACAAGAACGAAGTGGAAAATCAATTGAACAAAAAGATAAAAATGATTAGAAGTGATAGGGGTGGAGAGTACGAATCTCCTTTTGCAGAGATATGTTTAGAATATGGAATCATTCATCAAACTACTGCCCCTTACACACCACAATCAAATGGAATTGCGGAAAGGAAAAACCGAACATTAAAGAAAATGATGAATGCTTTACTAATAAGTTCCGGTTTACCGCATATCTTGTGGGAGGAAGCTATCCTTACAGCTAATCGAATACTCAACAGAGTGCCCCATAGCAAAACACAATCTATTTCATATGAACTATGGAAAGGAAGAAAATGCAACTTGAAATATTTCAAAGTGTGGGGATGTTTAACAAAGGTCCAAGTTCCTTTGCCTAAAAGGGTAAAAATTGGACCAAAAATTGTGGATTGTGCTTTTATTAGCTATGCTACAAACAGCAAAGCTTGTCGGTTTTTGGTTCACAAATTGGACAATCCCGAAATTCATGTTAATACGGTAATTGAATCAAATAATGCTGAATTCTTTGAAAACATCTATCCGTATAAAACTGAATGTGAGTAGTCAAGTGAAAAATCTAAACGACCGCGGGAAGAACCAAAGTAAAGTACACCAAACAAAGAAGATCCAAGGTGTAGCAAACGTCAAAATACATCTACTTCCTTTGGACCAGATTTTGTGACATTCTTGCTTGAAAATGAGCCTCAAACATTTAAAGCAGCAATGTCATCTTCTGATTCAACATTTTGTAAAGAAGCTATCAATAGTGAGATTGAATCAATCTTGAACAACCATACATGGGAATTGGTTGATCTTCCTCCTAGAAATAAACCTTTAGGATCAAAGTGGATTTTTAAAAGGAAAATGAAAGTTGATGGCACTATTGACAAATATAAGGCAAGACTTGTGGTCAAAGTTTATAGACAAAAGGAAGGTCTTGATTACTTTGACACATATTCGCCTGTAACAAGAATAACATCTATTCGGGTGTTAGTGGCCTTTGGCGTGATATATGGTATTGAAATCCATCAAATGGATGTCAAGACATCTTTCTTAAATGGAGAATTGGAGGAAGAAATTTACATGGACAACCTGAGGGTTTTGTGGTTTCCGGTAAAGAAAGGAAAGTGTGCAAACATGTTAAGTCACTTTATGGACTTAAACAAGCACCCAAACGATGGCATGCAAAATTTGACCAAACAATATTGGCAAATGGATTTAAGATTAATGAGTGTGATAAATGTGTTTACATTACAAATACTCTAAATCATGAAGTCATTGTTTGTTTATATGTTGATGACATATTGATAATGAGTAGAGATATTGCCGATGTAAATGCTACGAAGCGTATGCTGGCTAGCAAATTTGATATGAAGGACTTAGGAGTTGTTGATTTGATCTTAGGCATTAGGATCCATAAAACTCCACACGGTGTAGCATTATCACAGTCACGTTATATTGAAAAGGTACTTGACAAGTTCAAGTATTTAAATTTCAATATTGCAAAGACTCCAATTGATGTAAGTTTTGCACTTCAAACGAATGAAGGTGAAAGTGACTCACAATTGGACTATGCACGAGTTTTGGGAAGTTGATGTATATTATGAATTGTACACGATCAAATATAGCATGTGCTATAAGCAAGCTGAGTCGATTCACAAGTAATCCCAATCAAACTCATTGGATGGCAATGAAATGAATCTTGGGATATTTAATACACACCCAAAACTATGCTTTGCATTATAATAAATATCTGCGATGCTTGAGGATCTGATGATCTGGCAAATGGATCACGGATCATTTGAAGTTAAATCACGAGTGGATATGTTTTCAGTTGGTGGAGGAGCGATGTCTTGGAATTCATCAAAGCAGACATCATTGCCCATTGTGTAATGGAATCTGAATTTATAGCTTTAGACAAGGCCGGTGAAGAAGTTGAATGGCTCCGGAATTTCTTAGAAGATATTTCATTCTGGCCCAAACCTTTGGCTCCTATATGTATACATTATGACAGTCAAGCAACAATAGGTAGGGCAGTGAGCGTAATGTATAACGAAAAATCTCGTCACATTCGATGGAGACACAATACCGTTAGACAACTCCTCTCTAGTGGCGTTGTTAGCGATTTATCCACACACTTAACGCAAGTGCACGTATCGTGACAAGTAATATAGTATGGGTAAGACCGAATATCGTGCTCAGGAATTAATGTTCAATTACTAATTTCTATCATATGGTATCTATTTGGTGATCGATATTTTGATGGTTGTTTGTATCTATGACTACTAAATAATTATAAAAGTTAACTAAATTACCTTACTTAAATCAGATATGGTGGAAATAGGGCTTCGATCTCTCGACTATCCTCGCTTTGTCTTTAATGCGGATAAAGGTTAACTTCTATATTGAGATAGAAGGTTAACTAAGCCATTTATATTCGGTTAGGATATATAAACACTCAACCGATGTAGAACCCTTCTATCTTTCGATGATAAGATTTACCACAAAGGAGGATTAAGAACAATAACCTATTAAACTACACAAGTATCGGGTACTTTCGTCGCGATTTTAACCTATGTTTATTCAACTATAGCATATTCACAATCTCCCTTTCGGATCTCGATTAGAAATCATTTATGTGATGATAATTAGTTATCAATTAATTACCAAGCAATCAAGCAATTATTGAATAAATCTCAACTATATAAAGAAGAAACCAAAACCGTCATTAAATCATAAAAGCGAGGTTCAAGTGATTGAATGGAAAGCCCTAATTAAAGTTTAGCTCCTAGCCATAGACATGCTAAGAACTAAAAGAGTATCCAACATAAACTGAAAAATAAATAAAGTAAGAAATAGAATTACTCAAGAACAAGCCTCCAATCTTGAAGCTTTCAAGAACTATGTGTTGTGTAGAGTTAGGGATTGTGGAACCCTTCAAAAATCTTCCCTAAGGGCTTTTTATATCCTAAAAAAATGTTCCCAACTTTACCCTCTTGGTCTTGGCCCATTCCTATTCGGATTTGGCTGAAAACCCGCGTCGGCGCCACGGCCCTGAGACCGGCGCTGTGGCGCCGAAACTTCTACAACTGTCCAGCGATCTGGGTACCGTGGCCCTGCTGCTCCTGATGGACTGGCGCCACGGCGCCCATACATGCTGCAGGGTGCAGTTTTTCGTCTCTTTGTGCTCTGGAACCTCTGTTTTTGCCCTCTTTTTGCTTCTTTTCGCCAATGTGTCATTTTAAACCACTATGACTCAAAAGAAAGAAAATATATCCTAACATGACACATATTTGTACAAAAAGGGCCAAAGACTAACTAAAAATGACTCAAAATGTGTATATAAAATACGCCTAACAAACACTCTCAAACTTAACCTTTGCTCGCCCTCGAGTAAAGATCAGAAATAGAGACAGACACGGAAGACAAGAAAATAAAATGACTCAAAGACACTGATCAATCTGCTGCACAATTGCCATTAGAAAAGCATGAAGGTTAGTAGGATAATATGCAGAAACATATAGCATGAATTTGTAGCATTCTAAAACTCTTAAGTCAGATATTTCGCAAATTCAATTCAATCAGTCTCAATGAACGTAAGAAAATTTAACCTATGGATGTCAATATTAAAATTATATGGTCTGTTTACTTGCTATTTTCCACTAATCATGGGTACACATACTAGAGATCTTCATAACTTTTCAGGGTTGTAATGTGCTTAGGCAAGGGTAGGTAAAAAAAAGTAAGCATTTAGACTCAACTTACGTACCATAAGCTCTTTTTCTTTCAACTCTTCCCTTTTCTTTTGATTTCCTCTTTAATCTCGTACATATCTTTCCCCTCTTTTTGTTTAGAGAGAATGAGGTGCATTGTGAATAACAGGCACCCCCAAACTTTAGGCTTTTGCATTTTTTTCATTGGGGTGCATCAATTTTTTTTTCACTTCTCTTTTTGTCCTTTTTCAACACTTTTCATTCCAAATATCATAATTTTCCACTTATGACACAATTATGGAATTATAGAGTGTCAAAGAAAGATCTTATTTTGGCTCAAAGGGGATGACTAGGGAGACAATTTTTAATGTCAGGAATAGGCGATGAATGTAAGGCAGGCTAACAAAGAAATGCACAGTCATATCCCTAACATGTATATCCTAACTATTTAGCCTCAAATAACAAGTAGCGGACATATAGGCTTAATCATTAACAAATGCCTACATCACGCAAGAGACCCCCAAATAATTTGATTTCAAGCATTCTTGGCATATCTAACTTAAGCGTTCATATTTTACGCTTCTAATTCCATTACATTATCCACTTTTTTTCATTAGGCGTTTCAAGTAACTACCGCATGCATGATCATAAAAAATAATTAGACTCATATAAGACATAAAAATAAATAATAACAAGACTCAAACACACAAAAATAGACTCAAAAATAAACTAAGAACCCCCCAAACTTAAATCACACATTGTCTCTAATGTGTGCAAGACTCAAAAATAAAAGAAAGACGGGACAACTTACAGACTTGTGGTTTAAAATGGTGGCGGTGACATTGGATAATGCATGGTAGATCATTTCAGGGTGGCGCCGCGACTTTGCATGTCGGCGCCGTGGCTGAACTCTGCGACTCATGGATTTTTAGCGCCACGGCCACGAGTGCGGGCCGTGGCGCTGCACTTTTTTTCTCCCTTCTCATTTTGTGCTCTACGTTATTGTCCTTGTACCTAGCATCACAACATCAAAAAAAATACCAGACGTGAGACTGTTTTAACTAAGCTAAAAATGCATAAATTTAAAACCTTGGGTTGCCTCCCAAGTAGCGATGTCTTTAACGTCTTGTAGCCGGACGCAGGTTCTTCTTCACACTGGCTTGAGATGGGTCACAGAGCTCACATGTTCCATGTCATTTATCAAATGCGGTTTCAATCTGCTACTGTTCACTTTGAGCGGTGCTCCTCTTTTCCTCTTTTTTCAACCGCACCGTAGGAAATACTCTTTCGATAGTAAATGAGCGACCGTGAGATTTAAGCTTACAGGAAGAGTCATAACTTTGAGTTGAATAAGAGCACTTGTTGTCTTGCTTGAAATTCTTGAGGATCAAGTTCTTATCATGTCATGCCTTGGTTCTTGCCTTGTAGATCTTTGCATTCTCATGGCGTTGTATCGAATTCATCCAACTCACTCGGTATGTAGCCTCTTTTGTCCTTTGTCTTGGCATCCATGTTCAGCTTCTTCATAGCCCAATAAGCCACGTGTTCTAATTCCACCGTGACGACAAGCTTTCCCAAAACCAATCGGTAGGGTGACATTCGATGGGAGTTTTGAGCGTTGTTCTATAGGCCCGAGTCGTCGTCGACTTGATAGACTAATTCTTCCTTGATCTATCCACTGTCTTTTCCAGTATGCTTTTCACCGTCCTGTTTGAAATTTCGGTTTGCCCATTCGCTTGAGGATGATAGGGTAGTGTGGTGCGGTGGTAGACTCCGTAGCGGCCAAGTAGTGTATCAAGCTGCTTGTTACAAATGTGGTTTCCTTCATCGCTGATGATGGCTCTGGGAGTACCAAACCTGGTGAATATATTCTTTTGGAGAAACTTTTGGACTGTCTTACTGTCATTCTCTTTAGTGGCTACTGCTTCTACCCATTTGGACACATAATCCATTGCAAGAAGAATGTATTGATTCCCAAAGGACGACGGGAAAGGACCCATGAAGTCGATCCCCCACACATCAAATAGCTCGCCTCGAGATCCCGTTCGGGGCATTTCATTTCGCCTTGATATGTTCTCCGATTCGTGACAACGATCGCAGCCCTTCACAAAAGCGTTGGCATCCTTGAATAGGGATGGCCAATAAAACCCACTCTGCAATACTTTGGCGGCTGTCTTTGATGCTCCAAAATACCCACCACATTGTAAGGTGTGACAATGAGTGAGAATCTGGTGCATCTTATCTTCTGGTACACAGCGCCTAATGACTTGGTCGACGCAGTGCTTGTAGAGCATTGGCTCCTCCCAATAGTAATGTTTTACTTCTGAGTGGAACCTCTTCACATGTTGTCTTGTCAATCACAGGAGTACTACCTTGCTGAAAATTAACAAAATCAGCGTACGAGGTAAATTAAAGATAACGCTTACTTGAAACAATTTCTCATCTGAGAAGTGATCATTTATCTGCACATTCTTGGTGTTCTGGCTCTCCTTGTTTTCAAGCCTTGACAATTGGTCGACAGGAGTTCTCTGTCCCCTTAGCATCGCAGTTTCCATGTCAAATTCTTGTAATAGCAGTACCCATCGGATAAGGCGGTGTTTTAAATCCTTCTTTGTCATCAAGTACTTTATGGCTGAGTGGTCCGTGTATGCTATCACCTTATTGCCAATTAAGTATGGCTAAACTTCTCAAATGCATATAATATTGCTAGCAATTCTTTCTCTGTAGTGGCATAATTCAATTGTGCATCATTAAGGGTTTTGCTAGCATAGTAAATGGATCTGAATACCTTATCAACTCTGCCTTGAAGCGCTCCCATCTGCGTAGTCACTTGCATCACACATTAGTTCAAATGGGAGCTCCCAGTTTGGTGCAATGACTATGGGTGCTGAGATTAGCCTCTCCTTGAGTGTCTGAAAGGCGGTCATGAATTCCTTATTGAATTAAAAAGCAAATCCAGTCATTAGCAAGATGGAAAGGGGTTTCGAAACTTTTGAGAAGTCTTTGATGAATCTTCTATAGAAACCCGCGTACGAGAAACTTGACCCCTTTGCGACCTTTGGAGGTGGTAGATTTTCAGTGCGAAATCTTTGCTCTGTCACCTCAATACCTTGGTTGGATATTTTGTGTCAAGGACAATCCTCTCTCGCGTGAAGTGACAACTTCTCCCGATTCAGCCTGAGTTTGGACTCTTCACACCGTGTCAACACGCTTCCAAGTGCCTTAAACACTCGTCGAAAGAAGACCCAGGCAGAAATCATCCATGAAAATCTCTATGGTCCTCTCCACCATGTCAGAGAAAATTGACATCATGCACCTCTGAAAGGTGGCAGGTGCATTGCAAAGCCCAAATGACATTCTTTTGAAAGCAAACGTACCAAAGGGGCAGGTGAATGTTGTCTTTTTCTGATCTTCTGGTACTATGACAATCTGATGATACCACGAGTAACCATCGAAGCAATAATAGTTGTGCCACTGCAAGCTATCCGCGTCGATCTAAAGGGAAATGGAAAGTGGTCTTTTACGGTTGCCTTGTTCAACTTGCGGTAGTCAATGCAAATCCTCCACCCAGTGACTGTTCTAGATGGAATGAGCTCATTCCTTTCGTTGGTCACCACTGTCATGCCACCCTTTTTGGGCACCACTTGCATAGGACTCACTCATGCACTGTCATAGATAAGATAAATTACCCTAGCGTCAAGCCATTTCATGATTTCTTTTCTTACTACCTCTTTCATGTTTAGATTCAGTCTCCGCTGTGCCTCAATGGAGGGTCTGCTCTCATCTTCTAGATGGATCGTATGCATCACTGTTGAAGGACTTATCCCCCTTATGTCTGCCAATGTCCGTCCAATGGCGACTTGTGAGCTCTCGGCCTCTCTCAGCGACTTCTCAACCTCGTGTGGATAGGCGACGTAATCGATCAACTGGTAAGGATTGGTTCTCACCTAGATATCGGTATTGCAAATGATCTGGTAGGGTCTTCAACTCTAACTCTGGAGCTTTTTCTGTGGATGTTACTGATATCTCTGGCATCTGCCCTAGCTCTTCATATTTCTTCTTATAGCATTGCTCATACGAATCCATCCAATTTGCATACTCCATAAATTTGGTCATTCTATTATTCACCCGTTGGGTCAACACTTCTTCAAGAGCATCGGCCTCACGACCCGTTTTAAAACTTCTTCTTGATCATATCAATGGCATAACGATTGTCATTTTCCTGCAGGAAGGTTCTTTGCTTGGAATACATTGAAAATCACCTCTAACTTCTTCCACGAAGTCTCATTTCACCTTTTCGAACATCAATGAGTCGTGTCCGTGGCTAGGAATGGTCTGCCAAGGATAATGGGGATCATGTCATTGTCTCTCATGTCTAAGATGATGAAATCAGCGGAAAAGATGAACTTATCCACTTTAACCAACACATCCTTGATGACTCCTCTAGGATGGACGATGGAGCGATCAGCTAGCTGTAAAGTGATGTTTGTAGGTCTTGCTTCTCTCATTCCAAGTTTGAAAAACACCAGATAGGGCATCAAATTTATACCTGCCATCAGATCATACAACACCTTCTGACATTCAAACATTTCTATAGTGCAAGGGATGGTGAAGCTTCCCGGATCTTTCAACTTCTGAGGTAACTTCCTCTGTAAGATGGCGCTGCATTCTTCAGTCAACAATACTATTTCATGGTCATCTATTCTCCTCTTTTTACTGAGAATCTCCTTCTTGAACTTTACGTAACTCGGCATCTGCTCTAGAGTCTCAGCAAACGGGATGTTGAGTTGCAGTTGTTTGAGAACTTCCAAGAATTTAGAGAACTGTTTGTCAAGGGAACTTGTCTTTAGCCTCTGAGGATACGGTATCTTCACCTGGGGTGCGTTCACAACTGCTGTCAGTTCTACTTGTTCCGGATGAAGGTCTCCAGCAACCACTGCGCCTTCTGATCTTGCGGCGCCACGGCCCTGAGATTCGGCGTCGTGACGCCCAAACTCCTGCAAAGTCTCTGGACTTTCGGAGCCATGGCGCTGCTCAGTGGCGCCACGGCACTGCAAATCCTGCGAGCATTCGACCACCGCCTGCGGATACGGCGGTGGGAGCTTGCTTCCAGTTCGCCATTTCTTAGGTCAACCGCGACATTGCTCTTTTGGATTCTCCCCAATATTTTCGGGTGATTCCGCTTGTATTCTGCTTAGCATGCGCGAGTTGTCTATTTGTGTCTCCAAATTCTTTAGGGACACTCTTGTCTCATCCGTGGCGAGTTTGGTGCTTAGTTAACTTTGAGTATGGCCACTGCAACCCATTCTGCTCTTCTTGTGGGACATGAGGGTTACATTCTTTGTTGATAGTTACGTAACCGTGATAATGGTAGTCCATGTTTCTTTGGATCCACGAGATGAATCAAAACCAGCAGACAAATCACGGTAGCGGTTCCTGAATAAAAGAAAATAAAAGAAAATAAAAACCAAATTAGAAATTAAGAATAGATAGATTGATATTGAACTACGCCAATCCCCGGCAACGACGCCAAAAACTTGTTAGCGATTTATCCACACGCTTAACGCAAGTGCATGTATCGTGACAAGTAATATAGTGCAGGTAAGGCGAATATCGTCCTTAGGGATTAGTGTTCAATTACCAATTTCTATCTATGATATCTATTTGGTGATCGATATTTTGATGGTTGTTTGTATCTATGACTACTAAATAATTATAAAAGTTAACTAAATTACCTTACTTAAATCAGATATGGTGGAAATAGGACTTCCAATCTCCTCAACTATCCGCTCGTTTTAATATTTAATGCAATGATAAAGGTTCTTCTTCTATATTGAGATAGCAGGTTAACTAAGACGTTTTATATTTCGGTTAGAATATATAAACACTCAACCCCGATGTAGAACTCTTCTATCTTTTGATGATAATATTTACCACAAAGAAGGATTAATAACATTAACCTATTAAACTACACAAGTATCGAGTACTTTCGTCCATGATTTTAACCTATGTTTATTCAACTATAGCATATTCACAATCTCCTCTTTTGGATCTCGATTAAAAATCATATATGTGATGATAATTAGTGATCAATTAATTATCAAGTAATCAAAGCAATTATTGAATAAATCTCAACTATATAAAGAAGAAACCAAAACCATGCATTAAATCATAAAAACGAGGTTAGTGATGGAAGCCACTAATTAAAGTTTAGCTCTAGCCATAGACATGCTAAGAACTAAAAGATTATCCAACATAAACGAAAAATAAATAAAGTAAGAAAAAGAATTACTCGAGAACAAACCTCCAATCTTGAAGCTTTCAAGAACTATGTGTTGTATAGAGTTAGGGATTGTGGAACCCTTCAAAAATCTACCATAAGGCCTTTTTATATCCTCCAAAAATGTTCCCAACTTTTCCCTCTTGTTCTTGGCCCATTCCCATTCGGATTTGGCTGAAAACCCGCGTCGACGCCACGGCGCTGAGACCGGCGCCGTGGCGCCGAAACCTGCGATTGTCCAGCGATCTGGCGCCGCGCCTAACTTCTCTGATGGGTAGCGCCACGGTGCCGCCACATCTTTTCGGTGCGATTTTCATCTCTTTGTGCTCTGGAACCTCTGTTTTTGCCCTCTTTTTGCTTCTTTTCGCCAATGTGCCATTTTAAACCACTGTGACTCAAAAGAAAGAAAATCTATCCTAACATGACACATATTTGTACAAAAATGGGCCAAAGACTAACTAAAAATGACTCAAAAGATGTATATAAAATACGTCTAACAGGCGTTATCACGATTGACTATGTAAAGTCAAGAGATAACGTGGCGGATCCGCTTACAAAAGGCTTATCTAGAGAGGGAGTGAGTAGATCATCAATGAGAATGGGGTTAAGGCCAAGGACAAGTCATCATGGCGGTAACTCTACCTAGCGGTGGAGATCCCAAGAGCTAGGTTCAAGGAGATCAAACAAAGTTGTGACTGACGGTTCAACATTGTCAAATAACTCAACCCATTCTCGGATGAAGACAATGTTCAAAAATAAGGATAAAACTTTATGGCTTGTTAATGAGTTAATCAAGCATTAAGGTTTTTTAATGATTATCTAAATCTGGCAATATATGACCAGATAATGTGGCTATAGGACCACATGTGTAGAAATCACCTATGTGAGTGTTAAGTGTAAGTCGCTTTAAAGGGGAATGAAAGTGAAGTCCCATTCTCTATGCACTCATTAAACCAGGCGGTGTTCATGGCTAAAACGAACACAACCGTGAGAACCATAAACGGTTGAGGGTTGATTGTGTGACTTATGTTGTCTAGGTATACAAGAAAGTTCGACGGTTCAAAGATATCAAATCTCTGGATTGATCGGTATATCAGACATATGTTCACTACGGAAAGTTCAAAGGAAAACCTACTTATCGGTCAATTAATCCTTGCTTGTAAATTACACATTTGTCCATACATTCCTTTATCTTATAGCCATTCCTCATTCATGTGGGGGATTGTTGGGTTTCAATGACAGGTTAAATGGGAAATGGAGTGAGGGAAAAAAGTGAGTTGTCCCTTTTGCTTATTAAATAAGCATTTGTCCCTCACCGGTAGTGAAAAGAAAAGTTCTTCTACTTAAAAGTAGAAGTACTCCTTCTTGTTGCTAAAGGGTTAAGAAGAGGGTCTCCCCTCGCGTCGTCGTTGTCGCTCGGCTTGGCTTAGGCTTCGGCTTCAGTCAAATGATCTGATTGATTGATAATCTTTTTGGATCAAATTGTCCTTAATTACTTAATTAATTATTATTTATTGACCCGAGGCAAGCACCGTCGAAAATCACGTCGACGGCGCGGCCGAAGTCTGAAAAGTCTGCAGACATTTGGCGCGCGGCTCCAGTATCGGGCGCGCCGCGCGAATTCTTTCCCAGAAATTTATTTTCCCACCAGTTTTAAAGTGACTGTTCAAAAGGGTTGCAAACCTTCAGAAACAGTACTTCCAAGGCTATAAATTCGTTTGATTCCTCAGAATTTTACTACTAACTTTCTGAAACTTCTTCTTCTTCTTCACAAACAAATTCCAGTGTAATTTACTGTCGTTGTTCTTTTCTGTCAGTCACCTTGCAGCTAACCATCTTCGTGTCATCTTTTCTTCTTCTGAGTGTCTTATCCACGATCAGTGTTCGCCGCTACCTGAATTTGGAGTACTACTATTTTGGTAAGATAATCATTCTATCCTGGGAGGGGATATTCCATTAACCTCGAGTACTGTGACGTGAATAATTTCCTTAAGGACACACTTTGAACTAAGTGGACTCGATTATATTCTGAAAAAGTATTTTAATTATTTTTCCAAAACAGATTTTGTTTATTGTCAGTTCGTGTACTGGTTTTAAATAGTTTATTTTATACTGTGTAATCTGTTTTTATTAAGTGGTTAACAGATTGGGTTGAAACGTTATTTAAACATATACAGATTATTATACGAACAATAGTTGATGGTGCTTATGCTTTGCACACGAAACTATGGTCTTTGTTAGATATACAAGTTGTTGTGGTAAAATCTATATATTTTCACGCTACATTCTATTTAACCATGAATCAATTACTTCTATATGACTCATACAAATATAGTATACTGTGTGCCTATCACTTAGGTTGGTGGTGTTCACTCAAGTCTTCTTTCTAAAGTTCAGTACGATATAGGAGAACTTGCCCGCTGGATTCCTTAATTGACAATATTTTCTCTCTGTTCAGGAAGCATATCGAACTAGACCTTCATCATGCTCGGGTAAATTTTGAAGTCTCCCATGCTAGTTTATCTTTTTGTAAAATCTTATCCTTGATTCCCTTCGTATTTATGCAGATTAGAACTAACAACAGTTTTGTGCCATCATTTAGAGAGCCAATCTACAAGCTCAAGTACAAAAGTGAGGTGTAAGACTCAGTTCTAATTTTTAAATGTTACTGTATGGAATTTAATGGTATGGGTTCTTACTTTAACGAGAGAGATTGTCTAGTCCACACTACCTTAATATGAAATTTCATGTTGACATGATCGTTAACATTTGTGCCCTCAGTGTTGCTGACCTTGATACAATTGCAAATCTTGTTAAGCATTTATTGATGGTAGTTTTGCCCCCTCTCCAATGATAATAATACTTTTTTCTTAGTTGATTTGTGTTTTTTACCTTGGATGTATACACATGTCTTATGTGACGATTATACATTTGACTATTTATAGTTTTGTGTTCAGTTAATAGACTTCCTTCTGAATCACTCTTGTTATAATCTTCTATATCCTGAGAAAATCTGTGTCATTTTATCTGACACCTTCTGAATCACTCTATAAGAATTCTTAAAAATTAGCTTTTAGCAACTAGAAGAAGTAATTATTTTCCTAAATGACACTAGAACAAAAACAGAAAAGCTGAAATCATGCATTAGAATGAATTTTTTTTAAGAAGGTAGAATGAAATTAAATTCAAAAATTAACATTGTGAAGTAACAGTATTCATTGCAGTAATATTACAGTTCACGATGGATAGTAACATTTTGACCGGAACCAAAGAACTCAGAAGTTAAATGGATGTAATCAATTTTAAATTCTAACTAGACACTGTCCATAAGCATTCGATACATGAAACAATTTTAACTGATTAATAATATAAATTTTTGAAGTAAGCAATTATAAATCTGTTTTTATAATGATAAAAGATTAATTACAAACAACGACGATGATTTGGTTCCAAGCCAATGATAAAAGATTAATTTAATATAACATAAATCCGCGTTAATTTATGCATTCAATACTAAAAAAATTATATTTTCCCACTATTATAAGATCAAATAGAAATTATTAAGATAAAATAGAAATTATAATTCAATTTAAGTTATTTCTTATTTTAACAAAAGGTCATTCTTTTTAAAAATTAGAAACCAAAATTAAAAGAAAATTTAAAAAATCGGATATTTCGAATATCCGAAATTAAGAAAATTGTGATCCGTATCTGATCCGATTTTTTTCGGATATCCGAAACTCAAAAAAACGGATTGAATATCCGATTTTTCGAATCGGATCGACCGGATCGCAGATAGAATCGAATGAACACCCCTATTAAAAACACTAAGTTTCCGAAGGTTATTTCAGTCAAACAAGATGTGTTAGGATTTGTTTGACAAGCCAAATATAGACTTGGGTCTTCACCTTTAGGGATTATTTTTAAAAATTCATTTCCTGACTTTTTTCAACAAACCGCGTATCCTATGTTTTGCTGGGTAAATTAATCTTATATTAATTAAAAAATTAATCACGATAATATTAATCGATCATGTCTTATTGACATGCTATAGTGATCCCATTAATTGGTTGATAATAATGGAATATGTTCCTTTATTTTATTGATGAATGATTTATAATATATATGAAATTATAAGAATATTTACTTTGATATAAACTAGGTAACTAATTAACTTAATTACAAAAGGATTATAATTCTACCTAAAATAGGAGATATACAATTAACGAAAGAATATTGAGAAATATTCTATAACACCCGCAGTCGAAGCGGCATGTTCTCGAACACTGAGACTAGCTCGAAAATCATCAAATAGTATGCGCGGAAGTCCTTTGGTAAAGATGTTGACAATATGATATCTGGAAGGAACATGAAAGATGTTGGCAATATGATATCTGGAAAGAACATGAATGACACAAATTTGACCACGAGCCACTTTTTCTAGAACTAAATGAATGTTCATCTCAATGTGTTTAGTGCGCTGATGTTGGACGGGATTGCCGGAAAGATATCGCACTAATATTATCACAGTAGACTAGTGTTGCCTTTTGAATCGGGCAGTGAAGCTCAAGTAGAAGGTTATGGATCCAACAAGACTCAGAGACAACGTTGGCAATACCTATGTATTCTACTTCTGAACTGTATCGGGATAGTGTAGGTTTCCTTTTGGAAGACCAAGATACTAGGTTATCTCCGAGGAAAACGCAATAACCAGACGTGGAACGTCGGGTGTCAGGACATCCACCCCAGTCAACATCAGAATAAGAAGTACACCAGTGATTGAATACATGTATAGATGTAATCCGAAGTAAAGTGTACCTTGGACGTATCATAAAATACGTTTGAGGACATGCATGTGTTCTTCCGTTAGACTGTACATGTGCAAACAGATTTATTGCACGACATATGATATGTCTGGTCTCGTGAATGTGAGGTACTGCAGTGCCCAACCAGGTTACGATAGTGAGTTGGATTTGAATATGAAGGGTCAGAATCAGCGCTGATCTTGGAATTGGTGCCTATAGGCGTGTGAGATGGTTTGCAAGAAGTTATGCATGTACGATCAATAATTTCTTCGGCGTACTTCTTCTGACATAGAAATAGGCCGCCAGAATGTCGAGTGACAGAGATTCTGAAGAAATAACAGATCTTTCATAACAAACTTAGAGGAAATGATAGACATAATGGACTAGCGGAGAGCATCAAATGATGTATTAAGGGTGATGTCATCAACATATAATAATAGGTAAATCATGTATGTACCCTTATTATAGATGAACATGGAATGATTGGATCTACTGTGTGAAAAACTGATAGAGCAGACATAATCAGCGAACCGCTGATACCATGTTCGAGAAGCTTGTTTCAGTCCATGGAGCGATTTCCGCAATAGACACACATAATGATGATGCCTATATACCGTTTCATAAAGATCGCATTGTAAGAATGCATTCTTTACATCAAGTTGATGAATGAACTAAGACTTGGATATGGAAATGCTGAGGACGGTTCGGATGGTTGCAGACTTTACGACCGGGCTGAATGTTTCACACAGTCCACTCCCACCCGTTGAGACCTACCATCACCTACAAGATGAGCCTTGTACCTCTCAAAAGAACCAGTAGATTTCTTTTTATGTCTAAAAATCTATATAGAATGAATAATGTTAGCATTAGGTGGATGAGGTAATAGGTCTCACATCTTACTATCAATAAGAACATTATATTTGTCAATCATTGTGATTTTCTAATTAGGGTCGGACAAGGAATCCTTTGGGTTACGAGTGACAAGAGAAGTGACAACTGAAATGGAAAGGTTAAACATCCATTTAGGTTTATGAATTTCGTGTATGGTACAGATTTTCATGGTCTGAGTGTGTCTCGGGACGTAGGATGGGAGGGGGGTTTACCGTGGGATAATCGGAAAGAGGAGGAAGGGTAGGGGTGACGGTACTGACTGGCCGAACCTCGGTTTTACGAGAGGTGGTTGCGGAATCACCCTGATGCATGATGTTCCGGGCCACCATCAGCAGAACCGGGTGTGCATGTAGTCCCGAACATGCAAATGTGGTGGCGGGTGCCGAGTTTTGGGATGACAAACTATGTAAATAGTGAATTAGAAGATGGTTTAGTCTATCATCTAGGAAGTCGTAGGAATTTGGAGGTGGCGAGTGTAGAGAGGTAAAGAGGAATTGAGACTCATTAAATATGACATGATGTGAAATAATGATTTTACGGCTCGACAAGTCATAGCACGAGTAACCACGATGATTGGCACAGTAATAAAAAAACACACATGGGGAAGACCGGGATTAGAGTTTGTGAGTGGTCGGATGGAGAGAGTAACAAAGACATCTAAAAATCTGTAAGTGTTGGTAGGAAGGGTTCCTATGAAACAGAACTTAGGTGGGCGATCGTTGAGCTAGAGACTTATTTGAGATTATGTTTATAGATATGTGGCCATGGAGATTGTGTAATGCCATAATTGAGGGGGAATTGAGGCATGAACAAGTAGGGCACGAATGAGGTTGTTTATGGTTTAGATTTTCCGTTCGGCTTTACCATTTTGGGAGGATGTGTGAGGGCAGGAAAAGCGAAAGTAAGACCATTTTTTGGAGTAAAATTGTTTGAATTGGTTATTATTGAATTCCTTACCATTGTCACATTGAAATTATTTAATGCTCTTTTCAAATTGGATTTTTATGAAAGCACTAAATGAAGAAAGAATGGGGTAGACCTGGGATTTATTTACAATTGGAAAAGTCCATAGAAAGGTGAAATAATATTCCAAAAACAACACCTAATATCGATGGCCAGCCATACTCAAAATAGGAGATGTCCACATATCACTATGTAAGATATCGAAAGGTAATAAAATATAATTTATGGATGTAGAAAATGGTAATTTAACATTTTTTCCTAAAATAAAGGATTCACATATAAGAGTCCTAAAAATACGGTTGTAATTAATAAAGTTATTTTTCTAAGGAAGCGTAAAATAAAATCTCCCAGATGTCCTAATTTAGCGTGCCATAAAGAAGACAAAAGAGCAGCAAAGGTTGATGGAACTGAGGCTGGATTGTTATGGCGTTTGAAATAGGGTAGAGATCTTCAGTGCTGTCATATATCATTATTCGTCTCCCTTTCATAAAATCCTTTATAGTAAAATCAAATGGATTAAAGTCAAGGGAAATCCAATTGTCAGCTGTGAAATGTCGCACTGAGATTAGATTCTTAATGAATTTAAGGGCACAGAGGACATTTTTAAGATTAGTGGTGAATGTAGTGGGGATAGAGAGGAATGACCATAACCCCGAATGGGAATGCCTTTTCCACTACCAATAATAATATTTCGATTTAAATTACTCAAATTGGAATAAGACGAGAGAGTACCTTGTGATGACGTCATATGAGATGTAGCGCTTGTGTCCATATACCAATTTTCGTTTGGAGTGTTGAGTGACATTGTGCTCATAGTTGCCTCAATATTAGTCGGTGCATAAGTCGATGAAAGGGGGGCTGTGTTGTGTAGGCCTATTGTGGACATGGGCCAAGTATGTCAGGTTGGGCCTGTCGATTCTAAGGTAGAGTCCATGAGGATGTCGTATATGGGCAAAGAGGGAAGGCCTATGACGGTAGGGCCCATGCATCCCATGATTGGTAGGCAACCTACGACGGAGGCTGCTGCCACTTCCGCGGTCGCTGTTGGCTATGTCTGACGGGTGGGGACTGTCCCTTCACACTGTCATTGTTGCCAGAATTTCTTCTGCTGCGGCCCTTACCGGACTTCCTGCTCCAGTGGTTATTACTGGAAAAAGTGGACTATTGCGAGTCCTCTGGCCAACATTTCTGGTTGCCGGATCGGGAGGCCGTGTCATCGATGGAGGGCTTGACGGTGGTGGTGAGGGCAGCATCGACAATGCTGGCCCATGTGGTGTTGTGATTGATTTTCCGTGTTTCCTCAAGGTTGAGCTTCGAACGGGCCACATAAAATAGAGGTAAAGACATGCATTGATAAAGGATGGTGGCAACACCATAAAAGGATTCGTTCAAACCTGCAGTAAGTTGCATGATTAATCACTGATTAGTGACTGGTGCACCAACATTGGGGAGTTGGTCGACAAGCCTCTTGAGTTCTTGACAATAGGTAGACACGTTTGGGAAATTGTCATGATGAACGTCTTTGAACTAATTTTCAAGGTATAATGCTCATTGAGTTTTGTTGTCGTGGAAAATATTGTCCAAATATTCCCACACTTGGCGGGTAGTGGCATTGGTCTGAATAATGACGTAAAACAAATCATTAGATATTGTGCCATATATCCATTAGAGGACGACTGCGTCTAAACGAGACTAGAGTGCATCATCAGAAGTTGAAGCCGATGGTACATTTGTGAACTTTGGCGTGGGAGGGATGACGTGATCGATAACATCATAAACACGACAATCGATCTTAAAAAGCTCCGCCCATGAGGAGTATTGACTCTTTTCCATCTCAAGAGTCACAGGGATGAAGTTTTTAATGTTGTTTACGGTAAGTGTCGGATAAAATTTGGTTTTGTCATCCATGAAAAAGGAAATTCAGGAGGAAGCGGGAGGAAGAATGGCCGGAAAGACTACAGCTCCGACATAGGCTTGGTGCCGATGTGAAAAAAAAAGGTGGCTGCCAAGAAGGTGTATCGGCGGCTAGGGTAGACTTTGTAGTTTTAGGCTACTGATACCATAAAAGAATATGTTCCTTGTTTTTATTGATGAATGATTTACGATATATATAAGGTTACAATAATATTTACTTTGATACAAATTAGGTAACTAATTAACCTAATTACAAAAAGATTATAATTCTACCTAAAATAGGAGATATACAATTAATGAAGAATATTGAGAAATATTCTATTAGATAAAGACTCATCTTAGTGTGTGAAAGAGCTAACAAAGAAGCCCTTTAATTGTTAATTCAGATTTTTATCGCATGCATCTAATTAGGTAAGATTTTCTCAATCTTTTCTATGTTTTTAGAAGTCAAATAAGGGATCGAAAACAAAAGCAGTTTCCTTTCACCATCTAGGGTGTCTCTTAACTAGCTAAACCTTGTCTAGTTTTTTTCTCCCCCGTATTAATTTAATTTTCACCATCTAATGTGTCTCTTTGGAGTTGGGCTGAATTTGAGCGGATCTAAATGACCGGAGTTAAGAAATAAGAGAATCATTTATACGATCCCCTCAAAGATTACTTGAGCTAAGATGAGTTAGGTTAAGATGGACTAGATAATGGATCATGTTCCAACATGCAGTTGTTTTGCTTGTTTTATTTTATAATTTATTTAATTATCAAACAAAATGAGTTTTCTCTTTATTATGGTTATATATAACATATATATTTCTTAACTTAGTACAAATCAACCCAATCTTTAAGTGGGTTGAATTGAACGGGATAACATAAGTTGAGTTAATAGATTAGTGGATCATTAACCTCTTCAAAGTTGACCAGGTTGGCTGTGTATAATTTCATGGTGGGTTAGTTTTGCCGCCCCAGATGATTGATATTAACTCGACCTGTGTGAGCTTGCTCCCATTTAGTGAATACCTACATGCACAGGGTGTTTACATTTAACCAATCATTTTAACCTTAGTTAACTAAAATTTAAAGTAAAAATACATGCCACTTAATCACATTGTTAAGTGTAGAACTATGTAATTCTCCTTGTCTTGATACTTCTCATTAATGCAATATATATAGATGTTTATAATTACAAACCTAATTGTATGAGAATATCTAGGTTACATAATTACATCAAAATAATAATTACAGAATATGTGGATAATATTAGTATATCTCTATCACACCCCTTCAGTCGGAGCGGGAGGAGGTCAGACACTTAGATTAGATATGAAGCTAAGGAGCAGCTACCGAGGAAGTCTGTTAGTAAATATATCTGCTTACTGATAGGAAGAAGAAACACATAACACCCAAACATGACCCATGACAACTTTCTCACGAACAAAATGAATAACTATCTTAATATGTTTGGTTCACTGATGTTGAACCGGGTTATGAGACATGTAGACAGCATATACTTTATCACATTAGATAATATATGCCTTACGTAAGGGACAATTAAGCTCTAGAAGGAGGATTCTGAGCCAACAAGTTTCGACAACAACGTTTGCAATGCCTCTATATTTTGCTTCTGCACTCGAATGGAAAAGCATGGCTTGTCGTTTTGCAGACTACGAAATAAGGTTATCACCTAAAAATACACAATAGACGGAAGTAGATCAATGTGTGTCGGGACAACTGCCCTAATCGGCATCCGTAAATGTTACCATCCTGGTTGGTGCAGATAGATAAAGATGTAAATCCATAGTCAAGAGTACTCTGAATGTATCGAATGATATGTTTAAGAGCAGTAAAGTGAGGCTCCCTGGGAGTAGGGTTGTTATCGATCTGGTACGGGTATCGACATACCGGAACCAGACTAATAAAGTTACCGGTCCGGACTAAGACCGGACCGATAAGAATTCGGTCCTGAAAAGAGATCCGGGACTGAACCGATACCTTATCGGGAAGGTACCCAGTCCGTTCCAGTTCTGGATACTTTTTTCGGTCCGAAATATTAAAATCCGTGCTTTACTTTAAAATCTTTGCTTTGCTTATAAATGTTTTATAAAAATTCCTGCTTTGCATAATACATATTAAAAAACTTAAAGCAATATATAATAACAATATTCTAAGGACCAATAAGATAGTTATCGGGTATCAGACTAGGACTGATAACATATAAGTTATCGGGTAATTAGACCGGGTTGCCGGATCGGATCCTTATCATTCTGGATCTTTATGTCTAGTACTCGTATCCAGACTATTAACTTTTTGGTCCGAGTATTGGTCCAGGTATTTCGGTCTGGTTCTCGGGTGGTTCTCGGGTGTATCCGCTTACGATGTGACCCTACCTGAGAGCATACATGAACAAGCATACATGTTGAACAACATAGGCAATATTGGGCCTGGTGAAGGTAACATACTGAAGTGCACCAGCGAGACTCCTATAAAGAGAAGGATCAAGCACCATATCCCCATCATTGAAACTGAGCTTCGACTTCGAGTCGACTGGAGTAGGCATAATCTTGCAGTTTGTCATTTTAGCTGGTAAACAATCTCTTTGGCATACTTACGTTGACACAGGAACATTGCATCTCAGATCTGGTCATGGAAATCCTCAAAAAATAACTCAACTTACCCAAGTCTGTTATGGAAAATACGAATTTGAGCAAGGGACTGATCTCATTTTTTAGCACATTAGATGAGGCAGTCAGGAAAATGTCATCCATATAGAGCAAAAGGTATGCAGTTTTATTACCTCAATCAAAAATAAAATTAAAAGTGAATTATCACTTTGCTGCACACGAATCCGATCTGCCTGATGTAGGTGGAAAATTGCTCATAACAAGCCCGATGGGCTTGTTTCAAGTTATAAAGTGACTTTCGAAGACGACAGACATACAGAGGAGCCGAGGGATGTACAAATATAGGTGGTTGATGCATATAGACAATTTCTTTCAAATTCTCATGTAAGAACACATTTTTCACATCAAGTTGATGAATCAACTAGTTTTTCCCCATAGCAATGCTCAAAACAGTATAAACAGTGTCATGTTTAACCACTGGACTGAAGGTCTCACCATAATCAACTCCCTCATTTTGACCTGTGTCATTTGCCACAAGTCTCCACTTATGGCATTCAAGCTTACCAATATCTCTGAATTTGTGACGATATAGCCACATACAACGAATTACATTCACCCCCTCTGGTTTTGAGACAAGATCCCAAGTGTGTTATGTAGTGAGCGCATCAAATTCTTCACGCATGGTTGCATTGGATAATTTTGGGTTTTTAGGTAGAGGTGAGATAGTTTGAGTGGATAGGTTAAAGTGAACTTTCAGTTTTAAAATACCATACTGGGCACAATTTCCATGTGGTGTGTAGGAATAGGGACCAAGGGCAGTAGTCTGTTGAGAAATGGAGAAGTGATGTGTGCAGTGACATGGGCAGTGACAAGGGTAAGGGGTGGTCGATGAGGGCAGTGTGGTAGTCAATGAGTGTAGTGGGTTGTGGGGCAGTGGGTTAGTGATGGGGGCAGTGGGCATGTCACGACCCGACCCCCGAGCCGCAACTGGTGCCCTACCGGGGCACCCCGTCAGGTATACATCAGAGAATAGCAGCGGAACATACATAACACATAACCTGTATAAAGTAAACATCACTGGCAAGCCGATAAGGCTGCCTTCCATAAAAATATACTTAATCAAAAGTACAACTTGTTCTTACAGCCCAAACCACAAACGTGACTACAGACCTCTAAGAATAACAACTGTGGCGGAACAGGGCCCCGCCATACCCCTGAATGTACATAATACCTATAGCATCAGGGAAGAACCGTACCAACAAAACAAGCCTCCGGAGGAATGGAGCTTCTGACACGAGCGGTGATCTAAGAGTGAGGATCAACCACCGCTACCCCTACTGCGGCGTGACGCGGCCCCGAGGAAGTGGGTCGATAATAATATGTACTAAGTATGCGAAACTGGAAAATACTGAAAATACCTCATAAGTCTAAAATAACTGGAGACATGTATAAAAATCAATTTACAGAACACTTTGCCTTACTAACAATGAGAATATCAAGCATATACTATACTGCATGAAAATAGGAAGCTCATGGTCAAAGCAATGTCATCCGCCCCGCAGTATCATTAAGCACTCCTACTCCTGGGACTTTCACCCGCACGGGTCATGTGGACCGCACGAGGTATTCCTCGCGTAGGTTGTACTACCCGCGTGGGACAATTTCACCGCACGAGCCCTACGGACTGCGTGAGGTATTCCTCGCATCGTGGGTAGCAAATCCACGGAATATGCAAATGCCACAACCCGGGGAATGACCCCGTAATAAATAATAATATATCACTAGCACAAACCGGCTATCATACATAATGCAAGCAAGTTAAGAAACCCCTTAACTTCTTATTAATCTTGTTCATACACCTTCTCATTTTAGTTTACTTAAGGCACTAACATGTCTTTATGAAATTCGGGAATTTAACCCAAAGTACTATACTATGTGCTTCTACTCTTTTAAAACCTTAGGCAATTAATGCCTTAAAAATCAATTTGCTTTTCACAACCTCAATAATTTATCCGTACTCATTTTACTTAGAGTAAATCTTCCTTTATTAACTTTCCATAAAGCTAATATAATCAACTTCCTATAAAGCCATTATATTAACGTTATACCTTAGTCAAATACATTTTCCTAAACCCAAGGGACCTACACTTTTAAAAAGAAACAAGAATCATACTTGAACACATCAAGTCCCTTAACTTTGAAAACTCAAGACATCCTTAATACTTTTTAAAGAAATGAGTTAATCCCCCCTTACTCACAAAACTTGGTCATCCTTAAAACAAGTAAGGGATATCAAAACCTTATACGTCTATCGTACTATATAGGTAAAGCTAATCATGCTCAAGAGATAGGAAAGTTCCACATACTTCTTCAGTCAATCCACTTGCTGAGTCCAAAATACCGCACGTAGTATGTCAACCTATAATGACCATAATACGTTTAATAACCTTAAGCTACAACGTAGAATATTCCAAGTTTAAAAGTCACTAAATTCTATGGAAAATTGGGCAGCATTTCCTTTGTTTCTACATACTTTGCCACCTTTTTCAAGGCCGAATTCAACATCCAAACGCCACATTTAAGGCCCAACAATCCAAACATTTCAAAGGGGATTACACACCTAATCTTAGATGTGTAAAATTCTGCCCCACAATGTATAACAACTAACTTAACAAGTTTAAGGTAGTATTTAGGCTACAACATGATCACATAACCTTCTTATCCAATCCTTTCATATCCAAACCATATTTCTTACATGCAATGTATCTAAGAGCAATATTTACTACTACAAGTTCTTTCTTCTTCACATGCAACACCAAAAACTAGCTACAAGAGAATAATTGTTACCTTAGAGCTTTAGCCAAATTATTCCAACAAATTTGCTAGCCTCCTTTCCAAAAACACCACCACAACAACTCCCACAAGCTTGTAAATAAGTTTCCTTCTTGCCACACTTTTCAGATTTTTCTCAATCCTTGATTTCCTTTTGATTTTCTAGAGAGAAGGAAGAGCTTTTATTCTTAGAGAGAGATGAGAGCTTGAAGAATGACCAAGTCTTGAAGACTTGGTCAATAAATAGTTCATGCAGAAATCGGATGGGGGGGGGACACTTGTCACCCTCCCATGGCCTTTTTTTAAAATAAAACAGTTCAGATTTTTCCACTCACCCTCGTAGAACCCGCCTCGGCGCCGCGGCCCTGCAGCCGGCGCTGCGGCGCTGAAACTTCTGCCAATTCTCGGGTCTTGCACGCGTTCGCTTCCGGCGCCCGCGTGGCTCTGTCTCAAATTTTCCGCCCATTGCGCCGAATTTGTAACTTCCATAACTTTCTACTCCGATGTCCTATCGACGAGCGGTTGGTTGCGTTGGGAACTAGACTCAACGAACTACGTACTAGGCCTTTGAAATACCTAGGAACTCATAATGCAACTGGACATAAACCGCCTCAAAGTTGACTACAAACCCGTCTGAAACAATCCGTCAACCTATCTTTCGAAAATTTTAAGTCTTACTCCCTTTCGTACGCTCTCATACGCATGACCTGAACTATGGGGTGTAACATTCTCCCCCCCTTAGAAACATTCGTCCCGAATGTTCCTTCTAGGCTTACTCAAATCCCAATATCGACATAGACCCTCTTAACTATTTCTCTTGCAAATAAAACGCTCCACATAGCCACAACATTACTTAAGCATAATTGCTAAATTAAAACTAATAATCAGGAAAGTGGGTTACCTGGAGGTGTAGGGAACAAGTGAGGATACTTCTTCATCATGTCCTCCTCTGTTTCCCACGTCATCTTTTCCCTGTTCTCGTTTCGCCATAAGACCTTGACGGAAGCCACATCCTTTGTCCGAAGTCGCCTAACCTGACGATCGAGTATCGCTATGGGACTCTCCTCATACGATAACCCCTCTGTCACCTGGACATCACAAATCGGGTGCACTCTAGATGGATCTCCAATACATTTCCGCAACATAGACACATGGAAAACTGGATGTACTGCCTCCAGGTCGGACGACAGATCCAACTCATAGGCAACCTTGCCTACCCTACGGACAATCTGATAAGGCCTAATGTACCTTGGGCTAAGTTTCCTTTTCTTCCCAATTCTCATCATGCCCTTCATGGGTGATACCTTCAGGAAGACCCAATCATCTACCTCAAACTCCAAGTGTCGACGCCGATGATCTGCATACGACTTCTGTCGACTCTGAGCTGATAATAACCGCTCCTGGATAAGTTTCACCTTATCCACTGCCTGCTGAATCAAGTCTGGCCCGACCAACTGAACTTCTCCCACCTCAAACCAGCCTATCGTTGACCTGCACTTCCTCCCGTATAAGGCCTCATAAGGCTCCATCTGGATACTAGAATGGTAGCTGTTGTTATAAGCAAACTCCACAAGAGGTAAATGATCCTCCCAGCTATCCCTGAAATCAATAACACAAGCCCGCAAAGATATCCTCGAGTGCGGATAGTACGCTACGGCTCCATCGGTCTGAGGATGAAGCGCAGATCGAGACTCACTGTGTCCTAATCCTTCCGGAAAGACCTCGAAGTTAGCGAACCGGCTCCTGTCCAAATGATCGATATAGGCACTCCATGCGATCTTACAATCTCTAATATACATCGGGCATAATCTTCTAGAAAAGTCGTCCCGATCGAGAAAGTGGGCTGATTTAAATCGACTGTCGATAATAACCCAGATGGAATCATGCTTCATCTGAGTGTGAGGTAACCCTGTAATAAAATCCATATTTACCACCTCCCACTTCCAAGTCAGAATATCAATAGCCTGTAACAGCCCACCGGGCTTCTGGTGCTCTACCTTGACCTGCTGACAATTCGGGCACTGCGCCACAAACTCCGCAGCGTCCCTCTTCAGGCCATCCCACCAATAGATACACCTGAGGTCATGGTACATCTTAGTCGACCCCGGGTGAATAGAATAACGAGCACTTTGTGCCTCCCCCAGAATCTGCTGACGAAGTCCTGTCACATCGGGAACACACAATCGGCCCTCGAATCTTAGCACCCCATTAGGTGCTACCTCAAATAGACTCTTCTCTTTCTGAAGAGCCGCATCGCGATACCGTACCATAATCGGATCCTCATACTGTCACCTCTTCACCTCCTCGATGATGGAAGCCTCGGCAACCTCTCGAACCCGAACTCCATTACTATCAGAATCAAACAAACGAACCCCAAGGCTCGCTAGCTGATGTAACTCTCGGACCATATCCCTTCTCTCTGGCTGTACATCAGACAGACTACCCATCGATCTGCGACTAAGGGCATCTGCAACTACATTGGCCTTCCCTGGGTGGTATAGAATATCGACATCATAATCCTTAAGCAGCTCCAACCACCGTCTGCGCAAGTTCGGCTCCTGGTCAAGATATCTTGGAGGCTCTTGTGGTCTGTGTAAATATCTACATGAACCCCATACAAATAGTATCTCCGGATCTTGAGGTATGAATCACTGCGCGACTCAAGTCATGTGTGGGATAGTTCTTCTCATGCTTCCCGAAATCGAGATCGTAGGCTTTAACTTTGTCGCTCGCGTCGGCGCACTGAGCCCGACACCGACGCATCACAATAAACCACATATCCGCCTAAACCTGCGGAAGAGTAAGGGAGGCGATCGTCAATTTCTCCTTCGAATCGGAAACTCTCTCACAAGCATCCGCCCACGGAACATAGCGCTTTCCGAGTCGGCTAGTCAAAGGTGCTGAAATGGAAGCAAACTTCTCCACAAACCTCCGATAATAACTCGCAACGCCCAATCTTGCTCACTCGTCGGTGTAGTGGGTCTAGGCAAGTCTTGGCGCCTCAATCTTTCTTTGCATCTACCCGAATGCCATCGCCAGATAACATGCCTTAAGAAAGCCATCAGCCAACCAAAACTCGCGACTTCGAGAACTTGGCATACAACCGCCGGTTCCGAGGACTCGATACCACCCTCAAATGATCCGGATGCTCCTGCTCTGTGCGCGAATAAACCAGTATATCATCAATGAATACTATAACGAACATATCCAAGAATGGCTTGAACACCCGGTTCATCAAATCCATGAATACTGCTGGGGCGTTGGTCAACCCAAAAGACATCACCCTGAACTCATAGTGCCCATACCGGGTCCTGAATGCAGTCTTTGAGATATCTGCCTCTCTAACTCGCACCTGATGATAACCAGACCGCAGGTCTATCTTGGAAAAACACCTCGCCCCCTGCAACTGGTCAAACAAATCATCAATCCTGGGAAGGGGGTATCTGTTCTTGATAGTTACCTTGTTCAGCTTCATGTAATCAACACACATACGCAGCGTCCCATCCTTCTTCTTTACAAATAACACTGGCGCTTCCCAAGGAGAAACACTTGGCCTGATAAAGCCTTTTTCCAGCAAATCTTTCAGCTGGTATTTCAATTCCTTCAACTCAGCAGGTTCCATCCTGTATGGTGGAATAGATATCGGTCGAGTATCTGGCGACATATCAATGCAAAACTCAATCTCCCTCTCAGGAGGGATACCCGGAAGCTCGTCTGGGAATACGTCTGAAAACTCTCTAACGACCGGAACTGACTGAAGGTCCGGTATCTCAGCCTCAGTATCGAATACCCGAACCATATGGTAGATATACCCCTTCCGCACCATCTTCCTAGCCTTGAGGTAAGAAATAAACCTACCCCTCGGCGACGCAGTATTCCCCTTCCACTCGATAATCGGCTCACCAGGAAACTGGAACCGTACCAATCTCTCTCTACAGTCCACATTGGCATAGCAAGACGCTAGCCAATCCATACCCATAATCACATCAAAGTCCGTCATATCCAACTCTATCAAGTCGGCTAGAGTCTGACGACCGTATATAGTCACTGGGCAAGCCTTATATACCCGCTCGGCTACCACCGAATTACCTACTGGCGTAGCCACCTCAAAAGGTTTTATGGACTCGGGCTCTATCCCTATTCTACCAGCAATATGAGGAGATATATAGGACAAGGTAGAACCTGGATCTATCAAAGCATATACATCACAGCAAGAAACCAATAATGTACCTGTGACGACATCTGGTGACGCCTCCTGGTCCTGACGACTGGACATAGCATAAATGCGGTTCTGAGGACCGCTGGAACTGGGACCCCTAACACGACCTCTGCCGCGGCCCGCTGGCCCGTAAACACCCTGCCCTCCGGGGCGCATAACCGTTGAAGATGAAGACCCAACAACTGACCCTGTCGGCTGAACCATAACACTCCCGCCACCTCTGGTCGGACAATCTCTCTTCAAATGGCCCTGCTGGCCACAAGAGTAAAAGCTCCGGAAGGAACACGACACTCGCCTGGGTGAGACCTACCGCATCGAGCACACCGAGATGGGGGTGGTCTCGATCGGTAGCGGTCTCTGCTTCCCTGAAACCCCGAAGTCCTAGAGCCCTGACCTGCTCCTGAATGACCCGGCTGATCAGACCTCCCGCCAGAAAACCGAGAAGGAGCACTCTATGCTGGCTGAAATGTGGACCTAGTCTGCTGCCGAAATTTGTCGCCTCAAAATTGCCACGAGACCTGTTGTCACGACCTCTTGGGTGGCCTAAGTCTAGCCGATCCTCCTCTCTGTCCTCAATCCTCAGCGTGCGCTGCATCTGGCAATATCCATACCGTGAAGAGCCACCCCAAGCATGCATAATCATATGGCCGGTCTAGCCCATCACATATCGATGAACCCCATGCGCTATGTCACCACAATGGTGTCGCATCTTGGCCAAGGAGTCGAACTCAGTGTACTCTGATAGTCCTCCGTTCGCCTCAAGGTCAAGAATCTATCTACGCGGGCTCTCCTCATCTCGGGAGGCAAGAAGTGATCCAGAAGGCCTCTGAACTCCTCCCAAACACCGGAAGAGCATCCTCACCTCTAGACAATTCCCATGACTCAAAACCAGCTCAACGCAATATCGCGTAACCGGTAGAGAGGCTAGCATGACGGACTCGACCTCCGAGGCCCTAAGCACTGCATAGTCCGTAAGCGCCAAACAAACTCCGAGGATCCTCGGCGGATCTCGAACCATAGAACTTCGGGTGGATGACAACCCAGAAATCCCGAATCGTAAAACCGGCTCTAGGGTTGTTGCTACCGCTCATGTCGGCGCTGCCCTGCTACTATGCTGGTCAACAACCGGATCTGCTCCCCGTAATCTCTATACTCAGCCCCTGACTGTGGGACTGGAGGCTCCGGTACCGCGGTCTCAGTAGCCGCTGCTGCTGCCTCGAACTCTGCTGAGGCTGGCGACGTCGTGGAACTCGCCGCCCGAAACATCATCTCTGGTAAGGACTGGGCCTGTGCCCTCGTGACCCTCCGCGTCCTACTAGCAGCTCCCTCAGCTGCCTTGCCCTTCTGGGTCGCGGTTGCCTTGCGTGGAGGCATAACTGGTACACAAAGGAAAATATCAGAGGGAGTTCAATCTATAACACAGCTCTATTGCACGATCTTAGAGTGAAAGAATGGAAACCAATCCTAAATATCTGCGACCTCACGATTATAGATGTGGTGCACAACACCGATAATCAAGACTCTACTAGACACGGTCTATAGACACTTTCCGAGGACTAAGCGCTCGATACAACTTTTGTCACGACCGACCCGAGCGCGGCGGTGCCCCTAGGGGCACCCCGTCAGGTATACATCAGAGAAATAGCAGCGGAACATACATAACACATAACTTGTATAAAGTAAACATCACTGGCCAGCCGATAGGGCTGCCTTCCATAAAATATACTTAATCAAAAGTACAACTTGTTCTTACAACCCAAAACACAGACGTGACCACAGACCTCTAAGAATAACAACTGTGGCGGGACAGGGCCACGCCATACCCCTGAATGTACACAATACCTATAGCATCAGGGAAGAACCGTACCAACAAAACAAGCCTCGGAGAATGGAGCTCGACACGAGCGGTGATCCAAGAGTGAGGATCCACCACCGCTACTACCTGCGGCATAAACGCAGCCCAGGAAGGGGTCGATTACAATATGTACTAAGTATGCGAAACGGAAAATCAAAATACCTCATAAGTCTAAAATAACTGGAGATATGTATAAAAATCAGTTTACAGAACACTGTGCCTTACTAACAATGAGAATATCAAGCATATATTATACTGCATGAAAATAGGAAGCTCATGGTCAAAGCAAGGTCATCCGCCCCGCAGTATCATTAAGCACTCCTACTCCTGGGACTATTTCACCCGTATGGGTCATGTGGACCCGCATGAGGTATTCCTCGCATAGGTTGTACTCACCCGCATGGACTATTTCACCCGCATGAGGTATTCCTCGTATCGTGGGTAGCAAATCCACGGAATATGCAAATGCCACAACCCGGGGAATGACCCCGTAATAAATAATAATATATCACTAGCACAAACCGGCTATCATACATAATGCAAGCAAGTTAAGAAACCCCTTAACTTCTTATTAATCTTGTTCATACACCTTCTCATTTTAGTTTACTTAAGGCACTAACATGTCTTTATGAAATCCGGGAATTTAAACCAAAGTACTATACTATGTGCTTCTACTCTTTTAAAACCTTAGGCAATTAATGCCTTAAAAATCAATTTGCCTTTCACAACCTCAATCATTTATCCATACTCATTTTACTTAGAGTAAATCTTCCTTTATTAACTTTCTATAAAGCTAATATAATCAGCTTCCCATAAAGCCATTATATTAACGTTATACCTTAGTCAAATACATTTTCCTAAACCCAAGGGACCTACACTTTTAAAAAGAAACAAGAATCATACTTGAACACATCAAGTCCCTTAACTTTGAAAACTCAAGACATCCTTAATACTTTTTAAAGAAATGAGTTAATACCCCCTTACTCACAAAACTTGGCCATCCTTAAAATAAGTAAGGGATATCAAAACCTTGTACGTCTATCGTACTATATAGGTAAAGCTAATCATGCTCAAGAGATAGGAAAGTTCCACATACCTCTTCGGTCAATCCACTTGCTAAGTCCAAAATACCGCACGTAGTATGTCAACCTATAATGACCATAATACGTTTAATAACCTTAAGCTACAACGTAGAATATTCCAAGTTTAAAAGTCACTAAATTCTATGGAAAATTGGGCAGCATTTCCTTTGTTTCTACATACTTTGCTACCTTTTTCAAGGCCGAATTCAACATCCAAACGCCACATTTAAGGCCCAACAATCCAAACATTTCAAAGGGGATTACACACATAATCTTGGATGTGTAAAATTCTGCCCCACAATGTATAACAACTAACTTAACAAGTTTAAGGTAGTATTTAGGCTACAACATGCTCACATAACCTTCTTATCCAATCCTTTCATATCCAAACCATATTTCTTACATGAAATGTATCTAAGAGCAATATTTGCTACTACAAGTTCTTTCTTCTTCACATGCAACACCAAAAACTAGCTACAAGAGAAGAATTGTTACCTTAGAGCTTTAGCCAAATTATTCCAACAAATTTGCTAGCCTCCTTTCCAAAAACACCACCACAACAACTCCCACAAGCTTGCAAATAAGTTTCCTTCTTGCCACACTTTTCAGATTTTTCTCAATCCTTGATTTCCTTTTGATTTTCTAGAGAGAAGGAATAGCTTTTATTCTTAGAGAGAGATGAGAGCTTGAAGAATGACCAAGTCTTGAAGACTTGGTCAATAAATAGTGCATACAGAAATCAGATGGGGGGGGGGGGGGACACTTGTCACCCACCCATGGCCTTTTTTTAAAATAAAACAGTTCAGATTTTTCCACTCACCCTCGCCTCGGCGCCGCGGCCTGCGGCGGCGCGCTGAAACTCTTCCAATTCTCGGTCTTCCGCGCGAGGCCACTGCTTCCGGCCGAGGCCTGATTCGGCCCGCGGCCCACAGCTCTGTCGAAATTTTCTGCCCATTGCCTTGAACTTGTAACTTCCATAACTTTCTACTCTGATGTCCTATCGACGAGTGGTTGGTTGCGTTGGGAACTAGAATCAACGAACTACGTACTAGGCCTTTGAAACACCTAGTAACTCATAATGCAACTGGACATAAACCGCCTCAAAGTTGACTACAAACCCGTCTGAAACAATCCGTCAACCTATCTTTCGAAAATTTTAAGTCTTACTCCCTTTCGTACGCTCTCATACGCATGACCTGAACTACGGGGTGTAACAGGGCAGAGGGTGGTTGATGTGGGCAGTAGGGTGGTCGAAGTGAAAGCTGGCAGGGGTAGTGAGCCGGACTACTAGTTCTATGTATTACATTTCTAATGAGAGGAGAGTTAGAATCGTCAAGAAAGTTGTAGTCAGTGACTTAAAATTTTCGGACAGCTGCAAATGAGGAAATGTTCTCCTTGAATGTGACATGGCGAGAGACTAGGATTTTATTTATTGATAAATCATAGCATAAGTACCCCTATGACTTGAAGGAAAATCTAAGAAAATGCAAGGAGTAGTCCTCGATGCTAATTCATGAGGGGTCGTGGAGGCGAGAATCGGGCAGCATAGACAACCAAAAATCCAAAGGTGACCATAAGAAGGGATCTGACGGAAGAGAATTTCAGTGGGTGTTTTATTTTGAAGAGTACATGTAGGTAATATATTATGAAGATATGCTGTCATGTGCAATGCGTAGACCTAAAAGGAAGGGGGGATAGAAGCATAGAAGAGCATAGTACAAATCTTATTGTTGATGGTGCGCATGATTCTTTCAGCTTTATCATTTTGAGGTAAGATATGGTGGAAAGAAAATTGAAACACCATGCCATTGTCCACACAAAATTTATGAAAGGGGAGGTTGTCAAACTCACGACCATTATCACATTGAGACGTTTTTATGGTCTTCTCAAATTGAGTTTTAACATATGCTTGAAATTAAAAAAAAACGAGTAAACTTGGGACTTATATTTCTGAGGATAAATCCAAAGAAAATGAGAGAAATCATCAAAAATCACCACATAATATTTGTGACTCAGTTTGCTAGTAATGAGAGAAGTCCATATATCTGAATGAATGATATCAAAAGGATAAAAAGATACACTTAATGAAGATTGAAAAAGAAGTCTAACATATTTTCCTAAAGGACAATAGTAGCATGCATGGGTAAATTTCCCTTTATTATATTGAATGTAATTCTGACTTCTATGAAAATTAAAAACAGGTACTCCCGGCTTCACGAGTCTATTGTGCGGAGATATTGCAGTTGGAGAGGTTGGTGGATTGACATTTGCAGCGAAATTAGATGAGAAAGGATATAGGTCCCCCACACTATTGGTTCTCGTAAGAGTTGTCCTCGTACGTAGTCCTTCAAAGAAAAACCAAAAGGGTCAAACTCAATAGATACATAATTATCACCAACAAATTTTCTAATAGAGATTAAGTTTTTAATGATGTTAGTGCATATAGGACATTTTTAGGATAAAGGGGGAGGGGGAGGCGAGGTGGTGGTATTTGAGTGATGTCATAGCCTTGAATTGGAATGCGATTGCCATTTTTTACAAAAATAAATTGAGGATTTTTCAAATTAAATAGTTAGAGAGATTACCAGTGTCACTAGTGAGGTAGGATGTAGCACCTGTATCCATGTACCAGGCGTCGTTGGGATGCTGGAGATTTAGTGTTATAGGTGTAACTTAGTTTGGTAGGGGTCATAAGATTGTATGACTACTGTTGTTGTTAGGTTGTAGTGATGTGGGCCTAGATTGAATCATGTGGTATGGGCCTGGAGAAGGACCTAGTATGCTCGGTATCAGATATGGACACTGTGAATAAATTTAGATGATTGGGCTGGACAACAAAGAATGGACTGGTCATACGTGGATGTCCACCGGAATTGGACCGACATCCATGACCTCTTCCTCTATTGTCGCGGCCTCGCCCCTGCCACCGCCTCAACCACCGTGCTGATTTTAGTTGTCCGCATGTTGTGGTGGTCCGGCGGGTGCAGCGGTGGTCGACGGTGCATCAACTACTAATGCTTTCTGATTATGTTAGTCTTGTTTGACTCGTCTAGTCTCTTCCAATAACAATTGTGATCGGACCTTATTGAAGCTAAGGAGGGGATCAACTTGTTGGATCATCATCACAAGTGTATCGTACTCACCTTTAGGCAAACCATTAATGAGTTATAAAACCATCTTTGTTTCAAAAATTGGATTTCCAACATTAGACAACTGATCATCAACTAATTTTAGTTAATTACAATGATGCGATATGTTAGCAAAGTTCTCAAGACGAATGTTGTTAAATTGTTCCTTCAGATACACGACACATGTATGTTTGTTATCTTGAAAGATTTCATCTAGCCTCGTCCATAATTCGTGAGCCAAAAAACCTATATTCATAATAGTATGAAATAAATCCTTGGATATGGTGTCATATACCCATTGTTTGAAGATGCATTGAGCTGCTTCCACGTTGGGTTATCAACGTCAGGTGGAAGGGGGTGGTGGAATCGATGTGATCAAGGACGTTATAAGAACAATCATGTATTTGAAATTGTTCAATCCACAATGAGTATTGTCCATCCTCTTGATCAAGAATTAAAGGGATAATTTTTTTTATATTCTTCACGGCAAAGGCCGAATGAAAGGTGTTAGGATGGGAGAGGGGAAGGAGGAGGATGTGTGTCGTGGGTGGAGAAGGAATAGGCAGTAGAAGCCATGTACATAAGCCGCCGGCGACGTGAAAAGAAAAGGGATGGGGTGCCATATTTAAGCTTTGTGAGGAGGTTAGGGTTTGGCTTCTGATACCATGTAGAATTGTGTAATTCTCCTTGTCTTGAGGCTTCTAATTAATGCAATATATATAAGTGTTTACAATTACAAATCTAATTGTATGAGAATATCTAGTTTACATTGTTAAAGTATACAGTCCAATTCAGCCAAGAATGGCCCAGCCGAGATTCTCCTATTGTGGGCACTCCTTTCCTTTGTATATTTGGTAAATATTAGACTTAGGTTTGTACCTTAATTAGTAGTGTAATATTACCATAATTGTAAAGTTAGTATTCTTATAAAATAGGGATTTCTACGTAGAATAGGGAGAGGATCTTCCTCCTTGTAACTTGTATATATATGTCTTTCATTAATAAGAATAATCAAGAGATTATTTCTTTCATGGTATCAAGAGTCTAGGTTATCTTTACCCTGCTTCCGCTCCTCAAAATTTCTTCTTCTTTTCTCGAAATTTTGCCCTAAATTCTCAATTTTTGTGTGTTCTCTCTCTTTCACAAAAACCGAGTATCTTCTCTTCCCGAAACCTTTCTCACAAATTTCATTCTCTGAATCTTGGTGTTATATTCCCTATGGCTAATAATAACACTTTTCACCCTGCCTTCATAGTTTCTAATATCAAGAGCGTTCTTCCTATCGTTCTTGACCTAGAAAACGTTCATTATGGGACGTGGACAGAATTATTTAAGATTCATTCTTTGGCACATAAAGTCCTCCACCATATCATTCCTCCAACTCCTCCAAAGGGGGGGGGGGGGGTGATACGGCGTCTACTTCTACGACGATTGTGCCCACTAAAAAAGAAGATCTAGAATTATGGGTCATGCTTGATGCCAAGATTCTTTAGTGGATTTATGCCACTATCTCCTTAGACCTTTTACAGACGATTATAGAACCAAATTCCACAGCTACGGCGACGTGGGATCGATTTCGAGACATATTCCAAGATAACAATCATTCTCGAATTATTATCCTTGAGCAGGAATTCTCCCATGTGGCTATGACGAGTTTTCCTAACGTTTCTTCTTATTGCAAACGCTTCAAGGACTTGGCAGACCAACTCAGCAATGTGGGTTCTCCGATTTCTCAAAGTCGTCTAGTTCTTCAGATAGTTGCAGGCCTGTTAGAGGCCTATAGTGGTGTTGCTTCGGTGATTCGTCAGAGTAACCCCCTGCCAGGATTTTATCAAGTCCGTTCTATGCTTACTTTGGAGGAAGCCAGATTGGCTAAGAAAGTGGCAATTGGGGCCAGCCCTGTTGTCATGATGACTGCTTCCAATTTTTCTCCTTCCAATCCAGCCAACGTGACTCAAAATCACAACAACGGGGGTGGTAAGAAGGGTCGGAATCAGAAGAATAATGGCAAGAAGCGTGGCGGCAACAACGGAGGCAACCGTCAGCAGCAGCACCAGTCCTGGAGCCCAGGGCCCCAGGCGATGGCGATGGTCCCAACACCACCTCACGCGCGATTCCATCTTCTGGCCGCGACGCAGCCTTACAGCATCGCGGCTTAGCCTTCTGACGCCACGGCGCCTCGATGCGACCCAACTTCTTCCCGATTCGGACTTCAGATTGGACGTATGGGCAGCCCCGATATGCAGGCCTCACCCATCGAGCCCACCACGCAGTAGGGCCTACCCATACCGACATTGAAGCAGCAATGCATACGCTTGGCTTGACTCAACCGGACCCCAATTGGTACATTGACACCGGCGTCACTACCCACATGACATCTGATCAAGGATGTCAAGACGGGGAATTATCTCATGAGGTGTAACAGTAGGGGTGATCTTTATCCAATCACTCCAAGTATCAGCATCTCGCGTCAAGTTATGCCATCCACTTTTGCAGATATTGCTCCTTCCTTGTGGCATGCTCGTCTAGGTCATCCAGGATTGTCTATTTTATCTTTTTTAGATAGACATAAATTTATTTATTATAAGGGTACGCGTAGTACTCCACTTTGTTAATCCTGTGCTTTAGGAAAAATATTAAGTTACTATTTGTAGCGTCAAATTCTAATACTTCAATGTCATTTGATATTATTCATAGTGATTTGTGGACATCTCCGGTTCTCAGTTCTATGGGTCATCGTTATTATGTTTTATTCTTAGATGACTATTCTAAATATTTATGGACGTTTTCAATTGCGAAAAAATCTCAAGTTTTTTTATTTTCATAAAATTTAGAGCTTTCATAAGAACACAATTCAAATGGGAAATAAAAAACATTCAATGTGATAATGGCAAAGAGTATGACAATGAGGAATTTAGGGAATTTTGTGCTCAAAATGGGATAAATTTTCATTTTTCTTGTCCTCATACGTCTTCACAAAATGGGAGAGCTGAGCGAAAAATTCGTACCATTAATAATATTGTCCACACTTTATTGGTTCATTCTTTCGTTCCTCCATTATTTTGGCATCATTCGCTACAAATGGCTACCGATCTACTCAATATTCTTCCTTCTAAAGGTTTGACATATTCATCCCCTCTCAAAGTCTTATATAATAAGTCTCCATCATATTCTCATCTTAGGGTCTTCGGATGCTTATGTTATTCACTGTTTCCATCCACTACAATCAACAAACTTCAGGCACGTTTACTCCTTGTGTGTTTTTGGGTTTTCCGTCAAATCACCGTGGTTATAAATGCTTTGATTTGTCCTTTAAACGAATCATCATTAGTCATCATATTCTCTTTGATGAATCCCAATTTCCATTTTCTTCGTAGAAAAACCCGTGTCTAGTTCTTATGATTTTTTGGATGAGGATGTCTCCGCCTATGTTCTACGTCATTTTTCAGATTTCTCTGAAAAAACGTCGTCAGCGCCGCGGCCCTGCACAGAGGCGCCAAGACGCCAAAACTCATGCGAGTCGACTCAGACCCTGATTACAGCGGCCGCGGCTGTGTGATAATTCACGAAATTTCGAAAATTCCATTTCACCCAATCCACCAGTCATGGTCGATCGATCGCGATCGATAGGGTATTTTTAAATTAAAGAGACATTTTAATTTGAATTATAATGTTCTTAAATCCCCTTACCCCGTAATCATGTGTCTGCCTTAAATGACCCTAATTGGAAAATTGTCATAACTGAGGAATATTATGCTCTTATTGATAATAAGACGTGGGAATTGGTACCCCATCCATATGGTGTTAATATTATTCAGTCTCTGTTGATTTTTGTTCATAAGGAAAATTCGGATGGTTCATTTGCAAGGCATAAGACTAGACTTGTAGGTGATGGTAAGACTCAGCAGGTTGGTATGGATTGTGGTGAGACATTTAGCCCTAGTAGTCAAGTCAGCTACCATTCGCACTGTGCTTAGCTTGGCTCTTTCAAAATCATGGCTCATTCATCAGCTAGATGTGAAGAATATTTTCCTACATGGTGATTTTCAGGAGACAGTGTATATGCATCAGCCTTTGGGGTTTAGGGATACTAGATATCCTAATCATGTCTGTCTATTGAAGAAGTCCTTGTACGGGCTTAAGAAGTCTCTACAAGCTTGGTATAAGAGGTTTGCTGATTTTGTTTCGACTATGGGTTTTTCTTACAGCATGTCTGATAATTCATTATTCATATATCGTGAAGGATCTTCCATGACTTATATTATATTATATGTTGATGATATTATCTTGACTGCCTCTTCTGATGTTTTGCGCAAGTCTACTATGACAATGCTCGATTCTGAGTTTGCCATGAAGGACTTGGGCCTATTGAATTACTTTTTGGGGATTGTTGTAACTCGTCATATAGGTGGATTGTTTTTATATATGCAGCAGAGATCATTGAGAGGGCTGGGATGTCATCCTGTAAGTCCACTTCTACTCCAGTTGATACTAAACCCAAGTTGCGTCGCGGTAGCTCTCCTACGAGATCCGACCATTATCGTAGTCTTGCGCGTGCCACTTGATTCGGCGCTCACGCGACCTGATATTACATATGTGGTACATCAGGTGTGTTTGTTTATGCATGATCCTAGAGTTGAACATATGAATGCACTCAAACGCATTCTTAAGTACATTCAGGGAACACTTGAGTATGGCTTGCATTTGTATCCTACGTCGACGTCTACACTTGTCTCCTACACAGATGTTGCTTGGGGTGGTTGTCCTGACACCAGACTGTCTACATCTGTCTATTGCATGTTTTTAGGTAATAACTTGGTCTCATGGTCTGTCAAGCGTCAATTAACGCTTTCACGTTCAAGTGCAGATGTCGAGTATAGAGGGGTAGCCAATGTGGTTTCTGAGTCATGTTGGTTACGAAATCTACTGTTAGAGCTTCATTGTCCTATTGAGAAGGTTACCTTGGTGTATTGTGATAATATAAGTGTCATCTACCTTTCTGGTAATCCAGCACCAGCGTACTAAACACATAGAGATGGATATTCACTTTGTTCGTGAGAAGGTAGTCAAAGGACAAGTACGCGTCTGTCATGTTCCTTCAAGATATCAAATTGCAGACATCTTTACAAAGGGTCTTCCCTCGGTCCTTTTTGAAGATTTTAGAGACAGTCTCAGCGTACAAAGACCGCTCGCTATGACTGCGGGGGTGTGTTAAAGTATATTGGGCTTAAGCAGTCCGATTCAGCCGAGAATGGCCCAGCCGAGATTCTCCTATTGTGGGGCCTCCTTTCCTTTGCATATTTGGTAAATATTAGACTTAGATTTGTACCTTAATTAGTAGTGTAATATTACCATAATTGTAAAGTTAGTATTCTTATATAATAGAGATTTCTACGTAGAATAGGAAGAAGATCTTCCTCCTTGTAGCTTGTATATGTCTTTTATTAATAAGAATAATCAAGGTATTATTTCTTTCATACATAATACATCAAAATAATAATTACAGAATATATAGAGAATATTAATATATTCTCTATATTCTCTATCATTAACTGATAAAATTTGTGTATGAAAATGTCTTGCATTCGTTGGTGGTGATGTGGGTAAGTTATTGCCCCACGTTGATAAATAAAATTAGTCAATTTATGATGAATTTTTACACTATAAGTCAAAGATGAACTTAAATGAGAGGCATGACAAGAGAGAGCCATATATTCTATTAAATTTACTTCAGATTTAGGTGTGTAGTTGATATTAATTGGCATGAGAGGATAGTGAAAAAGGGAAAACTCTTTGGTGAGATTATATATTGACCCATACATGTTAGACGATAACTTTAATCCTATGAGATTGGTATTGAGCGTTAGTTTTTTTAATTTTTTAATTTTTTTCTGGGTAATGTACACTTCAAATGTGGTTGGCAATATAAGAATTTATTATAATATTAAATCCTTATTAATAAAAGAGAAAAATGAACCTTCTGGACATTTGTTGACCAGAAGTGAATTTCTCAAGATCTTAGTTAATCCACTACGTACTTGTTTTTTTGATAGATTTCCCACTAACCTATGTACCTGATAACGTGACAAATGTTTTGCAATTTGTGGCGAATTCGTATTTCTTAAGGACCGGAACTTTTCTTGTGGTCATAATATTTCTATTTTCCAAAAGTAGGAGCATTCAAGTATAAGTTTAATGTTTATTAAATAACAGCGATTTTTCTTACATATAGTTAAATATCTTAACCTCAGTTATTATTATTCACTCATAATATGTGAAAAGCGATGGTGGTAGGGGACGATGATGGTGGTTGATAGTAGTGGTAGTTGTGACTTGTGATTGTGGTGCTGATGATGGTGATAACGGTGGTAGGTACTAGTGATGGTTATGATAGTTGAGGCAGTTGGTGGTAGTGGCTTGTGATAGTGGTAATGACTGATAGTGAGTGATATATAGTGGTGGTTAATGATAATAACTGATAGTGATGGTAATGACACTGTCAAGCCCTTTTTCGACCGCGACATTATTTTAGCGAATTCTGCTTAAGAGAAGATGTTAAAATAAAATATAAAAGAGGTGCTAAAAGTAGTGCTAAAAGGTTGCAAGGGTTCGCGGAGTCGCCACCTAATTAGTTTGGGTGAATTAGGACACCTATATGTCAACTAGGTTAGAGTCAACATTAACTCCATTTTAATGGTCTGCTAAACTTAATGAGATTCTGGGCAAGGGTTCTTTATTATCCTAAAGGGAAGGGGTTAGACACCCTAAAGGATCCGCTAACTTGCGGTTGTCCGTTCAAACCTAGGTTAATTATTATGCTAAGGAAAGGCATGTTTAAAAGCATTCAAGTAAAAGAAATTTAAAGGTATAAGGTGTATTCTTAAAAATTGCAAGATTTGTGTATAAAAGACAAAGTTAGTTTTTAAAAAAAATATGCCATTAGTATACCTAAATACTATATTAGATATATGTTAGATGTAATAGGAGTAATAATTCAAAATCTATTATGATAAATATTTACTTATGAGATAGGATGTAAAATGGCTATCATGCTAACAACCTATGATTTAAATAATTTTCTTACGTGAACGCTAATAGGGATTTATAGCAAAATGGGTTTCTCATGTTGAAATAATATATTAGCTATCTAAATAATTATGCAAGTGAAAATTATTAAATGATTTCCTATAACTTAAGAGGGGGAAGCTATCTTCTAATTTATTGCTTCAATGTTTAACTACTCCGAGTGTCTTACTAGCAGCGTAATGTTAGACAATTATGTTACAAAAATGAATGGGGCGGGGTAGGAAAACAATAAAGATGACTCGAAGGATGGCGATGTAATTTCGCATGCGGATTGAAATTTCTGGAGCAAAAGTAAATGCACATAGATGTGGGTCTTCACGTTGTCACGATGAGTCTCACCATGAGACCCTTTGTTGCTCCGGTGTGTTTCATGTAAAAATAAAGAGAAGATAAAGATTAGTATATATCCCAAAGTATCAATGATGCGCGTAGATAAAAATACTCATGCAAGTTAAAACATGTATGTGATTTAATTCTCATTAGCTAAGCAATCCCGAACTGGGATTTGATACATACCTAAGCATATAGACGTGGGTATAGTAGAGGGAATCACATAAGACAAGAAGCACAAACTTAAGAGGATTATATCAAACACCCGCAGTATCTCTAATACATCTATGCCTACTTCACAAGAAATCCAGCTTCAGGCTAAACATAGGAAGGCATGGGCATAGAACTATCCAGGTATGGTTAATTATCCCTTAGAGGACTCTATTTTACATATGCAAGGTCTTTCGACATACTGTTATAGCAAGGTAAATGGCTCATAGCAATCACACGTTATCAAGGATGCAGACCAGTACCTAGACCAGCCAAGGCAAGTAAATAAATGCTTCAGGATGGAATGGAATTAAATATAACCATTTGAGGTAACATTATTAGGTATGTAACTACATCAAGGCTGAACTAATCATAGATAGATAATTCAGAAAAAAAACATGATTCCGGATATGAGGATGAATAATCTAACATGCTCTTACCAAATCGTTTAACACGCAACATATCCGACACTGCCCCCGAGGGATGCGATTACTCAACACTTCAAAATTAGGCCAACGCTATACTAAATGTTTGCAAATACAGGTACATGTAAGGATGAGTGTGGCTATATCAAAAGCTATGAAACTGGTTTATGAAGTTCCATTTACGCTACGTCTTAGACATGAGAAGCACTGAAGCAGGTAAGACCATTGCACAAAAGAAAAATGCTAGGTATGAGGGTCTGACTGGTTCGAGGCTTGATTTGCAAAATAGGGGTCGTTTAAGCTAAAACAACATGCATGCTTAATGTCAAGGGAATATAAAACAATCAACCTACATGATCCACCCTGAAATACAAGGCAGGACAGGCATATTAGTGACGGGCATTTCAGAAAATAAGGTATAACAGACATGATTATGCAGAACATGATATCCTAAAATCTACATACTTCGTCTACCACTTACACCGCAAATCATATGGAAAAGATCAGATTCTAACAAGAGATACTAACGAGAGAAACAATCATAACATGACTCACCCGATAGCACCAGGGCATAACAAATGCAATATTAACATATTCCAGCTTCCGATACAGTGAACTTAGATTGAAAATGCAAGCAAGTTTAATTATTTCATGAAAAGTCAACAACACATTATAACATGAGTAACATTGAGTAACCTTGAAGACTGTCCTAGCCACAACTTATCTTCTAACAAATTCAGATTCCAACTGAAACAGGGACAGACAAACCGGACAGAAGCAATCAACTACGCAGGTTTTAAATTCGATATTAACACCTTTTAAAATGCAAGCAAAGGCAGCGATGAGGGATTCTAACATCCAATAAACCACATAACTGGACTAATCCATGCAGACACCCGATAAATGCTAAATATTGGTCTAATCACATTAAAATACAATCGTCAACGACAATTAACTAAACAGGTTCTGTGATTAATTTCAGGGAGCATAAGCAATCGTCGACATCAACTCGATACATAAGCAATACATGTTTGAGAAATCTGAAACACACATTACACATATAAGTGTCTACATGAAATCTAGGACTGAGGGATAATGGTTTTACCTTCTCCGGGCAGCGAACCGAGACAGCGTATCAAGTTGTCGATTCACTCAGGGTTGCATTGCTTACGCGATTGAAAAGGTAGAGCTTGTTATTGAGAATACTCACTGGTTTGCGACTGACCTCCGCGATGAAAAAGAAAAGGTTTTGAATCGGTGTTCTTGCTGCTTCCCTACCGTTTTTTAGGATTTTATTGCCCCCTTGACCTGCTAATTTTTCGATGGTCGAAGGGTTGTTGTTCCTTCTGTCGCACCCATTTTTTTGCTGATTTTCTAGATGTCGAAGGCTGCTAAAATTTCCCGATTTGCTTCCCCTTGCTGTTAATTTTTCTTCACTTTGAGGGGGTTGCTCTGTGTAAAACTCCCTTCTGCATGTGTATATTGATTGGTTTTTTACGGTGAAAGAGGGGATCTGGACTGCTATTGTCACGACCCGAACCCGGACCCGTGACCGGTGCCTTAACCCGGGCACCCTAGTGACCCAACATCAGAGAAAACCAGCGGAATGTAAACTCAAGATAAACAACCATTAAGATATAGAATAGTCTAGCCCAAATCAAGCAACCCAAAAGTACATAAACCGAACAGTTACATCCTTAACGAACCAAGTTCTGACAAGACTACAGGCCTCTAAGAATGAATAACACTATGACGGGACAGGGCCCCGTCATGCCCCTGAATGTACAAAATAACAACGACTCCAGGGAGAACCATACCAAAAGTCGAGCCTCCGAAGAAATGGAGCTCCTGACACCTGAGTACAAGATCCTAGGAACGAGGATCTACCACCTGCTTTCCCTTACCTGCGGCATGAACGCAGCCCCCGAGGAAGGGGGTCAGTACACAACGTACCAAGTATGTAAAACTGGAAAATACTGTAGTAATATCATAAGTCCAAAATACATTAAAGTTATAGATAAAACCAAATTATGTTGACCGTGCCTTACTAATAATGAGTAACAAGTATACATTTTATAGCATAAAAATAGGAGGCTCATGATCAAAACAGGTACCTCGCCTGTAGTATCATTAAGCAATCCTACTCGGGACTATTTCACCCGCATAGGTCCCGTGGACCCGCGTGAGGTCATCCGCCTCGTCGTAGGACTATTTCACCCGCACGGGACTATTTCACCCGCATGGATCCTGTGGATCCGCACGAGTACCATCGCGTACTCGCACGGGACTATTTCACCCGCATGGATCCTATGGTCCGCATCCGCATGAGTACAAGCGCCACACTCGCATCATGGGTAGCAAATCCATGGCATAAATAATAACCCGGGGTTTACCCGTAACAATATAAATATATATAACATAGCTCATCCGGCTATTAAACATAACATAAGCACTACCGGCCTATCACATCACAACATAAACACTACCGGCCTATCATAACTTAAGCAAGTTAAGAATCACCTAACTTCTTATTAATAGTATTAATACATCCTCTCATTTTAGTATACCTAAGGCACGATCATGTCTTTTAATAAAAATTCGGGGATTTAACCCAAGTATCATGTACCTCTAACCTTTTAAGAAATAACTCTTTTTATACAAAAATTCCAAGATACTAATCACCATAGTATCAAGTTACGATTTCTTTTCAAAACAAGTCACATTTCCTTTTAAAACTATCTCAAGCTTCTAAATTAAGTGACTCCATTTCTTGTAAAACCTTAGGCACTTCATGCCTTAAAACCATTTTCCTTTCACAAGTTCAAATCATCAAAACCTTTCTCCATTAAACTTTCACAAACTAATATAACCAACTCCCCATAAAGCCGTTATATTAGAGTTAACAATAGTAAAACACATTCCCTTAAGTCCAAGGGATTTTTATACTTTTCTTTTAAACGAAGCAAGTATCAAATACTTATAACAAACGAAGATTTCCAAATCTTGTACGTCTACCGTACTACATAGGTACAACTAATCATGCTCAAGAGATAGGAAAGCTCCACATACCTCTTCGGTCAATCCACAAGCTAAGTCCAATTTACCGCATGTATGTCAACCTAAAATGACCACAATACGTTTATCAAGCTCTAATTTATAATGCAGAATTTTTCCAAGTTAAAGTCACCAATTTCCTACGGAAAATCGGGCAGCGTTCCTTTGTTTCTACATACTTTGCCACATTTTCCAAGGTCGATTTTTAACGCTCAAATGCCATGTTTAAGGCTCAACAACCAACCAACACCAAGGGGATTACACACCTAAATTTTGGTGTGTAAAATTCAGCCCCACAAGTTACAACAACTAACCCAACAAGTCTAATGTAGTATTTAGGCAACAACATGCTCATAAAATCCCCCTAACCAATTCTTTCATAACCAAACCCCATTTCTTACATGCAACTACTCTAAGTGCATTTTTCCAACTACAAGTTCTTCCTATTAAACATGCAACGCCCAATACCAACTTCAAGAGAAGAAATGTTACCTTGAGTTTTAGCCAAACTTAATCCAACACCTTGCTAGCCTTTTTCTCCAAGAATACCACCACAATAGTCTTCACAAGCTTGTAATAACCTTTCCTTCCTATTACACTTTTCAGATTTTTCCCTTAGGCTAGAATTCCTCTTGGGAATTTAGAGAGAAGGATGAGCTTTTTAATTTAGAGAGAGATGGAGTGTAAAGATGAAAAGTTGAAAGAAATGACCAAGCCTTGGTCAATATAATGCATGTAGCAGAAATCAGATGGGGGGACACTTGTCACCTCCCATGGCCTTTTAAAACAAAAATCGACTTTCTAAGTTTTTAGCCCAAATTTCCCGGCGCGCCGCGCCGGCTTCTTTCTTTTTTTTTCGCCACCTCACTCTTTGGCTGTCCCTCGCGCGGCGCTCCTCGGACCGGATCTTTAGGCGCGCTGCAGCTCCCGGCCATGCTGAAACTTCGCGACCCTCAAGATTTCGAGCGCGCCTCGACTTCGCGCGCCCTACAATCACTGGCGCGCGCGCCTCCCGGCCACATGGCCACTGAGACTCGATCGGTCGGGCCAGAACCACTGGTATAACATTCTCCCTTAGAAACATTCGTCCGAATGTTCCTTCTAGCCTCACACAAAACACAATATAAACATATCTTCTTAACTATTCCTTCAGAAATAAGAATGCTCCCGAGCCACAACATTACTCAAGCATAATCAACTAAATTAACACCAATCGATGGAAAGGGTTACCCGGAGGTATAGGGAATAAGTGTGGGTATTTCTTCATCATATCATCCTCCGCTCCCACGCCATCTCCTCTCTGCTCTCGTTCGCCATAAAACTTGACGGAAGCCACCTCCTTCGTCCGGAGTCGTCTAACTTGACGATCTAGTATCGCTATGGGACTCTCCTCATACGACAACTCCTCTGTCACCTGGATATCCTGAATCGGGTGCACTCTAGACGGATCTCCAACGCATTTCCGTAACATAGACACGTGAAAAACTGGATGTACCGCCTCAAGATCGGACGGCAGATCCAACTCATAGGCAACCTTGCCCACTCTTCGGACAATCTGATACGGCCCAATGTACCTTGGGCTGAGTTTCCCTTTCCCTCCAAATCTCAATCACACCCTTCATGGGTGACACTTTCAGAAAGACCCAATCATTAACCTCAAACTCTAAGTGTCGACGCCGATGATCTGCATATGATTTACGCCGACTGGCTGCCAATAACCGCCTCGGATAAGCTTCACCTTATCCATCGTCACTGAACCAAATCCGCCCGATTAATCGCACTTCTCCCACTTCAAACCAACCTATCGGTGACCTGATCTTCCTCACGTATAATGCCTGATAAGGCGCGCCATCCGAACACTAGAATGGTAGCCGCTGTTATAAGCAAATTCCACAAGAGGTAAATGATCCTCCCACTACCCCGAAATCAATAACACAAGCCCGCAGATATCCTCGCGTGTGCGGATAGTGCGCTCGCCCGTCCGTCTCGAGGATGAAACGCCCGTCTTTGAGACTCACTGTGTCCCTAATCCCTTCTCGAAAGACCTCGAGTTAGCCGTGAACTCGGGCTCTATCTCGATATAATCGACACCGACTCGTGCAATCTCACAATCTCTCTAATATATAATCCGCATAGTCCTCGGCTGAAAACGCCGTCCCGATCGGAAGAAAGTGGGCTGATTTCACACCACAACAATAACCCAAATGGAATCATGCCTCTTACGGGTGCGAGGTAACCTGTAATAAAGTCCATGTTGACCACCTCCCACTTCCACATCGGAATATCAATAGCCGTAATAGCCCACCGGCTTCGTGCTCAACCTTAACTCACGACAATTAGACATCGGGCAACAAACCGCCACGTCCTCTTCAAACCATCCCACCAATATATGCACTGAGGTCGTGGTACATCTTAGTCGACCCGATGAATCGAATAACGAGCACCGCTGTGCCTCTGATCTGGCCGACGGTCCTCGCTACATCGGAACACACAACCGCCCTCAAATCTTAGCACCCCATCCGGCTACCTCAAATAGACTCTTCTTTTCCTGGAGAGCCGCATCTCTGCATCAAAATCGGATCCTCATCGCCGCCTCTTCACCTCCTCGACGATGGAAGACTCGCGACTTCAACCCGAATTCCGTTACTAACGGAATCAACCAAACGAACCCCAAGGCTTGCTAACTGGTGTAGCTCTCGGACCATATCCCTTTTCTCTGTCTGAACATCAGATAGACTACCCATCGACCGCGACTAAGGCATCCGCCACTACATCGCCTTCCCCGGTGGTACAGAATATCAACATCGTAATCCTTAAGTAGCTCCAACCACCGCCTTCGCCGCAAGTTCACTCCTCTCCGTGAAGATGTACCGAGACTCTTGTGGTCTGTGTAAATGTCCACGAACTCCATATAAATAATGTCTCCAGATCTTCAAGGTATGAATCATCGCCGCCACTCCAAGTCATGTATGGGATAGTTCTTCTCATGTTTCCTAAGCCGCCGATGCATAAGCTATAACCTTGCCGTGTTGCGCATCAAGACGCACCCAAGCCCGACACCGACGCCACAAAAACCACATAACCATCTAAGCCCTCCGGAAGAGTAAGAACCGGGCGGCCGTCAACTTCTCCTTTAGCAACCGGAAGCTTTCTCACAAGTATCCGCCCATCTAACATAGCCGCCTTTCCGAGTCACTTAGTCAAAGGTGAAATAGAAGCAAACTTCTCCACAAACCTCCGATAATAACCTGCAAGGCCCAAAGCCGCGCACTGCTTGCAGTAGTGGTCTAGGCCAAGTCTTGATCGCCTCACCTTTGCCAGACAACCCGAATACCATCGCCCGATAACATGTCCTAAGAAAGCCATCGCCACCAAAACTCGCATTTCGAGAACTTGGCATACAACTGCCGGTCCCTGAGGATTCCCAACACCGTCCTCAAATGATCTGTGTGCTCCTGCTCTGTGCGCGAATACACCAAGATCTCATCGATGAAAACTATAACGAACATATCCAAGAATGGCTGAACACCCTATTCATCAAATCCATGAATCCACTGAGCGTTGGTCAACCCGAAAGACATCACCCTGAACTCATAGTGCCCATACCGGGTCCTGAATGCAGTCTTAGGGACATCTGCCTCTCTAAGTCGCACCTGATGATAACCAGAACGCAGGTCTATCTTGGAAAAACATCTCGCACCCTGCAACTGGTCAAACAAATCATCAATCCCGGGAGGATATCTATTCTGATAGCTACCTTGTTCACCGCTCGTAATCAATACACATACGCAGCTGGCCCCATCTTTCTTCTTTACAAATAACACCGGTGCTCCCTGGGAGAAACACTTGCCTTGAGCAAAGCCTTTCTCCAGCAAATCTTTCAGCTGGTCCTTCAATTCCTTCAACTCGGCAGGTGCCATTCTGTATGGCGGGATAGATATCGGTCGAGTGTCTGGTGCCAAATCGATGCAAAACTCAATCTCCTCTCGGGAGGATACCCTTCGTCGGGAAAACGTCTGAAACTCTCTAACCACCGGGCCGATCAAGGTCCGATCTCACCGTGATCGAATACCCGAACCAAATGGTAAATATACCCCTTCCGTACCATTTTCCTAGCCTTGAGGTAAGAAATAAACCTACCTGGCGATGCAAGATTCCCTTCCACTCGATAACCGCCACCAGAAACCTAACCGAACTAACCTCTCTGCAGTCCACATTGGCATAGCAAGACGCTAGCCAATCCATACCCATAATCACATCGGTTCATGCTATGTCCAACTCTATCAAGTCGGCAGAGTCCGACGACCATCTAAAGTCACCGGGCAAGCCTTATATACCCGCCACTAACACCGGCACCTACTGCCGTAGCCACCTCAAAGGATTCTATGGACTCGCTCTATCCCTATTCTACCAAAGAATATGAGGAGATATGTAGGACAAGGTAGAACTCGGATCTATCAAAGCATATACATCACAGAAGAAACCAACAATGTACTGACGACATCGGGTGACGCCTCCGGTCCCGGGCGGCCGACATAGCATAAATGCGGTTACGAGGACCGCTGAATGGAACCTCTACCACGACCTGCCGCGCTCGCTCGTCTGCGTGAACACCGCCCCGGGCGCATCGCCATCGACGATGAAGACCCGCCATCGACTTCGCCGGTGAGCCATCATATTCCCGCCACCTGGATCGACAATCTTCTCAAATGGCCTGCTGCCGCAAGAATAACAAGCTCACGGAGGAACACGACACCATAATGGCAATCACCACATCGACCACACCGAGGCATAGGTGGCCTTATCTCGACCGAACTCGGTCCTCTGAAACCGAAGCCTCGAACCCTGCCCCGCTCCACGAATACTCGTCCGTCCCGAAGATGGTGGAGGAGCGCTCGACCGTGGTGCAAATCTGGTTTGCCGGGTTGCCTACCCTAAAACTACGAGAGGACCTGCTGTCACGCCTCTTCGCCGATACTGCCGATCCGCTGGCCCTGCTCACACCCGAGAGCATGTGCTGCGCACGCGGCAATGTCCATGCCCGGGAGAGCCACCCCGAGCAACTCGGCCAAGTGATCATCGAGTCTCGTGACATGGCGGTGCACCATGCCCTCCATGTTCGCTACCAATGCGGGCACATACCTAGCCAATGAATCAAACTCACATTGTATTCGGACCGCCCGCCCATTCTCGCTCGGGTCAAAAATCTATCGCCCGAGCCCTCCTCATGCGGTGGCAAGAAATGGCCAAATAACGCCTCGAGAACTCGTCCCAAACAGCGGATGTGCATGCTCCCGACGCTTCCACGAATCATACGCCAATCGCAGCTGCCCCGCAACGATGCGAACCTAATACCACCGACTCGGTCTCAAGCCCCGATCACCTCGCGATCCTCTCAGAATCGCCGGATAAACTCCTGCGGATCATCCTCGGCCTCGACCCATAAAACTCGGTGGTGCAACTCAAAAGTCTCTCGCCTCAAGCTAGCTAGGTCGAACTACGTGCAATGCGGCCGGGCTGCTGTCTCCGGCTATCCTCCTGTTGCCACGATCACGGCGATGAATCGGGCTATCTCCTTGTAGCCCATATCCTTCGCCTCGCCGCTGGATGGAGGCTCAGTATGCGGTCTCGGCCGCCGCTGCCGCCGCCCGACTCTGGGTTGGCGACGTCGTAGAACTTCGGGCCGTCAAACACTCGTCTCGTAAGGACCGGGCACGTGCCTCGTGACCCTCGGTGCCCTACTGGTAGTTCCTCTCTTGCCTCTTCTGCAAGGTTGCCTGCGCGGAGACATAAGCGTACAGAAAAATACGTCGAGGAAATTCAACCTATAGCACGGCTTATTGCACGATCTTAGAGTGAAAGAATGGAACTAATCCTAAATATCTGCAGCCTCACGATTATAGATGTGGTGCACAACACATCGATAATCAAGACTCTACTAGATACGCTGTAGACTCTTTCCGAGGATTAAGCGCTCGATACCACTTTTGTCACGACCGAACCGGACGTGGCCGGTGCCTTAACCGGGCACCCTAGTGACCCAACATCGAGAAAACCAATGAATGTAAACTAAAGATAAACAACCCTTAAGATATAGAATAGTCAACCCCAAACTTGCTAACCCAAAAGTACATAAACCGAAAAGTTACCTCCGTAACGAACCAAGTTCGACAAGACTACAGCCTCTAAGAATGAATAACACTATGACGGACAGGCCCCGTCATGCCCGAATGTACAAAATAACAACGACTCGGGGAGAACCATACCAAAAGTCGAGCCTCAGAAGAAATGGAGCTCCCGACACTGAGTACAAGATCCTAGGAACGAGGATCTACCACCGCTTCCTTACTCGCAGATGAACGCAGCCCCGAGGAAGGGGGTCGACACAACGTACCAAGTATGTAAACGGAAAATATCAGAGTAATATCATAACTCCAAAATACATTAAAGTTATAGATAAAACCAAATTATGTCAGACCGTGCCTTACTAATAATGAGAGTAACAAGTATACATTTTATAGCGTAAAAATAGGAGGCTCGTGATCAAAACAGGTACCTCGCCGTAGTATCATTAAGCAATCCTACTCGGGACTATTTCACCCGCATAGGTCCCGTGGACCCGCGTGAGGTCATCCGCCTCGTCATAGGACTATTTCACCCGCATGGGACTATTTCACCCGCATGGATCCTGTGGATCCGCATGAGTACCATCGCGTACTCGCATGGGACTATTTCACCCGCATGGATCCTATGGTCCAGATCCGCATGAGTACAAGCGCCGCACTCGCATCATGGGTAGCAAATCCATGGCATAAATAATAACCCGGGGTTTACCCGTAACAATATAAATATATATAACATAGCTCATCCCTATTAAACATAACATAAGCACTACCGCCTATCACATCACAACATAAGCACTACCGGCCTATCATAACTTAAGCAAGTTAAGAATCACCTAACTTCTTATTAATAGTATTAATACATCCTCTCATTTTAGTATACCTAAGGCACGATCATGTCTTTTAATAAAAATTCGGGGATTTAACCCAAGTATCATGTACCTCTAACCTTTTAAGAAATAACTCTTTTTATACAAAAATTCCAAGATACTAATCACCATAGTATCAAGTTACGATTTCTTTTCAAAACAAGTCACATTTCCTTTTAAAACTATCTCAAGCTTCTAAATTAAGTGACTCCATTTCTTGTAAAACCTTAGGCACTTCATGCCTTAAAACCATTTTCCTTTCACAAGTTCAAATCATCAAAACCTTTCTCCATTAAACTTTCACAAACTAATATAACCAACTCCCCATAAAGCCGTTATATTAGAGTTAACAATAGTAAAACACATTCCCTTAAGTCCAAGGGATTTTTATACTTTTCTTTTAAACGAAGCAAGTATCAAATACTTATAACAAACGAAGATTTCCAAATCTTGTACGTCTACCGTACTACATAGGTACAACTAATCATGCTCAAGAGATAGGAAAGCTCCACATACCTCTTCGGTCAATCCACAAGCTAAGTCCAATTTACCGCATGTAGTATGTCAACCTAAAATGACCACAATACGTTTATCAAGCTCTAATTTATAATGCAGAATTTTTTCCAAGTTAAAGTCACCAATTTCCTACGGAAAATTGGGCAGCGTTTCCTTTGTTTCTACATACTTTGCCACCTTTTCCAAGGTCGATTTTTAACGCTCAAATGCCATGTTTAAGGCTCAACAACCAACCAACACCAAGGGGATTACACACCTAAATTTTGGTGTGTAAAATTCAGCCCCACAAGTTACAACAACTAACCCAACAAGTCTAATGTAGTATTTAGGCAACAACATGCTCATAAAATCCCCCTAACCAATTCTTTCATAACCAAACCCCATTTCTTACATGCAACTACTCTAAGTGCATTTTTCCAACTACAAGTTCTTCCTATTAAACATGCAACGCCCAATACCAACTTCAAGAGAAGAAATGTTACCTTGAGTTTTAGCCAAACTTAATCCAACACCTTGCTAGCCTTTTTCTCCAAGAATACCACCACAATAGTCTTCACAAGCTTGTAATAACCTTTCCTTCCTATTACACTTTTCAGATTTTTCCCTTAGGCTAGAATTCCTCTTGGGAATTTAGAGAGAAGGATGAGCTTTTTAATTTAGAGAGAGATGGAGTGTAAAGATGAAAAGTTGAAAGAAAAAACCAAGCCTTGGTCAATATAATGCATGTGAGTAAAATCGGATGGGGACACTTGTCACCCTCCCATGGCCTTTTTAAAACAAAATCGACTTTCTAAGTTTTTCCGCCCAAATTTCCCGCATGACCTGCTTCCCGGCGTGGCTGCAGAACTCTGCGACCCTCGGATCTTTAGGCGCGCACTGCTTCCAGGCCATGCACTGAAACTTCACGACCTCAAGACTTTCGAGCCGCGCCACGACTTCCGCGGCCCTACAATCACTGCGCCGCCGCGCGCCGCCCGGCCTTGGCGCTGAGACCCCTGACCGCGGTCCAGGCCCGAACCACGGGGTATAACAACTATCGACCCATGCCCATTATCTTATGAAAGTTCCCCTATCTATACCCCTTTCGGGATGCATAAATAGGGCGAGAAATCGACGGGTTATTTGATTTGATTTTGGAGAGATTTAGGCGAGCTTTGGAACGATTTAGTGCTAATTTTAGGTAAGGATTTCAGTCTGGTTATGGGTGAGCTGGCTGGGTGTGCGTGGGTAAGAGAAACCCCAGATTCTCCGGCGAGAATCTCGGGTTGGGATCTTTGGCGGTGATGAGGTCGCGAGGCGCGCGCGACCTTAGGTTCTTTAGGGTTTCTCTTGCTTTAGGCTTTAGATTTTTTTTGACGATGGGGGGAGGGAGAAGGCGATTTAGTGCTGGTCAAGGGGTGTGGGCCGACGGGAACTGGGCTGCGAGTTAGGATAGTTGGGCTGGGCGAATTTAAAATTGGGCTGGGGTTATTTAATTTAGGTGTTAGTTTTAAGTGTATTTTATTAGCGGTAAATAAATGGAGTTTAAATTATTATTAAATTATTTAAATGCTAAATGCGGATATGATATTTAAGGGTTGCTTGATGTTTTTATAAATATGATGCTATTATTAGTTTAAAATTAGTTTAACGGGAGTTTAAATTACAAATAATAATTATGAAATTGTCTTGCGTGTTAATAAATGTTGATATAATTTTAAGGAACGTGTGATGCGACGTTATTGCTATATTATTAATTTATTTACGTGTTTATTATTATTAAAATTATTAGGGCTTAAACTATGAATAATATTTGTGCAAATGCGGACATGAGACTCAAAACATATTTAATACTCTACGTAAAATGCGGTGCCATTATTAGTCGCTTATTTATGCATATATTAATGATTTATTGTTGCATTTTATTATTATAAAATTGTTAAGCTTATTTTGAAAAATTTAATGTAGTTTTATAGTTAATGACTGGACGATAGAGTCAAAATTGGGTGTCAACAACTTGTCCCTCTTTGTATGGAGATGATGGAAGAGTCTTCGGACAAAGACATTGACTTATAGCCAATTTTGTCTCGATCCTCAGAATTTAAAAATGTTGGGCAATTAGGACAAGGCTGACGCAAAATTCAAAATTTGTCCTAGTGTCGAGTTATGACGACACTGGGCTACCATGGTCAAGCGCCAAGGCGGACTAATGCGGACTCAAAATTTGTCCCAGTATTGAGTTATGACGACACTGGGCTACCATGGTCAAACACCAAGGCGGACTAACGCAGATTTAAAATTTGTCCCAGTGTCGAGTTATGACGACACTGGGTCGACGTGATGTTAAAATAAACTGGCTTGAGCATAGGGGTATACCGGTATTGACTTATGAAGACGATGGGCTTATTGGTGATGTGGAATGAGTGGACCGACGCTCGAGGCCGCTTCTGCCATTCGTTGGGAAGGTTGGCCCCTCAACAAATTGCCCCGGTTCGCTGTAAGAGAAAATCAACGTTGTGCTCCTGCTCCTGCATGCTAAGACTTAAGCAAACAGTTAGTGCATAACTGTTACGGCAAAATGATAACGAATGAATTTATAGGCAGTGTAACTATTTGAGTAGAAATGTTATCCTGTAAAATGTGATGCCGGTTGTGTTGATGTGATGCTGCAAATGCTGTGATTTCATCCTTGCACGGACGTGTTGCGATTGTGAATGTAAATATGTTGTCATTGCTGCAACTGCCCCTTTAGATTGAAGCTCTGTAGACTAAAGCTCAAGACAAAGTTAGTGCGTAACTGCTAAGACAAAATAACAAGGCATGAATATATAAGAAATGCAATTTTGAGATTAGAAAAATCGTCCTTGCGTAGATGTGATATGTTGATGATGTCGTCTTTGGACGTGGCGTCGTTTTCGTACGGGCGTCGTTTCGGACCGGGCGTCATTTTTGGACTCAGCGTCGTTTTCGGACTTGGAGTCGTTTTCGGCCTTGGCGTCGTTGGCGTCGTTTTCGGACTCGGAGTCATTTTTGGACTCGGTGTCGTTTTCGGACTTGGCGTCGTTTTCGGACTTGGCGTCATTTTCGGACTTGGCGTCGTTTCGGACACGATGTTGATGAAGACGTCATTGTATTGTTGCTACTATTCTTGTGAATTAATGCTCCTGCATGCTAAAACTTTGTGAAAATGTGCATAGCGGTTAAATCAAAATAATGAATATATGAAAAAATAAAATTGTGAGTAGAGATGTCGTCCCTGTATGATATGTAGGACACTGCGAATGCTGATGTCGTCTCTGCTCGGATTTGCGGGATGTTGCGAATGCCGAAATCGTCTCTGCACGAACTTCTTTGGATCTTTGCGAATGCTTCTTTGAATCTGCGGCTCACGATATAGTCTCTGACCGACTTTGAATCTTTGTGATTGCTGATGTCGTCCATGCCCAGACGTACTGAAATTGTTCGTGTAAACTGTTACACCCCGAAATTTCAGGTCATGTATTGGGAACATACGAAGGGAAATAAGAATTGGAATTGGAAAGATAAGTTGACAGAATATTTTTTGGACAGTTTTTGAGTCAACTTTGGAGCGGTATATATCCTAGTTAATTAGGAGTTTTTTTAGGTGTTTCAATAGCCCAGTATGAATATCGTTGAGTCTAGTTTCCAACGCAACAAACTGCTCGTCGATAGGACATCGGAGTAGGAAGTTATGGAGGTTACAAGTTCAGTGGGCAGGCGAACAGAAAAGTGTTTTCAGTCAGGTGCCACGGCCAGCGCGCGGATGTCTTTGGTGTATTACGAAGTTGCAGCGCATGGCCAGATGTGAGGTGATGTTCAGAAGTTTCAGCGCCCGCGGCGCAGTGCCGCGCCGAGGCGGAAATTTCGCGGCAATCGTAAGATATTTTGTTAAAGGCATGTGGGAGGGTGACAAGTGTCCCTCCCATCCTTTTGACCAAGAGAAGACCTTATATTATGACCAAGTCTTGATATAAACCCTAGGTGTGATGAAATTTTTGGAAAGACGACAAGAAGGAATTATGTTGGCAAGCTTGTAGAGGGTTCGTGTGGGTGATTTATTTAATGTGAAGAAGATTTCGGAAAGAGGGCTTATTGAGGTAAAATCTTCACCTTCTCATGTAATTGAAGATTCCAAGTTATAGTAGCTAAGAAATGAGCATGTGGTTTATATATTAAAGTTTGAAAAGATTTGGATCATGTCGACTTGTTGAAAACCGAAAATGGGCATGTTAGTCACTAATGTTGTAATCAATTCGGTTGTTAGCTAAAATCGTTACATGTTATATATAGAAGGGTATATCGTTGTTATAATTAGTTATGACTTATATAACATGTTGAATTAACAAGTTGAATTGAAAGGATTTGAAAAGTTGATATGTGAGCATGTTATAGCCAAGGAGTTGCCCTAAACTAGTTGGATTGTTTTACTATGAATTGTGGGGAAGAATTTTACACGTCCAAGTTAGGCGTGTAATCCCTTTTGTATTGTTGGATTGTTGGGCCTTAAAAGTGGCGTTTGGATATTGAATTCGAGCCTTGAAAAATGTGGAAAAATACGTAGAAACAAAGGAAGTGCTGTCCAAATTTTCCGTAGAATAAGGGACTTTACAATTAGAATATTCTACGTTGAAGCTAGAAGCTAATGGACGTATTATGGTCGTTATAGGTTGGCATACTACGGACGGCATATTGGACTTGCAAGTGGATTAAGCCGGAGAGGTATGTGGAAACTTTCTTATCTCTTGAGCATGAGTAGTTATAACTGTATAGTACGGTAGACGTACGTGATTTAAATGAAGTAAATTCATTCGATATGCTTGACTTGTTATAAGGATGTCTAAGTTGGTTGAGTTAGAGAATTAACTCACCTGTTACTAAGGGAAGGTTATAAGAATGGTTTATTCTAATAAGGTAGACAAGGATGTCTTGATGTGGAAAGGTATAAAATACTTGATTTGAAAGTATTAATTCTGGAAATATTCTAAAGATAAGAAACTTGTTTTTCTAAGCTAAGAAACTTGAAGTATTTTGAAAGTTGTGTAGCTCGGTTTGAAAGTGTAAGTCTCTTGGTCATAAAAGAATAAAGTTATCTTGATTTCGGAAATGAGAGTAGTTGTCCTTGGTTGGTTTAAAACATAAAGTGTTATAATAAGCTTTATGAGAAGTTAGTTATAATGACTTTATGAAAACAAAAGAGTGGTTTTATTATTGAATTTAAATGGTAACTTGACATTTGTTTTAAAAAAAAGAAGATATGAGACTTGATTTCCCACGTTATAGGACTTGAGTTAAAAGTAAGAGACTTGAGAATTTGAAGTTTTGAAACTTATATTATTTTGAGAAGTGATTTGGTTTAAAAAGAAGGCATGGTATTGTCTTGGTTTATTTAAAAAGAAAGTATGGAAATTGTTTTGGTTTACTTAAAATAATAGTTACTCTATTTTGATACTACGGGTGTTAGTATCATGTGACTTTTGTGAAAGAAATGGATCTTTTTAAAGAGATAAAGTACGTAGTACCTTGGGGTTAAAACCCGGATTTTTGGCATAAAATTGAAGTACCTTGAGTGTGAGTAACTTGCCTATGTTTGCTTGTGATAGCCTTGTTGTATAAGTATTGTATCCTTATGTTACCGCGTCTCTCGATGAAGGGCCGGTCATGTTATTCTTGATCATTTTGGGCATACTGACTCGATGGAAGGTCCACGGGTATGCGACCATGATGAGGGTTCGTTCCCTGTTGATAGTGTTATTCCATGGACTAGCTCGTGAGGTTTCACGATCGTAGGTATCACGGTAGTTAGCCCTCGTACTTGCCGATCGTGGTGCGAGCGGTATCGGTAGTTGTGATCGTACTTGCCGGTCGGTGTTATGGTGAAATCTCGTGATGCGGGAGGTATCGGTAGTTGTCTTCGTACTTGCCGGTCGGCGTGGCGCGGGAGGTATCGGTAGTCGACGCCGTACTTGCCGGTCGGCCGTGAGTTGTGTTATAACAGTTTTATGACGAAATCTCGTGATCTGAGCGGTATCTGTAGTTAGCTTCGTACTTGCCGATCGTGACGTGATGCGAGTGGTATCTGGTAGTGGCTTTTCGTCTTGCCGGTGGCCGTGATACGATTATATAGTATTGTTGATACGGTAGGTTACGGTAGTGGCTTTCGTACTTGTCGATCGATTGATGATGCAGGGTGGATCTGGTAGTTATGCCTTCATACTTGCCCCGTACGGTTCTTATGACACAGGTGGGACCTGGTGTTCATGTGTACTCCTTGGCGTTGTTATATCATAGACTGCCGACAGTGATGAAGGAATTTCACGGGCATGATTGATATTGTGGGCGTGGGACCCATGGTTATATTTGAGTGATAACTTTGAGGGCGTGAGTCCCTGACTTGACATGACTGCTTATACATTGTGTACTGTAGTTGGTTATCATACATGTCTCATGTTTTATATAGTATTATGATTTCATTCTGATATTTTGATTTCACATACTTGGTACTGTTATGCTTGACCTCGCCCGGGTTGCGTTCATCTGCGCGGTAAGTACACACTGTTGTTGATCCTCGCTCATAGGATCACAGTTCTGCATTTGGGAAGCTCCGTTTCTCCGGAGGCTTATCTCTTGGTATAGTCCTCTGTCATTGTAGGTACTTGTACATTCAGGGATATGGCGGGGCCCTGTCCCGTCATAGTTGTTGTTACATTCTTAGAAGTGCAGTAATCTTTGTTGTGGCGGGGTTATGAGGATAAGCTGTTGATTTATTTATATATATATGCAGTAAGGCGACTTTTTGGTCAGCCTGTTTGTATCACTGTTTATTTTTCATGAGTTTTATTTTCCGCTGATTTTTCTCTGATATTTTATCACTAGGGTGCCCGGGGTAAGACACCAATCGCGGGCCCGAGGTCGGGTCGTGACATAAACTAAGGACCCTGTAGGCTAAATCTTAAGAAAAATTAGTGCATATATTTTAAGACAAAAATGATAGAGCTTGAATGTGATTTTGTGAGTATGGATGTTGTAATGTGCTGAAGGTGTCGTTGTTCTGCGAATCTTTGGGGCGTCATTGTGTTGATACTAGCGACGTCATTATGTTGAAGCTGATGGCGTCAGGGTGTTGACGATGCTGGTGGCGTCATGGTGTTGACGATGCATCCTGATGGTGTCATGGTGTTGACGATGCTGATGGCATCATGATATTGACGATGCTGCTGATATTCCTGTAAATTGAGGGTCCTGTAGGCTAAAGCTTAAGAAAAAGTTAGTGCATAACTGTTAAGAAAAGTAATAAAGCATAAATATATAATCATTGCGGTTAGGTAGATATGAATGTCATCCTGTGTAATGCGATGAAGATGTGATTGATAAGCGTCGTTATGCGGGCCAGCGTTGTCTTGATAACGTCGTTATGCGGGCGCGTTGTGCGACGCGTCGTGTCTGGGCAGCGTTGTCTTGATCGCGTCATTGCCTGGGCGTGTTGTCTTGATGGCGTCGTTACTGGGCGTGTTCGGCGATGGCGTCGTTAAGCATGCATACTTGATAGCGTCGTTATGCGGGCGTGTTGTCTTTGATAATGTCGTTGCCTGGACGTGTTGTGCTGATGACGTCGTTGCCTGGATGTGTTGCGCTGATGACGTTGTTGCCTGGACGTGTTGTGCTGATAACGTCGTTGCCTAGACGTGTTGTGCTGATGACGTCGTTGCCTGGACATGTTGCTGCTGGTGTCATTGCGTAGACGTGATGATGATGGCGTCATTGCGTAGACGTAATGCTGATGACGTCGTTGCGTGGACGTAATGCTGATGACGTCGTTGCCTGGACGTGTTGCTGCTGGCGTCGTTGCGTAGACGTAATGCTGATGGCGTCATTGCGTAGACGTAATGCTGATGACGTCGTTGCGTGGACGTAATGCTGATGACGTCGTTGCGTGGACGTAATGCTGATGACGTCGTTGCGTGGACGTAATGCTGATGACGTCGTTGCCTGGACGTGTTGCTGCTGTTCCTGTAGAATAAATGCTCCTGCAAGCTAAGCTTGAGAAAAATTAGTGTATAACTGTTAAAACAAAATGATAAATATATGAGGAATGCAATTCTGTGGGTAGGGATGTCGTCCCTGTGGGATGTTGTGAATGCTGAGATGTTGTCCTTGGGCGGACATGCTAAATGTTACCAGCTCTTTGAGATGTTGTTATGTCATTATGTAACCGTATGGATTGCCATGATGTATTTGTTGTGCGTTTATTACTTTGTATGGATTGTAATTTGACTCATGCAGGTGATCGCTAGACTTTGTTGCGGGATTTGAACTTTGATTGTTGATGTCTGTCTGCTTCTGCTAATATGAAGAACTTTTGTTGTATTTTCTGCTTCTGCTAATATGAAGAACCTGCGCTCAAAGAAAATTTGTGAGTTTAAGGAGGGGGGGGGGGTTGATTGGCATTGACTTTGTAGTTTTGACCCTTGATGCTCGGACGTTTGTCTTGTTTGGACTCATAACCCCTGCCTGATTTCCTACCTTGACTAGTTGTTAATGGTCCTAGTTTTGAATATGCAAAGGGTGTTTGGCTTAAAATGGGTCTCAATGGGATTGTTTGTCTATCATGTGTATTTTCGTTATTTTCAAAATAAGGGAAGGCTTCCTAATGGTGTGACCGAAGCCGATTTAGGCCGCCTACGTATCCCGAGGAATCGGGTCATGGCGTAGTTCATTACAAGCGAGATTGGGTAAAATTTCTAAAGGTGAGGCAGGCGATATGGCCTTTACGTATCCGCCATGAAATCGGGTCGAACATAGTTCCATTTTATTCTGGATAAAGCATAAAATATATTAAACTAACTATTTTAGGATTCGGAGGGCAGCGGAGGCATGAGTCCACTTGTTCAAAATGTCTTGCTCTGCGTCTTGATAGGTGAGTCTTGACAAGATCATCGCTGCGACCTGACTAAACAAATGACTTATTAAATGATTAAACAATTTCCGTGAGCACCTCCTTTTCTCTGGCGGTTGATCGATGATTCAACTTTCTTCCCTTTTAGGTGGCGTAATAATCCACTTCCAGTATTTTCTTCATCTTTAGCTATCATGTTCACATGGTCATCTTCATAACCGGAAAGAAGGTTATTGTTTACCTTGAGAGGAGCATCTTTTAGCTGAATGACTCCCTCTTTGATTAACTCCTCTATTTTGTCCTTGAGTGTATAGCAATTTTCGATGTCGTGTCCCTCGGCACCGGAGTGGTATGCGCAATGTTTGGTTTATCGTGCCCTCGGGAAGTAGGCACAGGGTATTTTTAGGAATTGGTTGGAGTATTCCTGCGGCTTTGACTTCATACACTTGGGCTATGGGTTGGCTAAAGGTGTATAGATTACAGTTGGTTTTCTCTCGGCATCTGTGCGGGGTTTGGGTCCGTTTGGTGTACGGGTTCATGATTGTGGTGAGTATTTTGGATATGCTGGTTGGGTATGGTAAACAGGATATGGGGTATAGTAAGAAGGTGGTGAGCTTTGATACACTGGAAGTTGTTCTGGCCTATGTTCCTGAATGACCATGACAGAGGGTGATGCATCTCTTCTCCTCTGTGAGGTACCTCCTATGGAATCATTTGCGATTGCTGCTAGTTGCTTATAAATTTGTCGGTTGCAATCTGCCCGTTTTAATGCCTTCCACGAAGTCGCCCGTTCTTACGACCGCAAAACTTTGATTCTGGCGATCGTCCTTTCATAATACGTCGCGTCTCTTAAAGGCGCACGAGCAAGGTGGTCATTTATCTCTGCCATTGGAGTTGGACCTTTGCTTACCGGCGCCACCTCGGGCGTATTCACGAAAGTTTATGTGGATTTCTTTTCTAGTTTCATAAGATAAAATCTATCCGGGGCGATTGTCGATGTTGAATCTGAATCTATCCATGAAATCTTGTGCCATGGTATTCCAATCCCATTTTGAGGTCTTGGCATGTGTACGATCCGGCGCCTCGCCGGTTAGACTCGATGAATAGTTTCATGATGATTGTTTGATTTTTCCCAACTCGATCAATTTATCACAATATGACCTTAGATGAGCTCGAGGATTCCTTTTCCATCGAGCATGTCAAATTTGGGCACCTTGTACCGGGTAATTCAGCGTCGAGTGCGTACATAAGTTTCATATTCTAACCCTTCATCCCCTTGTTCATCTGAATGCTTTGAATGCCTCTTTGAGCTCTGATTTCTTTTGCCACATTTTCATCACTCTGGCTCGGTGCGCTCAGCTCCATGTATTGATCTGTCTCTTGAGAGGATACATGCATAATAAATGGTTGACTTTCGGTCGGATGTGCTAATGCCCCATATTGTTTATTAGGACTAGTGATGCGTGTAAATACGTGCTTTCGTATTGGGTGGCTTAGCAATTTGGGTGAGTGGGAGATATAAGTAGGTGGAGGTTGGGATATGTATGTAAAGCGGATCATTTTGGAGTCGGCTTGCAAATTGGCCAGGCGGGTGACATTTGGTGTGGTGGTATGTTGCGGCCTTTGCGGGGAGCTTTGGGAAGTGGAGGCTCGAGGGCTTGTGATCGATTGCATTTGTCCTTTGCTCAGGAGTAGTGCGTTCAAGCTAATAAACGGGTTTGTGATATTTGAACCTTTACATTTCGGCTTGCATGATTTCCATTTGCTGCAATAATTTGGCGAGGTGTTGATCATTGGTGTTTTTCCTTTCTAATGTCTCTGCATCCTCTACAGGAACGGGGACGAGTCCTAAGCTGGTTCGTTCTGGTGCCTCTGGATTAGTCATTTATTGGATGATTGTGCTTCTACCAGTCAACGCGAATCAACCTTTTGGGGATAAGCTAGGCAAAAATAATCCTCTAACAAATGAAGCAAACCAAGTTAGTAAAATATGCAAAGAGTTGCAGGCAATATATAATAATAAGCAAATTGCAAATAAAGCGCGTGCTCTAACATGTTTGGGACCTCTTTTATGCCAGAGGGAGGCCTAAACGTCACATATGCGAGGTTATGGTAGATTTGTCCAAGCCGTCCAACTGTAATTCTTCTGTTAGAAATGGTGACCAAATGACGGTGCACTTTTTCCAATTTCAGCATGTCATGATTAGACTTGAATTTATCTATCATTGTCACGCTACACATAATATGCTGGTTGGTCGTTGGGTTGAGAAACCCGTCGACAAGTTCGGTGTTTTCCTAATTGTGGTGTCGATACCAAGGACCGACCCACCTAAGGTAAATGCATGCATGCCTTTAAATAAAGGGTGGGCTAGCTCTATCCTGAGTTTTTAAGATTTGGCTTTACTGAACTCAAGGTTCCCGAGCGGACAACTCGAGTGAGAAGGCTCTGTGACCCAGTTAGGCAAGACACTCCACGTATATTACCAACTCTCCTAAATTTGGGTTTTGAAGAAAGAATTTTGCTGATGCACCAAGCGCACCTCCCATGTAGTGTGTGATAGTGTGAATTTTTCCAGAGTGAGAGAAATATGAGCGGAATGCCAGTTTAAGAAAAGCAGTAAAATCAAATAGCAATTAGAACAGTTAAACATACAAAATTAAAGCAAGCGATTTTAAAGTATTTAAAACAAATAAAAGCAAATAAAGTCAAGCAATAATAAACCTAGGTTTGCTATGGTCAAGAACCTCAAATCCCCAGCGGAGTCGCCATTTCTGTCACGCCATTTTTCGACCGCGACATTATTTTAGCGAATCCTGCTTAAGAGAAGATGTTAAAATAAAATATAAAATAGGTGCTAAAAGTAGTGCTAAAAGGTTGCAAGGGTCCGCGGAGTTGCCACCTAATTAGTTTGGGTGAATTAGGACACATATATGTCAACTAGGTTAAAGTCAACATTAACTCCATTTTAATGGTCTGCTAAACTTAATGAGATTCTGGGCAAGGGTTCTTTATTATCCTAAAGGGAAGGGGTTAGGCACCCTAAAAGATCCTCTAGCTTGCGGTTGTCCGTTCAAACTAGGTTAATTATTATGCTAAGGAAAGACATGTTTAAAAGCATTCAAGTAAAAGAAATTTAAAGGTATAAGGTGTATTCTTAAAAATTGCATGATTTGTGTATAAAAGACAAAGTTAGTTTTTAAAAAAAATATGCCATTAGTATACCTAAATACTATATTAGATATATGTTAGATGTAATAGGAGTAATAATGCAAAATCTATTATGACAAAATATTTACTTATGAGATAGGATGTTAAATGGCTATTATGCTAACAACCTATGATTTAAATAATTTTCTTACGTGAACGCTAATAGGGATTTATAGCAAAATGGGTTTCTCATGTTGAAATAATATATTAGCTATCTAAATAATTATGCAAGTGAAAATTATTAAATGATTTCCTATAACTTAAGAGGGGGAAGCTATCTTCGAATTTATTGCTTCAATGTTTAACTACTCCGAGTGTCTTACTAGCAGCGTAATGTTAGACAATTATGTTACAAAAATGAATGGGGCGGGGTAGGAAAACAATAAAGATGACTCGAAGGATGGCGATGTAATTTCGCCTGCGGCTTGGAATTTCTGGAGCAAAGATAAATGCACATAGATGTGGGTCTTCACGTTGCCACGATGAGTCTCACCATGAGACCCTTTGTTGCTCCGGTACGTTTCATGTAAAAATAAAGAGAAGATAAAGATTAGTATATATCCCAAAGTATCAATGATGCGTGTAGATAAAAATACTCATGCAAGTTTAAACATGTATGTGATTTAATTCTCATTAGCTTAGCAATCCCGAACTGGGATTTGATACCTACCTAAGCATATAGACGTGGGTATAGTAGAGGGAATCACATAAGACAAGCAACACAAACTTAAGAGAATTATATCAAACACCCGCAGTATCTCTAATACATCTATGCATACTTCACAAGAAATCCAGCTTCAGGCTAAACATAGGAAGGCAGGGGCATAGAACTATCCAGGTATGGTTAATTATCTCTTAGAGGACTTTATTTTACATATGCAAGGTCTTTCGACATAATGTTATAGCAAGGTAAATGGCTCATAGCAATCACACGTTATCAAGGATGCAGACCAGTACCTAGACCAGCCAAGACAAGTAGATAGATGCTTCAGGATGGAATGTAATTAAATATAACCATTTGAGGCAACATTATTAGGTATGTAACTACATCAAGGCTGAACTAATCATAGATAGATGACTAATTCAGAAAAAAAAACATGATTCCGGATATGAGGATGAATAATCTAACTCTCTTACCAAATCGTTTAACCATGACATATCGACCACCGAGGGATGCGATTACTCAACACTTCAAAATTAGGCCAACTCTATACTAAATGTTTGCAAATACAGGTACATGTAAGGATGAGTGTGGCTATATCAAAAGCTATGAAACTGGTTTATGAAGTTCCATTTACGCTACGTATTAGACATGAGAAGCACTGAAGCAGGTAAAACCATTGCACAAAGGAAAAATGCTAGGTATGAAGTGCAGTGTGAGCTTGATTTGCAAAATAGGGGTCGTTTAAGCTAAAAAAAACATGCATGCTTAATGTCAAGGGAATATAAAACAATTAACCTACATGATCCACCCTGAAATACAAGGCAGGACAGGCATGTTAGTGATGGGCATTTAAGAAAATAAGACATAACAGACATGATTATGCAGAACATGATATCCTAAAATCTACATCGCCGTCTACCACACAGCAAATCGTATGGAAAAGATCGAATACTAACAAGAGATACTAACGAGAGAAAGCGATCATAACATGACTACTTTAGATAGCACGGGGGCATAACAAGCGCAATATTAACATATTCCGACAGATACAATGAACTTAGATTGAAAATGCAAGCAAGTTTAACTATTTCATGAAAAGTCAACAACACGTTATAACATGAGTAACGTTGAGTAACCTTGGTATCTAACCACGACTTATCTTAACAAATTTAGATTCCAAGTGAAGCGAGGGCGAACAAGCCGGACGACGATCGACTACACAAGTTTTAAATTCGATATTAACACGCTTTTAAAGCGAGCAAAGCGGAGGAGGCTTAACATCGATAAACCACATAACTGGACTAATCCATGTAGACACCCGATAAATGCTAAATATTGGTCTAATCGCATTAAAATACAATCGTCAACGACAATTAACTAAACAGGTTCTGTGATTAATTTCAGGGAGTATAAGCAATCGTCGACATCAACTCGATACATAAGCAATACATGTTTGAGAAATCCGAAACACACATTACACATATAAGTGTCTACATGAAATCTAGGACTGAGGGATAATGATTTTACCTTTTCCGGGCAGCGAACCGAGGCAGCGTATCAAGTCGTCGATTCACTCAGGGTTACATTGCTTACGCGATTGAAAAGGTAGAGCTTGTTATAGAGAATACTCACTGGTTTGCGACTGACCTCCGCGATGAAAAAGAAAAGGTTTTGAATCGGTGTTCTTGCTGCTTCCCTACCGTTTTTTAGGATTTTATTGCCCCCTTGACCTGCTAATTTTTCGATGGTGAAGGCATTTTCATACATCGCACCCGTTTTTGCTGATTTTCTAGATGTCGAAGGCTGCTAAAATTTCCCGATTTGCTTCCCCTTGCTGTTAATTTTTCTTCACTTTGAGGGGGTTGCTCTGTGTAAAACTCCCTTCTGCATGTGTATATTGATTGGTTTTTGACGGTGAAAGAGAGTGCAGGTGCTATCGACCCATGCCCATTGTCTTATGAAAGTCCCCCTATTTATACCTCTTTCGGGATGCATAAATAGGGAGAGAAATCGACGGGTTATTTGGTTTGATTTTGGAGAGATTTGGGCGAGATTTGGAACGATTTAGTGCTAATTTTAGGTAAGGATTTCAGTATGGTTATGGGTGAGCTGGCTGGGTGTGCGTGGGTAAGGGAAACCCCGGATTCTCCGGCGAGAATCTCGGGTTGGGATGCTGGCGGTGATGAGGTGCGAGGGCAAGGGTGCGGCGACCTTAGGTTCTTTAGGGTTTCTCTTGCTTTAGGCTTTAGGTTTTTTTTTGACGATGGGGGGAGGGAGAAGGGGTGTGGGCCGACGGGAACTGCGCTGCGGGTTAGGATAGTTGGGCTGGGCGAATTTAAAATTGGGCTGGGGTTATTTAATTTAGGTGTTAGTTTTAAGTGTACTTTATTAGTGGTAAATAAATGGGATTTAAATTATTATTAAATTATTTAAATGCTAAATGCGGATATGATATTTAAGGATTGCTTGATGCTTTTATAAATATGATGCTATTATTAGTTTAAAATTAGTTTAACGGGAGTTTAAATTACAAATAATAATTATGAAATTGTCTTGCGTGTTAATAAATGTTGATATCATTTTAAAGAATGTGTGATGCGACATTATTGCTAGATTATTAATTTATTTACGTATTTATTATTATTAAAATTATTAGGGCTTAAACTATGAATAATATTTGTGCAAATGCGGACATGAGACTCAAAAAATATTTAATACTCTACGTAAAATGCGGTGCCATTATTAAATCGCTTAATTATGCATATATTAATATTTTATTGTTGCATTTTATTATTATAAAATTGTTAAGCTTATTTTGAAAAATTTAATGTAGTTTTATAGTTAATGACTGGACGAGAGGTCAAAATTGGGTGTCAGCGGCTCTGAGAATAAATGCATTTGCCAAGAATTTTTTTGTTGTCATATGTTGGATGTTATTGTCAAAAATATTTTTCGCAACAACAAAAATTATTGTGTGTCGTTGTAATAACCTCTGATGCATAAAAAAAACCGCAACAAGTTATTTTTTTTATTGCCTTTTACGTTTTTTAGCAACAATATTTTTATTATTGTTAAAATTTTGTTGTCAGTTCTATGCTTTCTTGTAGTGTGGTGGTCTTGATTGACAATGTTGTTGGTGGTGATCATTCTGATTGATAATAGTGATAGTAATAGTTATTGGGTGCATGCACTAGCGACGAATAATAGTGGTTTAAAGTGATAGTGATGGTGATTCTGATGATTTTGTTGGTTGGTAATAGTGGTGGCCGATGGTAATGATAGATTATGGTGGTGAACGACGGTGGTTGGCAACTAGTGTAGTGATTGTGCAGTGGTAGACAGTGATAGTTATAGTAAAAGGTGTGGTGAAAGATCATTTTAGTTAAAAACAGACGTAGAATTTGAAGTTAATACCATAATAATAATTAAGTTCACAATCAAATATTTATAAATATTTAGTAAATCTCTTAATATATCAGTTTCAAAATATCTCTTAATATATATACATGTAAGAAATTATTGAGTTTACGTGACTCATATACACGAGTTTAGATCCGCTTCTTAGTTGAGAGTTATTCAAATCCATTAAGTGGTCAAATTTGTAAAAATATATATACACTTAATAGTTTGTAATTTAAATTATTTTGTCCATTAAGGGCAAATAAATAGAAATTAAATAATTACAAGAAACGATCATACTAGAAAAACTGTGTAAAAATTATTTATTCCGTTTTGGAATATAAATTAAATTCTTGTCCCAATTAATTACAAGCATTGAATAATATCCTTTTCGCTACCTTATCTATTCTTTTGTGATTAGATCGATATGAAAGGATAAAAGGGTAGGAAAAAATGTCGATTACATCTCGTGATTATCCATAGAATATGGATATTACTGTTAATTTAGATAATACTTCCACAATAAAAACATAACATATATTTATATCTCTAAACACATGATCGGATACAACTTTACTTATGATTTTTCGTAAATTCACTAGCTTTTGTTCAGATTTTATATATATATTTAATTTTTTTAATAGAAGTATTTGATTGTAAACTATATTACTATTTTATATATTACTTTAAAATTATTATAAAAAATTATAAAATTTAAATCTTGAGTACACCTTTAAACGAGACGTCTTCCCTAATATGAAGTGACAGACTTACTAGAGACTATATTTACTAGGGATAATTTCACTACCTCCCCTCAAATTTTGACTTGTTGTAGGGTTTTGTGGGTTAGGTATGCGTGAAATTTGAAAATTTGTGTTTCAAATCCAGCAGACTCGTTAACTCTGAGAATGATTATGTAATGATAAAACAAACATACAACATGTATAATGTTAAGTAATACTTGATCGAAAACTTACGGTTTTGCAAATCTAGAATCTTGAGTGTAAGCAGGGTGAGCACGCAATTGTTCCTCGATTGCAAGTTCTGAAAACTCCGATGTAATTTCTCTTTTGGAAAGTTAGGAAATCCGGCAGAGTTTCGGGAGAAAATGATCTTAATGATTTAAGTGTATTAGAATAATGATGGAACCCTCTATTTATAGTTGTGTAAAACGCAAACAAAGTTTCCCAGTGGGCCAGGCCCAGAAACCGAGGCAAAGTGGGTCAGTCGGACCCATTTGAATTTGGCGGACAGCGACTCTAAATGGGTGGCGCGCGACCAGCAGTCTATCTTGCGCGACCACTAGTCGATTTTTCCTCGTTTCTATTTTAATTAAATTCGAAATTCAATCTCGACTTAATTAAATATTCATTATTCATTCAAAATGTCTCGATCATAAATCGGACATTTGTATTCTCTCATTACATCCTTAGATCGACGGAAAAATTGACTTAGTATTACCTACATGCCTTCACATATCGACCACTAATCACGTTAGAGTGCACCAAAACTCTGAGCGGCGGTGAAGCGAACTCGATATATAAAGTATAGCTACGAATCTAGTAAAGCTGAACCTTAATGTGGGAAAATAAAATCTTTTCATTCACGACACACTCGATCAAGCTTAGGATTTTCCAAGCGTCTTGATCATTATATCTAAATCTATATTAGGCGATAACATGACCATATCATAGATATGTCTACTGCGTTGGCCAACGACTTAATCAACCTAATACCATATGAGAATTTGATTGTACTCTCGAATATACTTTCGAGGAATGAATCTAACCTTGGCTCGACTACCGGCACCTTTTAATCTCGTCGCGATGTACCCAATACAAGTCGTGTCTCGACCATAAGGCATTTGAGCTTAGAACGTGATCAAAGTACATTACTCTGTAGGCAAGTGGCGTGTCGACCTCGAGTCTAAGGACTTACATATCTACATGCGATCATACTTTAGACATATATAACAAGCGATATATCGGGGTATACCAATACTTCCAAAGTATCCATTTGTCCGTCATGAGTTACCATAACTTGTAGCGGTGGGACATCTACGTCCTACAGGGATATGATCACGGACAGCGCGTCGACTTATCACGTACCATCGATATCCCATTTTCGATGATCATTAGTCAAGGTATCGTTATAATATTAATATCTCACACTATTAATAACCACGTAACCTCTAGGGATGTATATTATAGAATATTATAAACAATCGACTAATAATTCAATAAATGTAGATGCCAAAATATTAATCTCATTAATAATAATGCGAATGTGTATAAAGTACATTTGTCTAATCTGATTGTCTCTAGGACATAAATATACTTTCGATCTCTCAGGCCTAGAGCTAATCTCCAGCGTATCTAATGCCCGTATTCTCCAAATGGCCATTATTCTTAACTAAGCTTATTGGTTTAGTGAATGGAGTCACTAGATTATCGTATGTGGGAATATAGTCTAATCGATCTCTTGATCTCGCGTCTCACGAGTATGTGGTACTTTCTTAGTACATGTTTGTTTACGTTTTGTTGATCTTGGTTCCTTAGCTTGTGCGATCGCTTTTGATGTTGTCATAATAAATGATTATTGGACAACTTCTTTTCGAAACTACCCTGGTTCCTTGAGGAACTCGAAAGCGCGACAAACTTCTTTACGTTAGATCCGGCCAATGTACTCGGCTTGATTGTCGAATCGGATTTGTAGCTTGTTTGAAACGTTTTTAGCTCGCTGCTCCACCTTTGAAAATGAACGTGTATCCAGACTGAGATTTGAAGTCATCAACATATGTCTGGAAGCTAGCATTAGTGTACCCGATAGCAACTAACTTTTCTTCTCCACCATAAACCAAGAAGTAATCTTTAGTTCGTTTGAGATACTTAAGAATACTCTTGACTGCTTTCCAGTGTTCATCTTCAGGATTCTGCTGGAATTTGCAAGTCATACTAAGTGCAAATGCCACATCTGGCCTAGTACAAGTCATGACCTACATGATTGATCCTATAGACGAAGCATATGGGATCCTCTTACGCTCAGAGTTCTGACATTAGAAGAAATATCCTTCTTAGAAAAATTGATGCCTTGACCCATGGTAAATGTCTTTCTTGGAATTTTCCATAGAAAAATATATAAGCACTTTGTCTATGTAGGCCGTCTATGGCCTGACAATCTATTAGGTCTATCTACATATATTCTAATTTCGAATGTGAGCTTACTTTGAAATCCTTAATCGTGAATATCTTTGGACAACCACTCCTTGACTGACTGCATGAGAATTTTATTATCTCCCATTATCAATATGTCATTTACATATATAATAATATAGGAAATACTCCCATCCTTGTGTTTACTATAAACACAAGGATCCTCTTTGCTTCTGACGAAATTAAATGACTTGATAGCCTTGTCAAAGTAAATGTTCCAACTCCTCGAGGCTTGCTTAAGCTCATAAATGGACTTATGTAGCTTGCATACAATATTTGGTTTGGACTAAGATGAAAAACCCTCGGGTTGTTTCATGTACAATTCCTCAATTAGATTACCATTGAGGAAAGTAGTTTTGACATCCATCTGCCAAATGTCATAGTCATAATATGCAGCTATTGCAAGCAAAATCCGAATGGACTTAATCTTATCACCAGGTGAAAATGTTTCATCATAATCGACCCCGAACCGTTGATTATAACCTTTGCTTGATGCAGCTTTATAAGTGCATGCGCCAAATCGTCATCAATCTTCTTTTTGAAGACCCATTTGCATCCTATGGGTTTAACCCTACTTGGCAAATCAACCAAGTTCTATACTTGATTGACGTACATCGATTCCATCTCGGATTTCATGGCTTCTTGTCATCTCTTCGAATCAATGTCCGACATTACTTCATTATAGGTTATAGGTTCAGCGTCGTCGGAAATATCTATCTCACTATGTGTTTCCACAAGTAGATTTAGTCTTTCAGGAGAACGATGAGTCCTAGTGGACCTACAGAGTTGATTGTTTTGCAGTTCAGTGCTAGGTATGTTCTGACTGTGAAAAGTTCTTGTGTGTTGGTTAATTCACCGACACGAGAGTTTTCAGGAATATCATTTTCATGTCATTCCTGAATGGGAGTATGTGCAACCATTGCATTTTCTCCCAAGGGTTGTGTATGAGGACTTTGTATTTCTGCATTGTCTCTGCCACTTGCCATTTGGCCAGAAGGCGTACTCTAAGCACGATCTTAGCCAAATGATCCTACTGAATTCTTGCCTTGGTAATTCGGAAAGGATTCAACCTCTATGTTATCTCGTGGTTCTTGAATTTCTTCAAGTTCTATCTGCAATGCAACTCTGTCGCTTGTAGACATATTAACTTGAGGAAAGTTGCGTTCTGAAACAATGTCCTTTCGCGGGAAGATATAAGTAGGGTTAGTGTCCTTGGTGTACCAACAACTTGTGCTCTTCCTATCATCAGCGTCACCACTGTAATCAAAGTCACATACCTATTAGATTAGGGTTAGTGTCGTAGTGTACCAAATTCCCAACTCACTTGTGCAATATATCGATTATACGCAGACGTTTAAGTGGGATACTGTGGGACTGGCCTGAAATCTATCACACACACCCGCGGAACATAATGTCTGGACAACTCGAAGTAAGGTATAAATGACTACCTATCATGGACTAAACAATGTTGTGTCAACATCTTGTCAGGCGTAAATGCGTACATACATTGTGTTGATCCCATTGGTGTTCTCATGTGTTTTGCATTCTCTAGTCCAAACTTTCTAACTAGGTTCTTGACATATTTACTTTGGGACACAAATCTCATCTTCATTATGTTTAATCTGAGCTAAGAAGAAAGTTAGTTTCTGATCATGCTCGTCTCGAATGTTGTCGGTATCGCGATAAAGACTTGAAAAATGATTCTGAAGTCGAACCAAACACAATATCATCAACATAGATTTAAGCTATTATTACATCTACACCGTGTCTTTGGATGATCAATGTTCTATCAACTTCTCTACGGTTAAAACCAAACTCAACAAGGAAGTTAGTTAGACGACCATACCATGCACGATGGGCTTGTTTCAACCCATACAAAGCTTTCTTGAGCTTATATACATAATGTGGATGGTAAGGATCCTCAAATTCCTTTGGTTGTTCAACATACACTTCTTTGTCCAAATATCCATTAAGGAAATCTCCTTTAACATCCATTTGATGCAAGATAATCTTTAAATAGCAAGCAATAACAAGAAGCAATCTTATTGACTCAGTTCTAGCCACCGGAGCAAAGGTCTCATCATAATCAATTCCTTTCACTTGTGTATAGCCTTGAGCAACAAGTCGAGCTTTGTTTCTAACAATCTTCCCTAACTCGTCTGATTTGTTCTTGAATATCCACTTGGTCCCAATAACATTTGTATTGTTCGGTCGTGGTACCAAGTCTCAAACTTCATTTCGGGTAAATTGTTCAAGCTCTTCTTGCATTGCTAGAATCCAAAAATTATATTTTAAAGCTTCCCCAATGTTTTTAGGTTCTAAAGTAGATGTAAGACAAGAAAGAATAGCTTGTTTGTATATGATGGACATACACACATACCTTACAATTTCTCGGTAATTAATTGGTTATTTCTCCCTTGTACGCATCCTTTCAAACACTCCTCATATCACTTGGTCTTGTGGATGGTTTCTTCTAATCCTTGATGGAGGGTCTCTTCTTACTTGATCTTGCATTTGATTCTAGACTCCTCAACCTCTATGATCTCTTCTGCGAGTTCGGGAGTTGCCTGCAATGTTGTGACAACATACGGGCGATATATGATTACGCAACTTATTCTTTTACGCCATAGTAACAATGTTATTTTACGATGATTTCCTGAAATGTTAGTTAGATCATCAAAGATAACATTGGCTGACTCTTATCTGATCTTAGTCCTCAATTGTATATCTTGTAAGCATGACTATTTTGCGAATAGCGATGAATATTTCTTTGTCACTTTTTGAGTCAAATTTTACCATCTTATCCATGTCATTTAATATGTAGCGAATCGCTTTAACATGGAATAACATAGATTAAGGTTCTTTCCATTTGAAATTTGAAGGTGTCGTTACGGCAATTTTGGCCTTACATAGACTCTGTGCGATGTGACATGCGTTGTTTAAGTCTTACGCTTGAAACCTTTTTGGCGATTGTTTAGAACAATATTACCATAGCCGTCTCTTGCGATATTGTTCTTCCTCTCTGCTACCCCATTCTGTTGTGCAGTCTTGCGTGCATAAAATTAATGAAAGATACCTTTCTTTTCACAAAATCTTGCAAAAGATTGGTTTTCAAATTCCTTTCGATGGTCAGATCTTATTCTAAAAATAGGAGAACAGAACAAGTTCTTAATTCTAGAGTAAAGTATCTTAAATATGCCAAAAGTTTGTGATTTTTCTATTAAAAATAGATCCATGTATACCTAGAAAAATTATCTACAATCACATAGGAATATCTCATGCCTCCTAGGCTCTCTACTTCAATAGGACCCATAAGATCCATGTGTAATAATTGAAAGCAGTGAGACGTACCTGAGTATTGTTCATCATGTTGGGCAAGATCATGAGAAACACGAGTTTGCTTACCTTTTAAACAATCATCACACATTGTTTTATCAGTTGGAACCAGTTTGGGAATTCCTTTAACAACTTCATAAGAAATTAATTTCTCTAAGTTGCGATAATTGACATGTCATAATTTCTGATGCCAAAGTGTAGTGTCATTGACCACTTGCGAGTGCGAGTGCGGGCTAGTTGAGTACCAACTAGGTAGCAATTATCTCCAGTGTTAGTGTCTGACATAACACACTGGTTAGTAGACTCGGTGACTTTCTATTCATGCTGATTGACTTTTACCTCGAGGTCATTATCACAAATCTGACTTATGCTAAGAAGGTTAACAACTAAGCCATCAACATGAAGTACATTCTTCAGGACAGGTACATCAGGAACATTCATCATTCTTTTACCAATAATCCTACTTTTGCTTCCCCCACCAAAGGTCATATTCCCTCCATTGAATGATTCATAATTTTTTGGAAAATTTCTGGTACCTGTCATGTGTCTTGAACATCCACTATCAAAGTATCAAGATCCTGTAATGTTAGTACGCAAGACAGTAATACACACATTACATTTCAAGTCTAGTTTAGGTATCCATTCATTTTTAAAACACTTCTTTCTGTTTCTCAGTATGTTGCGTGGAATGTTGTCAGCAGTGTTGGGCAACATTGAAGACAACACTCTTGGTAACACTCTGTTTTGGATGTTATCTGCAATGTTGGACAACACTGGAAACGGCTTCTGCGAAGTTCTGAAAACAGAGTTTTGAAGTTTATAACAGTAAGGCAAAAAGTGTCCTAGTTTCTTACAACGACTGCATATAAAACTTCTTTTCTCCTTAGTAGAATGTGGTGATACTTAGAATTTTCTTTAACAAACCTTATCTTCTCACTATTACTATAGATTTTAGAAGTCTTCCTTAAAGGTGGTTGATATCCTAGTCCAGCTTGTGTGGGTTTACTGAAACTTAAAATTTCATCCAATTTGGAGGTTCCTGGTTGATATAGTCCAACTAGCACGGATCTTATCAAGTTCTAAATCCTTCTTGGTAAGTTCTACCTCTAATCTGGTAATAGTGCTCTTAAGATTATTCTTTTTGTGAGCCAAAGATGTTGCTCAGATTCTGTGATTAAGGCCTTACAAAGTTCTTATAATTCATTTATCACTTCATCTTTGGGGTCAACCAGATCCATATTAACAACATCACATGAAGATATGATCCCACTAAAGCAATTAATATCAGAATAATGAAAGAAAACATATCTTTCATATGTTGTTGGACAATCGGATGTTGTCTTCAGTAGTGCCTCAAATGTTGTAACATTAGAGACAACATTGTCGACAACATCTTCATTGTCTGACAATGAATATTCCAACGTTGTTGTCAGTATTGCTTGTGATTCTTCTTCTTAATCTCTTTCGTCATCTTCTTCATCATCACTGAGAGAAACTCACATACTCTTACCAATTTTTCTAAGAGTATTTGCGCACTCATTAACATAGTGACCCCAACCTGAGCAAGCATGAAATTGTACTCCCTTAAGTTGTTTGGGTTCGAAATTGGTGTTGTCAGAGTTGGTTTTTCTCAGTGCATTACTTCCTTTTTGTCTTGATGGTGATCTAAATGACTGTTCATTAAAGAGTGGGTTTTGGTGCTTCTTATAATTAGTTTTGTTTCTATCATTGTTGATCTTCTTCACCATAGAATTGAACTTTCTAGTGAGTAAGGAAACATTGACACCATCACCTAGTTCCTCCAGGTTTTCATCCTCGTTTTCAATATCTGTTTCTGAGGTTTGTCCTTGGAGTGATAGTGTCTTGTCCTTGTACAAATCCCTTTGACTCTTGATGTTCATCTCATAAGTTTGAAAGATGTAAATCAACGCACGTAGATCCATTATGGAAAGATTATGGGCCTCTTCAATAGCACAAATCTTTGTAGTAAACCTTCCATGGAGAGATCTGAGGACTTTGTCCACAAGTTGTGTGTTGGTCAAAGGAGAACCAAGCACTTGACACTGATTAACAATGTCAATTAACTTTTCAAAGTAAGACTTTTTATCCTCAGATTCTTCCATCCTCAAGCGCTCATATTGGCTCAAAATCATGCATATCGCACACTTGAGGTACCTTCACAATGAGTTTGCAAGGTCTCTCAGGCGTCTTTAGCCGTTGTACAATTATGAATGAGTTTGAACATGTATAGATCTACTCATCCGAATATAGCATTTAAGGTCTTTTCGTTAAAGCTAGCACTATTAATTTCTTTCGCGGTCCACTCGGATTCGGGTTTGGTAAGAACATCACCATCCTCATCCGCTGGATACTTGGAAACAACATAACCTTCAGAGATAGATCTCCATGCTCGAACATCAATTGATTTGATGTGTGAACGTAGCTGGATCTTCCAATAGGCATAGTTGGTTCCATCAAGTATTGGAAGTCTACAAATGTTTTGAACAGCTGAGTCCATAACCATTAGTTACAGGACTAATCACTTATTGTGTTAAGTATCGGCTTTGATACCACTTGTTGAGGCCTGGGGCTACGGATAAGAAATAAACAGTAGGATAATAAAAATTTAAAGACCGAAAGTAAAAGACAGTTTCTGATGTTGCCTACAATGTTGTGCAACACTAGTAGCAATACCTGATGAAAACAGAATAAACCTTAGAAAAGTAATTGCAGCGGAAAAGTAAAAGGACACAAAAGTTTATATTTTCAAGGGTATATATTAATATAGCCCCTGATGGTCAATGACCTAAATAATGTATATATTATATACAATTACAATGAATTTCTTTTTACAATGAATCGAAACAAAATAAAAAGAAATTGTAAAGCAGAATCATGAATGACTTCAACCTAAGTACAAAAGATAATATAAAAATCTACAACATCTTAATTACAATTGCTTTTACATTAAGCTTAATCTAGAATAGAGATAACAATCGTAATGTGGGATAGATGTTGTTAAACGACTTAGGCAATGGTGGTTTGATCCAGTTTTCTGGATGACAATACTATGAAGTTCCTTCTCTATTTATAGTGTGAAACTTCCTTGAAACTCTCGCTGGTTGGTTGTGGAAGTTGAGAGAAAATAGACAGCAACTTGGACCTCTTCCAGCTCCATGAATTCCTCAACAACTTTGACTTGGTCTTCAAGTTGATTCGATTTTAACCTTGACTCCTTCAATTTCCATGTTTTATACACAACTCCGTATTCATCTTGCCTAGGACATTTTTAACTCACAGTAACAATCACTGTATTGGCCGAAAGAAAGAATAGGCAAAACCATTTCCAAAGATGTTGTCATGAGATGTTGCGCAACACCGCAGTCAACATCTGCAGGACACTACAGGATGTTGCGCAACACTGCGGGCAACATCTGCAGAACACTACAAGATGTTGTCCAGGCATAAAACCTGGTGTTGCCACAACACTCACACAACATCAACAGATTTTATACCATAAAGAATGGATCTTGGGTCTAACTCAACCCTAAAAGCTAACTTGTAGGGTGATGATTGTCCAATTCCATATAAAGAGTTCATATTCAATGTGGGACTCTTAACATTAAAAAGTGCTTATAAACACTTATATAATTTTCTTTTCAAATCTATCCTTATTGCTTTTGTCTAATCTAAACCTGAGGTGTACATTTTTTGGGCACGGGAGATTTTCAGGACACGTTAAGACTTAAGGACCTAACATAGGAAAAAGAAAAAATATATATGTAACTTAATTTGCTATGATATAGAATGAGATTGGATAAAGTTCTGTCTTTCGGTTTTTCTTTTCCCAAAAGCTTGAAACGTGATGCACTGATACACTCGAACCATTTAATTTACGGTTACACATTTAGTTCTTCTAAATTGCACCAAAAGGTGGAATCTCCCATCCCAGGAACTCTTACACCCCGGTCTCATAAGTCTGTGAATGAGATTAATCATGATGACTCAATTAATTTTAAATATTAGACCAGTACCACGCTGCGCACAAGGGGCCCTTCTTTATTTCAAGAAGAAACCCCAGCTGCCGTGGTGGGATTGATCCTTGGTCATTGCTCCAAATATCCCCCTTGAAACCAATTGAAATGCCCAAGCGGACATTTAGTTCTTCTAAATGAATTTCATTGCTAGTTGCTACTGTAAAGTGGGAAGTAAGTAACAACAACAAAGATTACAATCTGAAAAAAATTGAGAACAAAATGTTCTACTACAAACGATTTGCTGAGTCGGGTGTTAGCACCATGTCCTTAATACAATATTGTCACGTATGTATCTTTTTACGGTGATTGGTAACATGTCTCCCAAGATAAAACAACAACAAACAATTGAGCAAAGAAAACTCAAATGTTTACCAAAAAGAAAGAACCTTTTGAGTGTATGAAAGAAAGCTAGAGAGGAAGGAATTCTCATAATTTTCTGAATGCAAGTGTGTTTTTCCAATTGATCCTAAGGCCTAAATTTATAGTGTGTGTAAGATGACCTCTCATCTAGCCAACTAATGTCAATCAAAGCCATGTAATGACACTTATTGAGAGGTTATAATTCAGTCAAATAATGGCTGAATTCAAGTGCCAAGTAATGGAGGATCAATACACCAAAACCAGCCCAAAAGTCAGAAACTTTCTATCTTCCGTGAGCGTTACGCCATCGGCGTCGCAGCCTTGCAGGGCCGCGGCGCTGACTTCGATAATCACTACCACGAGCGTCGCGCTGGTTGGAGGTGTCGTGCCTCCGACGGTGGTTGTGTCGCGGCCCTTCACGGATCCACGATGATTTCCGACTCGTTTCATCTTTTACACATCGTACACTTCTTCCCGTTTACCAACGTGAAACACTCGTCATTTGGCCAATAACCGTCTATCATTTCATGTCTCAAACATTTCATTTACGTACCAATATCTCTTTCACTAACGATCCTTGGTACAACATGTGCACGTGTGTGGAAACAACATTTTCGACGTGCGGGGCCCCAATTGTTCGAGTCATAAATAATAGGATTAGGTTTATTCATGTTAATAAATTTCCAACAATCCCCTCTTGAAAGAGATTTTGGCGCACTCACATGGTGCCTTTCTTGCAATCTTTCGGCGGATCGATGTTGCATCTGGATAGGTAGCCGTAGTTTTGAACCTTCCATAGTAGAATACCATCGGACTTACTTACTGCGCGGTGAATTTGATGTCTTGAACCTTTAGTGTTTAGTGTAAGCCAAGACAACGGTACCAACATAATAACTTTCCTTACTCTGTTCTTCTTTAATGTTTTGTCCGTTGTGGCCGTGGACACGTCTTGGATTCTTAAGTGCGTTCATTTGAGGTGGTCTGTCTTCGCACTTAAATAAGTGGTATCCTACAAGGTATCTTGCTATAACCCACTTCACGAGTGTTAGAAACCATTAAAAGTTTTCCCAAATCTAACCTCAATCGTTGAGAATCATTAAAGGTTTTAGAAACTTAACCTTTACCCACAATGAGATAACACAATGTACATCACGGAGCGACCTTGGATTCATGTTTCTATGTAGAAATCATTATCCGAAGTGCTCTTGCTTCCACCGAAGCGCTCAACTGAACCTTTACGACTTAGTTTTCCCATTGAACCTAATTCCTGGGATCTCCAGTCAGTAAGGTTGGGTGTCCACCATATCAGTTCTTATTGTTTAGGTTATAGGCCTATTCCCCTAGACATGCAGACTGTATGATCTCTGGGTATGTCCTTTGTCAAATAGTTTGCTATGTTTTCCTTTGATTTTACATAATCAATGGAAATAATACCCGAGGTGATCAACTGTCGAACGGTCATATGTCTCCGTCAAATATGATGAGATTTACCGTTGTACATAGAACCCGTGTCCTTCATAGAGCCAGTTTGTCGCGATGGATCATTCTGAAGATGCGGGTTTATCCCACGCAGGATATCCTCTAGAAGTCATAAGCCACTTCTTTTTCTGATTTATCTAAGCGATAAACTACGATTCCATGCGTGGATCGGGCGATCTGAAGTTTGCTTAGAGGATTTCGAAGACACGGCCCGCATCAATTGTAAATATATACTCACTGGTAGACTTGGTGTTCTCTATATCAGATATCCAGTTTGTATCACTGTACCACTCTAGTACAGATGGATATCTCGAATAATGCAACCCGTAAGCTAATATGTATTTCAGGTATCGTAGTACCCGATTTAACGTTTTCGATTATCATCACTTGGATTATGGGTGAACCTAGCCAATTGGTTGACTGCATAAGTGATATTAGGTCGAGTGCAGTTTGTGATGTACATCAAACTACCAATCACCTACATATATCGCTCCTGGTGTACGGGCGCACCACAATTTTTATCAATCTTTTGATTTATATCCAATGGTGTCGTTATTGACGAGCTGTCGAACATCTTAAACTTTTTCAACACATCCTCGATGTAGTGAGATTAAGATAAGACTAGTCCATCAGATGTATTAGAGATCCTGATCCCTATGATGACATCTGCGATATCCGTATCGCCGTATCAAAACATTGTTTCAACATGTTCTTAGTATCTAAGATCAACCTAGGACTACTCCATGTGATCAACATATCATCTACGTAAAGACATATCATGACGAACGAATCAACATTTCCTTTTGTGTAGACACATTTGTCACACTCATTAATGGCGAACCCTTTCGATAATAGAGGACTATTAAACTTCTCGTGTCATTGCTTGGGCTGTTTGACCATACGGATATTTGACAAGCCCGGACTTTCTTCTCTTGTCACGGAACTACATACCCCTCGGGTTGGTCCATATAGATTTCTTCCTCCAAATCACCATTTAGGAAAGCTGTCTTGACATCCATTTGATGTATCTCAAGATCCCGCAACACGACGATAGCTATGAATACTCGTATGGATGTCATTCTAGACACCGAAGAATAGGTGTCAAAGTAATCAAGGCCCTCTATTTGTCGATAACCCTTGACTACCAACCTAGCCTTGTACTTGTCTATAGATCCATCTTCTTTCAACTTCTGTTTGAGTATCCACTTACAACCCAACAGTTTGTTTCTCGGAGGAAGATCAACTAACTCCTAAGTATGGTTATGCAGAATAAAGTCTATCTCACTCTCTATAGCTTTTTTCCAGAGCGATGCTTCTGGAGTTGATAATGCTTCGGCAATTGTCCGTGGTTCGTCATGAACCATATAACCTACAAAGTCCGGACCAAAGGATTTTTCTATCATGGCTCTTTTGGTTCATCTCGGTTCCATCTTTGGACCATCTAAGTACTGAGAATCTGGAATAATAGATTTCGAATAATCGGCCACTTCGGAGTTCATTAGATCTGAACCGCCTAGATCCGGGCAGTCAACGACTCATGGATCCTGAGAGTGTTGTTCATAACTTTGTTTGCGAGAGGTCATGTCTCTTTCCTTTCTAGGAAATGAGTCTTCAAAGAAATTGGCGTTCCTTCATTCCATGATTGTACCCACATGAATATCTGGTACATATGACTTATGCACTAATAAGCACTATTGTTATTTGCATATTCGATGAATATGCAGTCTACAGTCTTAGGCCTAATCTTGACCTACTTTGTCTTAGGTACTTCAACCTTTGCCAGATAACCCCACACCTTCAAGTATTTGTAGGTGAGTTTCTTTCCTTTCCATAGCTCGTATGGAGTCTTCTCCTTACCCTTATGAGGGACTCTATTAAGGATCTTATTCGCGGTAAGGACATCTTATCCCTACATATTTTGGGGAAGACCAAAATTGATGAGCAAAGCATTCATCATTTCCTTCAAAGTACGGTTCTTGCGTTCAGCGACACCGTTTGATTGAGGTGAGTAAGGAGCAGTCGTTTGATGAACAATGCCTGACTGGGCATAATATTCTTTAAAAGGCGCTACGTATTCTCCCCCTCTATCTCTACAAATTAATTTAATATGTCTGCTTAGTTGGTTCTCAACTTCTACTTTGTAGCGTTTGAATGCTTCATCCTTACTTTTTAATAAGTAAAGATAACAATACCTTGTGCCATCATCTATGAAAGTCCCAAAGTACTTGTTCCCCCTAGTTTCCGTCGAAAATTATGAAGCTGCAGTTCTTTCGGTTTGCTGTTAATTTGCATATTCTCGTACAATATTCTGGAAGTAAAAAAGAACATGTATTTATCGAAGAGGCAACTCACGACCTAGATCACCAATTTATTTCTTTTGTCTAATCTAAACCCGAGGTGTATATTTTTCGGTCCACAACTTTTTGGGCACGGAAGATTTTCAGGTGTACACAACACGTTAGAACTTAGGACCTAACATAGGAAAAAGAAAAAGTATATATGAGCAATACCGTAACTAGGGATGGCAGTGGGTCGGGTTTGGGATTCCCGTAACCTACCCACCCTCTCAAATGTGCTACTCATACCCTACCCATTACCCACTGGGTATATAATTTCCATACCCTTATTTTCTCCTTTCGGATATTGGGTGCCCGCGGGTACCCACGGGTTATACACTTCCTCAAATAAAAGAAAAAATTCTACAAAATTTTATAAAATATATTACCGAATAATTTTTTCATAACTACCAAATACAAACAAAGTTCCATAAAAAATTGTCCAAACACTAATGTCATCTCAAAACCAAAATGCAACTACATCAAACATGTCTTCAAAGTTTTAGTGTGCTTCTCCATAAATCTATGAAAAAACCAAAGAAGAAAATGATAAAAAAAGAAGAGATTATATAGAAAAAATTATATCTCATATAAATGAAGAAAAAACACAACAATAAAGTCATACCTTTGGAACAACAAAGCACTACATTGACCATTGAAAAATCTTCAAAATATTATCAAAGGATCTACAACATTCATTAAAAAATAATTGAATAACCAAATAGGAAAAAATTACACTTTCATTTATTAATAAGTAATATATGTAAGCTTCCATACCTTCATCATCCACATCTTCATCAACACAAATGGTTGGACATTCAACTAAGTTTGATGTAGTACTTGGAACTTCATCTACAAATAAAATCACAATTCAGAAAATAGGAATCAGGAATATAAAATTCCAAATTGAACGAATAATGGGTAGTGGGTAGGGTTTATCCATATCCTTACCCGCCCCTAACCCACCCTCAAAGAGTCGGGTTAATACCCTACCCGACCCATGGGTCTATCAAAGCGGGTAATTATCCGCGTTGACCGAATAGGGTACGAGTAGGGTAGGATGGGTCGGGTCAATTTGTCATCCCTAATGTAGGGTCCATTTAAGGGAATATTTAAAAGTTTGGGGTATAACTGATTGCAAAAGGAATTATATTTGTTCTTTTATTTCTTAAACCGGTTTAGGTTATGAATTATATTCTAAGAAACTTTTGAAAGTATATTTATATCATAGAGACAATCTGTATTAGGACAAATATACTTTATACACATTCATATTATTATTAATGAAGATTAATATTTTGGCATTTGCAATTATTGAATTATTAGTTGATTGTTTATAATATTCTATAATATGCATCCCTAGAGGTTACACTATTATTAATAGTGTGAGTTATTAATATTATAACGTAACTCTTAAAATAACATCGACTAATGATCATCGAGAATGAGATATCGATGATATGTGATATGTCGACAAATGGTCTACATCACATCCTTAGAGGATGTAGTATGTCTCACCTGCTACGAGTAATGGTTACTCGTGATGAACACATGGATACTTTGAAAGTATTGGTATACCCTGCTGATATACTGTTTGTTATATGATGCGCGAAAAGATGCACACACTTTAACGCAAGTGCACGTTATCGTAACAAGTAATATAGTCTTAGTAAGACCGAATATCGTCCACAAGGATTAGGGTTCAAGTACCAACTATCTATCTTTTGGTATCTATTTGGTAATTGATATTTGATTTTGTTGTTTGTAACTAAGAATTATAAAGATTAATTTATCTAATGAGTTTACTTCAGTTGTGATGGGAATAGGGCTTCCATGTCTCCTTAACTATCCGCTTATGTTATTTATTAATACAACGAATTATGGTCTTCTCTCGAGCTAGCGGAGTTTCTGAAATCGTTTTATATTCCGTTAAGGATATATAAACACTCAACCTCGATGTGCACCTTACTACCTTTCGGTGATAAGGATAACTCTATAGGAGGATTAAGAACAAAAACCTAGTTAGCAGTCACGCACCATGCGCAAAATTAGGGTTGTTAAGCCTCTCGTTAACGCTACATAAATAATTGAGGTATTTTCATCCCTGACCCAAATATGTCTACTGACTTACGGCGTATTCACAACCTCCTCCTTTCGAAGTTTGATTAGAAATCATATAAGGATAATTAGTTGTCAATTAATTACCAAGCATTCAAAGCAATTATTGGATAAATCTCTCAAAGAAGAATAATAACCATAAACATGCATTAATTCATAACATAAGTTTCTAGTGAATCAACATGGAAAGCCCTGTAAAAGAATTAGTTCCTAGCCATTGACATGACAAGAACTAATTCAAAGTTCATCATACAAAACTGAAATAAAAGAAAGAAAAGAAAAGAAAGTTACTAAATTATGAGACTCCAAGCCTTCTAGCATCCAAGGTTTGTGTTGTGGAATATTTACAAGATGGATTGGTGGAAGGATGGATGTAGAGTGGTGAATGGTGGAATGGAGAATGAATAATTCTTCTAATGATGTAGAGTATTTATAGCCAAAGAATCCTTTTGGTGAAGGGTTAGGGATTTTGTCTGTAGGAAAAGTTATTAGAATCTTTTTAGGTAAGGGTTTTAAGGTAGGAAAAGTTATCCCTTTAGGTAGGAAAATTTATCCCTTTAGGATTCTGAAAACATGTCAAATTCGGCCCAGCACTTCATAATTCCCGCGTCGGCGCCGCGACCTGATGGCGCGCGCGCGCTGAAATTCAACAACTCGGGACTTTCGGCACTTTGGGCGCTTGTACCATGTTGCCAGCGCCTTGGTCGGTGGCGTTTTCGTTGATTCTGTTTCGTCGTCATTTTTCCGTCCGGACTTCGTCGGATCTCCTCTATAATTCCCGGAACTTCTTAGACTTCATTTCTTAGCCCTTTTTGTGTGTAATTCCATCTCATTTATGCTCATTTCATCTCCTTTTTGTCATTTCTCCATTTATGACCGTTGTGACACAAAAGAAAGGAAAACGACCATAATACTATATTAAACATAAATAAAATGAGTAAAATACTAACTAAAATGACTCAAAAGTGTATATAAAATACACGATCATTATCTGATGTCTAAAGTATGATTAGTGTATGGGAGATAGAAGTCCTTATACTTGAATTCGATACACACCTTGTCAGCGAGTAATATACTTTGATCTGTCCTAAGATCAAATGCCTTATAGGTTGATATACGGCTTGTATTGAGTACATTCGATGTGGATTAAAGGTGGTAGTTGAGCGAATTAGGATTCATTCCTCGAATGTATATTCGAGAGAGCACTCAGTTTCTCAGTGATATTAGGTTGACTAAGTCGTTGGCCAATGCAATAGACATATCTAGGATATGGTCTTGTTGTCAACTAATATAGATGAGATATAATGATCAAGCCATTTGGATAGACACTTGACATATTCTAAGCTTGATCGAGTGTGTCATGAATGAAAGAATTTTATCTTTCCGCATAGAGGTTTAGTTTACCAGATTCGTGTAACTATACTTCACATATTGAGTTCGTCTTAGGTGCAGTCTAGGAGTTAGTGTGAGACCACTAATAGGATTAGTGTCCACGTGTGAAGGCACGTAGGGTAACACTATGTCAATTGTTATATCGATCTAAGGATGTAAAGAGAGAATATAAATATTCAATTTATGATCGAGACATTTGAATGAATAATGATTATTTAAGTAAGTTGAGATTGGATTAGATATTTAATAAAAATGAAAGCGAGGCGACATCCTAAAAATGGACTTGGACGCGGCGCTGGGAGCGGAGTCGCGATGCCATAAGCGTGGCGCCCCATTTTGAGTCACGCGCCGCCCGATCCGATGGCGATTTGGTGACCAGCTGCGCCTCGTTTTCTGGGCTTGGCCCACGAGAAATCCTATACTGCGTTTTAACACTAAAACGCAGCTGTAAATAGAGGGTTTAATTCATTATTCAATACACTTGATTTTAATATCATTCTAAGTCTTAGAGACCTAGAATCAAAACATTCTCTCTTGAACCTCTGTCATATTTTCTAGTTGTTTGAAAGAGGATTACATCGGAGTTTTTGGAACTTGCAATCGAGGATCAGTTGCGTGCGCACCCTCAGACTTTATACTAAAAGACTCTAGATTTATACAAATCGTAAGTATTCTTTCGATGCATTACATATATTATATACATGTTATATGATTGCATGTATTTTACATTATTACATAATTATCCTGCAGTTCGTCATTTGTTGGGTTTGAAATACAAATTTTCAAATTTCATTGCGTACACGAACCCAACAAAATTCTACAGTGGTATCAGAGTCAGCTTTGTTTTGTGTGATTATGTAATGATTATTAATGATAATATGCGTTAGAATCTATTTAAATCTAAATTTATGTCTTTTAAAGCTTGAAAACCTAATATTTTAAGAAACACATAATCCTTGTCTCCCGAACTGTTAAACAATGATGTAATAAATGAAGTCATTCCAATCTAACTCTTCTAAGTTGATGTGCATAATCGGTTCTTACAAGCATGGTGCACTGAAGCGAAGAACGAGAAGGGATTGGATGATGATCGATGAACATATTGTTTGATGGTGAAGAATAGCAATATTGAATCTGCCGTCGACCACGAATTAGTTTTAGGTTTTCGGAAATGTAAATTTTGTGTTTCTGAGACAGAGGCATCGCGGCTCCATGATGGAGTGCCACGACACTACCTAGGGTTTGACGAAGCGTCGCAGCTCCGTTCTGGAGCGCTGTAGCGTTGTTCATCCAGAAGCTTAATTATTTGGTCACTGCCTCTAGGGCGCGCGCGAGGCTCGATAATTAAAATTGGAATCATACACTGAAGTTTTAAAGATTTCAGATTTTGATTCTGAAGTTTAAAAGTTTCAGAATTTGAAATTAAAACTTTTTTAAATAAGCGGATTTGGTCCTTTTGGGCAAATTTGTAATTAAATAAAGTTTCTAAAAAACATATTTTTTCAATTCTGGAAATTGCAGACAAGTCCCTGAAACCTAAAAATATTTTCTGAAAATTAAAATTGGATTTTTAAAATTTAAAGGGGTTCAAATTGGATTTTTAAATTCTTGAGGGACTAAACTATAAATTCTGAAAGTTTGCAGAAATACCTTAGAATTTTGTTTTTAAAATCTGAAAATATTTAAGGGAGTGTTTGGATTAGACTTAGATTTAGAGTTAGGACAAATTGACCCATGATTATAATTAATTGTATATTATTAAGTAATATACAAACTATATGCTAAATTGTTTAAATGCGTACATTTAAATATTAGCATAGTATCCGCTATAAATGTTTGGGTAGGTGGCGCCAAGTAATTGATCAAAAACCATCTTATATCATGCATATTGGGTTGATGGTTCCCAACTAAATATGTTTTAGAAATTGCATGATTATATGTCATATTGGATATGACATAGAAAATATTGATCTTGATTAAAATCCATGAAAACTGAAATGTTCCCCAAATTTTAAATACAAGTGTAAATTAGAACGCGTCGTCCATTATAATTGTTAGAGTGCAAAATCTTTTTCGGCGATACGAGTATTTATGCCAAAGTATTTGCTCTAAGTCTACGAGGACTCAGACTCTTTCATATATGTGTTTAAATGTAAAGGTAGATGATAATATTTTGTGGGTATTTACACCAAAGTATTTGATCACGAATGCCAAGTTTAATTAGATACATAAAACACAGTCGTTTGATAGGGTTGACTTGCTTAGACAAATCTTGGCGCCAAAGTGTCGAACTATAATAAGGACACAAAATTAAATAAATAAATATTTGATCAACCAAGAGTTGCAAATAATTTTTGTAATTGGTTCAGAACCTACCAAGATGTGTTATTGAAGTTATCAGCCAAAACAAACGAGGATATATCATAGGCTTGGATCTTAGCCCATTATGACCTTAAAATAAACTTAAGTCTGTATTCTACCATGGGGTCGTAGAAGTGTGCTAAAATAGTGGGAGCTAATTAAATAAAAGACCATGATTAATTAGCCTAAACGAATGTGTATAATAGGAAATGAATTTGATTGTAGTTTCCTGTCTATCTAACTCTTCAGACTATCAAAATGTCGAGCCTATGACTTAAAATGTTGATGGAAATGAACAAACTCACCGGATCAAACTATCTGGACTAGCAGGAACTAAGAATTGTCTAAGGAAAGAAAGGATAGAATCGTGATGAATGATGTATTCCATGCGATCCGTAGAAGATTCTGCTGAATATGCCACTCTTTCTAAGGCAGCCTACCAGAAACACCTAGATGACGCCACTTCAGCTCAATGCGTCATGTTGTCTTCCATGTGAGTGGAATTTCAGAGACAACATGAAAACATGGGCCCAAACGAGATGTTTGAACATTTGAAGAGTCTTTACGACTCTCAGTCCCAGACAATGGAATATGAGATGTTAATAGAGCTCTTCAAATGTAAGTTGATTGAAGGGGGCCAAATGTTCCAGCATGTGTTGAAGATGATAGTGCTGATAGAAAGGTTGGCCTTGATCGGTATAAAGTTGCAGAGTAACGTGGCTTCCACACTCATCCTGAACTGACTCCCTCGTTCGAGAATTTCATTGTTAACTACAACATGAATGGAACGAATGCGAGTCTGCCGGAGCTGCACAATATGCTAAAGACTCTTGAATCTTCAACTTTCAAAGGAAAAGTTGTGCTCATGGTGAGCTCTTCTAGCTGGCCCAAACCGAAAGGCAAGGAATGGCAGAAGAAGAAGGGAAAAGCAATCGCTGCGCCCTCAGCGATGAAGCCTGAGGGAGGCGTGAAGAAGAATAAGGTGATTCCGGCCAAGGATGTATGCCTCAACTCTAATAGGAAGGGCATTGGACTAAAGCGCACCGCGGGAGGAGAAAGCACCGGGTGCTCGCCTCTAATGGACAAGGTATATGCGCCGTTGAAATAAATTTGACTATAAACAACTCTCATTCACGAGTATTAGATACGCTTGTGGTTGCATATTTGTACAAATATGCGAGGATAGCCCAGCGGCGGAAGGTTGGACCAAGAGATGGACCTGCGTTGGAAATGGAGCACGAGTAAATGCTGAGCGTGTAGGAACTTATAGATTAAATTTTCCTTCTGGCCATTATTTAGTGTTGAATGATTTCTATTATGTACTCTCGTTAACGAGGAATATCATTTATATCCCCGTTTTGGACATGAAGGGGTTTTCCTCTTATATTAATAATGGCAGTCAAGTACTGTCTTTTGATAATATTATATATGAAACTGCACCTCTTGTGGATGGATTATATACACTAAACTGTAGTCGAGAAATATTCAATGTACAAAATAAATGAGCTAAGAAAAGTAATAGAAACTCTACATGCATATGACACTAGAGACTTGGTCATATCAACGAAACAAGGATAACAAGGTTGAGGAAGCTTGACTACCTTGAACCATTTGACTTGGAGTCTTATGGTAACTGCGAATCTTATTAAAAAGGTAAGATGACTAACAAGCCACTTTACGGGAAAGGTGTGCAAGCGATGAGGTGCTTACGTTGGTACATAATGACGTATGTGGACCATTCTCGAATCAAGCTAGGGGTGGTTTCCCTTGCCATTACTTTTCTTGCGACTTGACAATGTATGGATATCTTATGAAACACAAATCAGGGCCTTGAAGGTTCAAGGAGTACAAGTGCGAAGTGGAGAAACAACTCATGACAAGTATCAGAGACCGCCCGATCGGATCTAGGAGGTGAATACTTGAGCAAGGAGTTTCTAAATTACTTAAAGCTACATGGAGTCCATTCGAATGGAAACCTCACGGAACACCACGGATGAATGGTGTTGTGAAAGGAGAAACCGAACCTTAATGGATATGGTTTGATCCGTGATGAGCTTTACTGACCCTGCAGACGTACCTTTGGGGACATGCTATACAAACCTCGATATATGTTGCGAGCAGGGTTCCTTCCAGTCATTAGAAAAGACACCTATGAGATATTGTGTGGTAAGAATCCGACTCTTAAACATATGAGACCACAGGGTGCATTGCATATGTTAAGTTGATGCTCGCTAATAAGTTGGAATCAAAAGTGAAATGTCACTTCGTGGGGTATCCAAAGGAAACTAAGGGATATTACTTCTATCTTCATGGAGAACATAAGGTCATCGTGTCACGACCAGGCCAGTCGCGGCGGTGCCTTACCGGGCACCTAGTGATACAACATCGGAGAAAATCGCGGAAATAAAAACATACACATGAAACAAGATATCTGATAATGAAATAAGAAAGCAGGCTAACCAAAGCGGTTACCTTTACGAATATATAAATAAAACTTGAACCGACGATTACATCCCTTTACAAACTACGCGCCTTGCGGTACTACGGACCTCTGCGAATGTTATAACAACAATGATGGACGGGGCCGCCGTACCACGAATGTAAGTACTACAACGGCGAGGACTATACGAATAAGCCTCGGAAAGCGGGCTTCCCAAAATCTTTGGCGTGATCCTAGGCGAGGATCGGCGGCGGTGTACCTCTCTGCGGCATAAGCGCGGCCCGAAGGAAGTCGATTGGTACCAAGTATGTGAAAGCGTAAAATCTTGAAATCAAATCATAACATTTTAAAACCAATTACAAATGCGTCGAACAACCAATTTAAGCGCACGTAGTGCCGCGGCGTAAACAAGAGCAAAATAGATATAACGTGGCGGTCTTTTCTAGGCCGCTAATGATCGAAGCAAGGCGATCGCCCGTAGTATCATTATCGTGCTAATCCTGGAACTCCGCGATCGCATAGGTCACGCGGAACCGCGTGAGGTATTCCCGCATCGAGGCGGCTAACGCGGCATCCTCGCGGACTCCGCGATCGCGTAGTCACAGACCGCGTGAGGTATTCCTCGAATCATAGTCACACGGACGCGTAGGTATACCTTGCGTCGGGTAACACACGGGTGATCATCCTGGAACTCCGCGACTCGCGTAGTCACCGCGGACGCGTAGGTATTCCTCGAATCATCGTCCCCCCGACCGCATGAGGTAGTCCTCGCGTCGCGGGTGGCACGTCCTCGGCATCATAACAAGTCAGGGGGTATGTGATATAATAACAGTACAACGGGCTTAACGTTTAACAACGTAAGCACAACAAGAATAACCCCCTTACACAACATCACAAGACACTAACACACATAGCATCATAACATGTTTACTTATCAAACCATCTTACTACACTTTCCAGAAATCAATACAAGACTTTCATAAACAAATAAGTAAACCGTTCCTTCTATCTTCCTTAAGTCGTTATACCTAACTTCCCATAAAGCTAGTATAACACTTAAACTTTTAAAACCAAGTATTTCTTTTCTTTCAAAAATGATTCATAACTCTTTTGAAATACTTCAAGATTATTATTTTTTTAAAACTCAAGTCAAAAGAGATCAAAGTAAAACCAAAACGATTTCCATACATTCTTTTTAAACCAGCCTTAAGACAAAAGCATGCCTTCCTTTTTAAAACCAAGGCACTTTTTCCTTTAAAAGCCAAGTAGCAATATACTTTTTAAACCAAGTGTCTCACTCTTTTAAAAACAAGTAATCTATACCTTTAAATCAAGTTACTTCTCCTTTCCCAAAATCAAGTTGTTTATAAGTCAAGTTATCATTTTAAATCCAATGATAAAACCATTCTTATTTTCGAAATCCAGATAACTTTATTCTTTAAAATACCACACACCCATTACTCATGAGTGAGGTTTTACAACTTTTTAACATAATTCAAGTCCTTAATATTTCATAACAAGTCACTTAACTTTGGAATCAAGTCAAAGACACAAAAGGAAAATCAAATTCCTTTAAACACACGTGCGTCTACCGCACTAAATATATTTCACAAATATCATGCTAGAAAGGATAGGAATAGGTTCACATACCTCGCGACGATTATCGACAATAAGCAAAATGCTCCAAAGTACTCTAACCTTGCTCGCCTTTTCCACCCTTCAAGTAGAATACGCTACTCGTAGTCTTGACCTATAAAGGCCACTGGCGTCTATCGACCTCTAGATCTCTTGTAGAATAATTCTAGATACAAGATTCCTTATTCTACGGAAAATTCGGCGCCTCCACCCGCATGACCACGCCGTCTCCTCATCTAACGAGGCTGCTGCAAACCAACAATCCCGGGGAGGGGGTTACCGTCTAACGGGCGTGTACAATTCTACTCACAATAATACTACCGATCTACGTAAATCTGATCCTATGTAAATCTGATTCAATTCTTATCCATATTCATTCTACATATAGTATACTCAACTATACATTACTACAACATGTAATATCCGATTCTGATAGGGGCGAAGATCATTACCTCGATAAGTCCAAAATTATCCAAGATTATAAGTCGATCTGAGCAGCGTTTGGCTCCAAATCCTTACGCTCCAATCCGCTCCAAGCAACCCTTAGAAGTTTCTAAACAACTTCTCTTAACACTTCATCTAAGCTATGAAGATTTTTCTAGGGCTTCGTTTTTTGCGACTAAAGGAATAAAGTAGTATTTCCGGGCTCTTATGTTGGGATAACTTTAGAATACCATAAGGGATTTAGGCTAAGGTATTTTGGAATAGTAACAATACTAGAAGACAACTCTTCTACCAAAGGGGGGGTATTTCGACGAGAGTTTCTAAGAGGGGGAGGGAGTGTTTCAGACGAGACTACTACCGAGGGAGGAGTTTTGAGACTTGGAAAAATGTTTAATGGATGAAGAAGTCGTGCACTAGCGGGGGAGTATTTATAGAACACTGAAGGGCCAAGATTCAAGCAAGTGGAGGGTGTAGATTAAGTAGCTTGTGTGAGTGGAGCCTTCCACCAAGTGTCCACCACAACCTTGTGACATATGTCCACCACAACATTGGGACATATGTCCACCACAACAATGAGCCAAGTGGCCTTCCACTTGCTCAAGAAAACCGTCCAAGGCAAGCCCCAGCCCACAAAATCGTCCACCTACTCCCTAACCCAAAGAAAATATCTTGCAAGACTTGACTTATTGACTTGTTATACCCGTAGTTCTGACCTACGTGTGAGGCGTCTGGCATGTAAGACTTAAAATTTTCAAAGGATAGGTTGGCGGATTATTCGGACGGGTTTTAGTCAACTTTGAGGCGGGTTATGACCCGGTACATTGAGAGTTCCTAAGTGTTTCAAAGGCCTGAGGCGTAGTTCGTGAGTCTAGATTCCGCGCAACCAACCGTTCGTCGATAGGACGTCGGAGTAGAAAGTTATGAGTTACAAGTTCGGTCTTGTGATCGAGGCAATGTGTTTGGACAAAGCGGCGAGGCAGCGGCAGAGAAATCTTGAGTCGCTGAAGTTGCGATGTCTTGTGGCGCCCGGGGCAGCGGCGCGCCGGAAGTTCTCGGAGTCATGAGAGGTTTCAGCGCGCTGCGTGTCAGGGTCGCGGCGCCAAGGCGGGACTCCTGGCGGAAAAACTTAGGAAAATCTGATTTTCTCTTTTAAAAAGGCCATGGAAGGGTGACAAGTGTCCCCCCCCCCTCCATCTGATTTTCTTGCATGCCTTATATTGACCAAGTCTTGAAGACATGGTCATCTTTCAAACCTCCCTCTCTCTCTAAATTAGCTCTCACTTCTCTCTCTACAATTCAGAAGAATTCAAAGCCTAAGAAAAATCTGAAAAGTTAAGAACAAGAAGGAAGCTTGTGGCTAGCTTGTTGGTGTTGTTGTGGTGGTGTTCTTGGCAAGGAAGCTAGCAAAATATTTGGAATAAGTTTGGCTAAAACTTTAAGGTAACATTTCTTCTCTTATGATTAGTTTTTAGTGTTGCGTGTTAAGAAGAAAGAACTTGTAGTAGTAAATAATGCTCTTAGAGTCCTTGCATGTAAGAAATATGGTTTGGATGTGAAAGAATTGGTTAAGAAGATATTATGAGCATGTTGTAGCCTAAAAACTACCTTAGGATTATTTAGTGGATTGTTGTACCTTATGGGGCAGAATTTTACACACCCAAGTTTAGGTGTGTAATCCCCTTTGAAATGTTGGATTGTTGAGCCTTAAATGTGGCGTTTGGATGATAAATTCGGCCTTAAGAAAGGTGGCAAAGTGAGTAGAAACAAAGGAAATGCTGCCCAATTTTCCATAGAATTTAGTGACTTTGAACTTGGATTATTCTACATTGAATTAGAGGTTAATAAACGTATCATGATTATTATAGGTTGAAATATTACTTGCGGTAGTTGAGCTTAGCAAGTGGATTGACCAAAGAGGTATGTGAAGCTTTCCTATCTCTTGAGCATGAATAGATGAAACTATGTAGTCGGTGAGCGTACAAGATTTGGTATTCTTACTTGTTTTAAGTATATAATGACTTGTTTCGTTTTAAGAATGTATAAGTCCCTTGGTTAGGGGAAAAGTATGATTTTACTAAAGTGTAGAGTTAATATAACAACTTTATGGGAAGTTGGTTTATTAGCTTCATAAAAGGATAATGAGAAGAGATTTACTCTAAGTAAGATAAGTATATGAAGAGGCAAATTGATTTTAAGGCATCAATTGCCCAAAGGTTTTTATGTATAAAGAAGAGTTACTTTTAAAAAGTCGAAGTATGTAGTACTTGGGTTAAATTCCCGGTTTCCTTTTTTTTAAGATATGATTAAGTGCCTTAAGTAAACTAAAATGAGAGGGTATATGAACAAGACTAATAAGAAGTTATAAGTTTTCTTAACTTATTTATGATTATGATATGATGTGATTTGAGTGGGGTAAGAGTATATCGAGGCAAGCCCAGATCGTTATACCACTCTCGGGGTAGAGTATGCGAGGCAAGCCCAGATCGTCATACCACCTTGGTGTAAGAGTATATCGAGGCAAGCCCAGATCGTTATACCATGCTGCGGTGTAGAGTATATCGAGGGTAAGTCCCAAGATCGTTATACCATCTGCCGGGGGTAGAGTATATCGAGGGTAAGTCCCAGATCGTTATACCACATTCAGTGGATTTGCTACCCACGATGCGAGGAATACCTCATGCGAGTCCTCGTGGGCTTATCGGGTGAAATAGTCTCATGCGGTAGTCTGACTATCACGAGAATACCTCGTGCGGGTCCACGGGACTATCACGGGTGAAATAGTCCCGAGGAGTAGGGGTGCTTATTGATACTACAGTAGTACTCTGTTTTGATCCTGAGGCCCTATTTTATGCGATATTATATATACTTGTCACTCTCATTGTTAGTAAGTCACGATAAAAGGTATTTTGATTGTCTTCCATGACTCGAAACACTTTTAGACTTATGATATCATTATTACGATATTTTCGACTTTACATACTTGGTACATGTATTGTGCGACCCGCTTCCTCGGGGCTGCGTTAAATGCAGCGGTAAGGTAAGCGATTGTGGATCCTCGTTCTTAGGATCAGCATTCCGGTGTCGAAGCTCCATTCCTCGAAGCTTGTTTATTAGTACGGATATTCCACGATCTTATAGGTATTTTTGTACATTCGGGGTATGGCGGGCCACTGTCCGCCATTTATTATCTTTAAGTGCGTGGTCACATATGTGTTTTGGGCTATAAGAACAAGTTGTACTACTATACTTTTGTTTAAGTATGTTTATGGAAGCGACACTTATCGGTGGCGAGAGATGTTACCCTTTTATAGGTTATGTGTTATGTATGTTCATTTGCTATTCTCTGATGTATACACGGGGTACCGGTGAGGTACTAGTCGCGACCGGGGTCGGAGTCGTGACAAAAGTTGTCCACTAGCCCACCATTTTCGTCCAACCATACCACTGGGGTGACACGTATCGCCTCTGTTAGTCCAATATTTCGTCTCTCGGAAAAATCCGTGTCGGTTAAAATATTAAAAGCGTAGAATTTCCTTCAAGGTTGAGAATCTTTTCCGTTGAAAGTTTACAATTTCATTCTAAACCTAATTAGGGCTTAAACAATTGTACGTACGTCTCACATACATACTCTGGAAATACGGGGTGTAACATTCTTTGCAGAAACATTCGTCGAATGTTCCTTCTATGTCTCCAAACATACGTCGGTATAGTCTCCCTACTATGCTTACGAAACCAAAATGCCACACGTGGCCATAATCTGACATACGCATGAAACTCACATCCGAGCAGCGAAGAATCACCTCTAACGTATATAACAATACCATTAGCTCCACGTGGTCTAAAGGATACTTTCTTCACGTCTTTACTTATAAAAGGACACTTCCGTCTTCTTAACACATCTACGCCTCTTTCCTTACTCGTACCCTCTCCTCATTACACTCAAACTCTTCCTACTATCGTGCCACATTTGTCATTGCTTGATTTCCAAAATCTGAGTTACTATCTCCAACTTGGTCATCATTAAGCGGGAACACTCTGGAGGATCTCAGATACTCTTTGAAACATAGCAACACAGGAGACCCGGACGTCTTGTCTCTGAGTCGTGCAGCGATGCTAACTTATAGGCAACGGCCTATTCTACAACGATACGAAAATGCCCAAACTACCTCGGGCTAAGTTTCCCTGCTTTCCAAATCTCGTCACACTTTCCGGGGTGGTACTTGAAGACCCACCGTCGGCACGAACTCCAAGTGTCGATGCGATACCGCGCGACTCCTGTTGACTACGAGTGCTAAAACCTTTTACGGATAAGCTTCACCTTACCCGTCTGCTGAATCAAGTAGGGACCAACTATCTGAACCTTGCCAACATCAGACCAATCGGCCGTGACCTACACTTCCGCCCATACAAGGCTTCATAAGGCACCGTCAGAATCGAAATGGTAGCTATATAATACTCACTCAACAAGAGGCAAATAATCCTCAGCTACCCACAGAAATCAAAACAGGCCCGTAACCTATCCTCGAATATGCGGATAAAAATCGTTGTTCGCGTCGGCGAGGGTGAATGCAACACTAAGACTCACTGAGTTCCTAACCACTTTGGTAAAACCTCCCGAAAAAGAAATAGCCATAAACTGGGCTCCACTTCCTACCCTAACATAAAAGTAGGAACCCCGTGAAGCCTTACAACCTTCCTGATAACATCTCGCATAACCTGCCGAGTAAATGATCTGGCGAAAGACAAGATGGGCTGACCTCATCGGCCCTACTACTGGTCGAACGCATTCACAAACTCATACGATGGTTACCTAAAATTGGGCTTAACACCCTCGTGACCCTATCATCTAGCGGGACCACCTCAAGTGACCCCACGCGCATTCGTTTGCGGGTTGACTCGCGATATGGCCTCAACCCGACCAGCCGTACTAAACTCGTTCCGTCCGGAACAATCTTACGATTCACGTCATGAAAGCTACCACTTCCGTCTCACACTACCTATGGAATTATCCCACAACATATATCACGCATGCAAGTACTTCGAGGACCAGCGTAACATCCACTCGGGGCGGCGCTTGCGTCGAGTCCCAATTATAAATTCTAAGGCTCCCGTTTTCGTCCCAGACTTACCGCACTTTTCAACTACCCATGTTTTCTAATCCCAACTTACACAATGCTAACCGAACATAGCACTCCACGTATATCTACCATGCGCGGCTAAACAAGTATCTTAAGGTGAAGATATCTCTGTAGCTCTTGCCTCGCTTTCCTGTCGCTCTAATCAAATCCTGCTCTGTTGGGCGCATAACTCTGACGGTGATGAATCGACCACAGATCCAGAAGGTGAGTCGTAACATCCAGCGCCACTCTGTTCGGACAATTTCTCGCAAAATGGCCTGCGTCATAAAGCCTAACAAGCTATCTAAGTAGTCTGACACTCCCAGAACACCTACCACACGGCCATGCAGGGTGGGGCGCTCTCAGCTAACACCCTTCCTCTCTGAACCCTCAATCAAATCGGCACAGTAGGCTAAGTCATCCCACCTGTATCCTCTTACTAGGACATTCTCTCCTCATTGGCCACGGCGGCTGGTAAAACAAGCGTTAGTAAAAGATGACATTTCGAGATGACGTCTACCATAGTGAACAGTGAGAAAAGCGAATGCGGATGGTGGAACTATGTAACTCTGTGAACCGAAACCATGGAGTTACGACCAACTCCTAAATACCGGCGTCTGAAGTGCAGCGGAGGACCACCTGTCTTGGCGGGCGCATAACGATCTCTTTGTTGAGAAGGTCCGCCTCGAAAGTTACCAAAGGACCTGCTTTGTTGGCCTCTTCTGCGATCTTGGATTGTCAAGTCGATCTCGCGTTCCTCGATCTGCTGGCGTAAGCTGTCTGGGCAATGTCCATGTCGGTGAAGAGCTACTCTTGTACCACTCTACGCTAGATAATCGTCATGTCTGTGACATATCGGTGCACTCTATTCTCCGTATGCGCCACTAACGCGGGGACATAACGAGCGATAAGTCAAACTACATCGTATTCCCAACCGTCGCGATTCTACCTCAACATTATAAACCTAAGCGCGAGCTCTCCTCATGCGAGGGCGAAGTGTGTAAATGCCTCGAGAACTCGTCCCAACCAGGTGGAGCGCATCGCTTCCCAGGATAGTTCCCGTGAATCAAGCCGGTCATTGCGATGCCGTACGGCCGTCTGCGAACCTAAGACCACCGACTGTGTCTCTGAAGCCTTGATCATTCTCATGATCCCCTGTAACTGTCGAATAAACTCCTGAGGATCTTCCTCAGTTCCGATCCATAGAACTCGGGTGGTGCAACTCGAAGTCCGAAATCTCAACTATCGGATCTAGGGTGAACTCACGGTACTACAGGAACCTCAGACTCTAAATGCATCCTCATTCCGACCACGGACTAGCTAGTAGCGGGACATCTCCTTGTAACTCCTATCCTCTGTTCTGGCCGTGGGACTAGAGGCTCGTGTATCGTGGTCTCGAAGCTACTACTCTTGCTCTAAACTCTCACAGGGCTAGCGGCGTCGCGAACTCCCGAATGGCCTGTCTCGGATAATGGCGGGCCGTGCCACAGTAACCCTACGTGCTCTACTCGCGACTCCTCTGCTGCCTTGTCATACGGGCCTGGTTGCCTTCTTGCGAGAGCTGGCGGGTGAAAAGAATACGTCGGAGGAGTCCAACTTATAACACAACTCTAAGGCACGATCTGGTGAGAAGAATGAAACCAATCCTAAATATCCTGTAGCCTCACGATTATAGGTGTGGTGCGCGACCTGCGATAATCAAGACTCTACTAGATACGGTGCGTAGACACTTTCAGAGGATTAAGCGCTCACGATACCACTTTTGTCACGACGACCGGGCGCGGTAGTGTCTTACCGGGCACCTAGTGATACAACATCGAGAAAATCAGCGGAAATAAAAACATACACATGAAACAAGATATCTGATAATGAAATAAGAAAGCAGGCTAACCAAAGCGGTTACCTTTACGAATATATAAATAAAACTTGAACGACGATTACATTCCTTTTACAAACTACGCCCGCAGCGATACTACAGACCTCTGCGAATGTTATAACAACAATGGCGGGGCGGGCCGCCGTACCACGAATGTAAGTACACAACGGCAGGACTATACGAATAAGCCTCGGAGAAGCGGAGCTTCCCAACGCTGTGATCCTAAGGCGAGATCGGCGGTGGTGTACCTCTACTGCGGCATGAGCGGCCCCGAAGAGTCGATCTGATAGGTACCAAGTATGTGAAAGCGTAAAATCACGAAATCAAATCATAACATTTTAAAACCAATTACAAATACGTCTGAACAACGATTTAAGCGCACATAGTACGCGGCATAAACAAGAGCAAAATAGATATAACGTAATGCTGGTCTTTTCTAGGCGCTAAAGATCAAAGCAAGGCGATCGCCCATAGTATCATTATGCGTGCCTAATCCTGGAACTCCGCGATCGCATGGTCACGCAGACCGCGTGAGGTATTCCTCGCATCGGGGCGCTAACGCGGCATCTCCGCGGACTCCGCGATCTGCGTAGTCCACGAATGCGTAGGTATTCCTCGAATCATAGTCACGCGGACGCGTGAGGTATACCTCGCGTGATAACACCGGAGTGATCATCACGGAACTCCGCGCTCACGCGTAGTCACACGGACCGCGTGAGGTATTCCTCGCGTCGAGGGTGGCAAGTCACCGGCATCGTAAAAGTCAAGGGTATGTGATATAATAACGATACAGCGGGCTTAACGTTTAACAACGTAAACACAACAAGAATAACCCCTTTACACATCATAAGACACTAACACGTAGCATCATAACATGTTTACTTATCAAACCATCTTACTACACTTTCAAATCAATACAAGACTTTCATAAACAAATAAGTAAACCGTTCATTCTATCTTCCTTAAGTCGTTATACCTAACTTCCATAAAGCTAGTATAACAAAGCTTTAAAACAGTATTTCTTTTCTTTCAAAATGATTCATAACTCTTTTGAAATACTTCAAGATTATTATTTTTAAAACTCAAGTCAAAAGAGATCAAAGTAAAACCAAAGCGATTTCCACACCTTCTTTTAAACCAGTTTAAGACAAAAGCATGCCTTCTTTTAAAACCAAGGCATTTTTTCCTTTAAAAGCCAAGTAGCAATATACTTTTTAAACCAAGTGTCTCACTCTTTTAAAAACAAGTAACCTATACATTTAAATCAAGTTACTTCTCCTTTCCCAAAATCAAGTTGTTTATAAGTCAAGTTATCATTTTAAATCCAATGATAAAACCATTCTTATTTTAAATCGGATAACTTTATTCTTTAAAAGACCACGCACCCATTACTCGTAGGTTAGGTTTTACAACTTTTAACATAATTCAAGTCCTTAATATTTCATAACAAGTCACTTAACTTTGGAATCAAGTCAAGGACACAAAAGGAAAATCAAATTCCTTTAAACACCGATCGTCTACCACTAAATATATTTCACAAATATCATGCTAGAAAGGATAGGAAGAGGTTCACATACCTCGCGACGATTATCGACAATAAGCAAAAGCGCTCCATAGTACTCTAACCTTGCTGCCTTTTCCACCCTTAGTAGAATCGCTACTCGTAGTACTTGACTATAAAGGCCACAAAGCGTCTATCGACCTCTAGATCTCTTGTAGAATAATTCTAGATACAAGATTCCTTATTCTACGGAAAATTAGTGGCGTACCTCCCATGACCACATAAATCTCCTCATCCCGAGGCTGCTACGCCAGCAATCCCGGGGAGGGGGTTATCTAACGGGCGTGTACAATTCTACTCCATAATACTACGATCTACGTAAATCTGATCTATGTAAATCTGATTCAATTCTTATCCATATTCATTCTACATATAGTATACTCGACTATACATTACTCTGACATGTAATATCGATTACAATAGGGGCGAAGATCATTACCTCGATAAGTCCAAAATTATCCAAGATTATAAGTCGATCACGAGCAGCGTTTAGCTCCAAATCCTTACGCTCCAATCCGCTCAAGCAACCCTTAGAAGTTTCTAAACAACCTCTTAACAACTTCATCTAAGCCATGAAGATTTTTCTAGGGCTTCGTTTTTTGCGACTAAAGGAATAAAGTAGTATTTCCGGGCTCTTATGTTGGGATAACTTTAGAATACCATAAGGGATTTAGGCTAAGGTATTTTGGAATAATGTAACAATACTAGAAGACAACTCTTCTACCAAATGGGGGGTATTTCGACGAGAGCTTCTAAGAGGGGGAAAGAGTGTTTCGGACGAGACTACTACCAAGGGGGAGGGAGTTTTGAGACTTAGAAAAATGTTTAATGGATGAAGAAGTCTTGCACTAGAGGGGGGGGGGTATTTATAGAACAATGAAGGGCCAAGATTCAAGCAAATGGAGGGTGTAGATTAAGTAGCTTGTGTGAGTGGAGCCTTCCACCAAGTGTCCACCACAACCTTGGGACATATGTCCACCAATATTGGGACATATGTCACCACAACAATGAGCCAAGTGGCCTTCCACTTGCTCGAAAACCATCGAAGGCAAGCCCCCGCGCCGCAAAATCGTCCACCTACTCGCTAACCCAAAGAAAATATCTTGCAAGACTTGACTTATTGACTTGTCCACTAGCCCGCGTTTCGTCCAACCATGCCACCTAAGGGTGACACGTATCGCCTCTGATCCCAAAATATTTCGTCTCTCGGAAAAATCCGTAATCGGTTAAAATATTAAAAACGTAGAATTTTCTTCACAAGGTTCAGAATCTTTTCCGTTGAAAGTTTACAATTTCATTCTAAACCTAATTAGGGCTTAAACAATTGTACGTACGTCCTCACATACATACTCTGGAAATACGGGGTGTAACACATCATTTCCGGAAACACAACTTTTCTTAAAGAAGAATATGTCTACAAGGAACAAAGTTGCACATAGTTAGAACTTAAAGAAATTCAAGAACCACGAGATAACATAAATGTTTAATCCTTGCAGAATGACCAAGACAAGAATTCAGTGGGAGTATTTGGAGAAGATTAAGTACTTCGAGTACGCCCTTCGGTCAGTGGGAGTGTTACGAGGAACAATACAGAAATATAAGGTCCTCATACCTGACCGCCGGGAGTAGGCCTTGATGGTTATGCCTTCGACATTCATGAAAGACATGTAAATGATATTCTGAAAGCTCTCGAGTTGGTGGATTAACCACCACAAGAACCTTCTCACGATCGAGAACATATCAAGTCTTGAGCGCAAAACATTGACTCTGTAGGTCGGCTGGGACTCATCGTCCTCTGAAAGACTAAATCAAGCTGTTGGAAACACAATGATATAGATATTCACGATGACAATGAGCTCTGACCTATAGCGAAGCAATATTGGACATTGATTGAAGAGATGGCAAGAATCCATAAAATTCGAGATGGAATCTATTCTAAGAGATGGCGAAGCCATGAAATACGAGATGGAATCTATGTACATCAATCAAGTGTGGAACTTGGTTGATTTGCGAATAGGATTAAACCCATAAGATGCAAATGGGTCTTGAAAGAAGATTGATGCATTTGGCAAGTACAAACTTACAAAGCAAATTTGGTGGCTAAGCGTTATAATCAATGGTAGGGTCGATTATGATGAAACTTTTCACGTATTTGCTAAGATTAAGTCCATTCGATTTTCTTACAATAAGCTGCATATTATGATTATGACATTTGGCGGATGGGCGTCAGCCGATTTCCTCAATGGTAATCTAATTGGGAAGTATATATTCAACAAAGGGTTTTCATGAGTCAGACAAATGTTGTATGCAAGCTACAAAAGTCCATTTATGAGCTTAAGCAAGCCTCAAGGAGTTGTAACATTTTCTTTGACAATGCTATCAAGTCATTTGATTTCGTCAGAAGCAAAGAGGATCCTTGTAATTATAGTAAACGCAAGGATGGGAGTATTGTCTTCATTATTATATATGTGGGCGACATATTGATAATGAGAGATAATACTCTCTTCTGATCGATCAGTGGTTGTCGATTACCTTCGTGATGAAGGATTTAGGTAAAGCTGCTACGTTAAGGAATTAGGATCTATAGAGATAGACCTATTAGATTATTGGGGCTGTCACAATCAGTCTACATAGACAAAGTGCTTAGATGTTTTTCTATGAAAATTCCAAGAAAGGTGATCTACCTATGGATTAAGGCATCAATTTATCTAAGAAGGATAGTCCTTCTAATGCTATAGAACTTGAGGCATGAAGAGAACCTCGTATGCTTAGGCTATAGGATCAATCATGTATTCCATGACTGTACTAGGTCGGATGTGGCCTTTGCTTAGTATGACTTGCAAATTCTAGCGAGAATCCTTGGGAGGAACAACTGGAAGCGATCGAAGTATTCTTAAGTATCTTAGACAAACTAAATATTACTTCTTGGTCTATGGTGGAGAAGAAATGTTAGCTGCTACTGGGTACACTGATGGTAGCTTCCAAACGGATCTTGATGATTTCAAATCTCAGTGTGGATACATGTTCATTTTCAATGGTAGTGAGCTGGAAAAGTTACAAATAAGCTACAACTGCTGACTCGATAATAGAACTTGAGTACATTGCTGGATCAGAAGCTATCGCGATTTCTGAGTTCCTGAAGGAACTAGGGGTAGTTCCGAGTGTCAATTGTCCAATGACTATTTATTGTGACAACACTAGTGCAATTTCACATGCTAAGGAACCAAGATCAACAAACAGAAATAGACATGTACCAAGAAAGTACCACATACTCAGGGAGATGGTGGAGATTGAAGAGATTAAATTAGACTATGATACCACAGACGATAATCTAGCTGACCCACTCACTAAACCACTAAGATTAATTAAGCATAATGGTCATTTTGAGAATATGGGCATTAGATATGTTGGAGATTGGCTCTATGCCAAGTGAGAGATTGAAAATATATTTATGTCCTAGAGACAATCTGTATTAGCACAAATGTACTTTATACAAATTCATATTATTATTAATGGAGATTAATATTTTGGCATTTGCAATTATTGAATTATTAGTTGATTATTTATAATATTCTAAATATGCATCCCTAAAGGTTACGATGTTATTAATAGAGTGAGATATTAATATAATAACGTAACTCTTAAAATAGCCTCGACTAATGATCATCGAGAATGGGATATCGATGATATGTGATATGTCGACATGTGGTCTGCTTCACTGTTACACCCCGTAGTTCCAGGGTATGTATGTGAGGGCGTACGTACGAGAATACGACATTAATATTGGAAAGAAAGAAATATGTGATTTTTTCGACGAAAAAGTTTTCGGTTTTTGTGAAGGAAAAATGTTCGTTAATGGGAATTGGATTCCCAGATTTGGTATTCGGACTTCTGGGATTATTTTAGAATTATGGAATTTTATTTCCGGAATTGGTCACGTTGGGCCAGGGAAAATTCTGGTTTTGTGGGGCCTACTTTATTTTGGATTTTTGGCATTACGGATATTTTGGAGATGAAATATTTTTGGGCCCAGTAGGGGCGGCGCGTGTCACCCCGTGTAGCCCGTGTTGGTAGAATATTTGGTGGACAAGTATCCTTGGACGTTTTTGTGGTGGACAAGTGGCAAGCCACTTGTCCCATTTTTGTGGTGGACATATGGTTGGTAGAATCCACACACACATGTCCCCAATCCTCACCATACACTTGTTTTAATCCTAGCCCTTGATTTCTCTATAAATACCCCCTTGATTTCAAGACTTATTTCATCCAGCTTAGAGATTTCAAGTCATGAAATACTCACTCTTGTGGTAGTCTCTATTTGTTTTATATATAGACTATTATGATTTCATTTGATACTTTGATTTCACATACTTGGTACTGTTATGCGACCTCCTTCGAGGCTGCGTTCATCTGCGGTGAGTAAGTCTGCCGATCGTTGATCCTCGCTCATAGGATCACAGTTCAGCGTTTTGGAAAGCTCCGTTTCTCCGGAGGCTTATCTTTTGGTATAGTCCCCTGTCGTCGTAGGTACTTACATTCAGGGGTATGGCGGGGCCCTGTCCCGTCGTAGTTGTGGTTACATTCTTAGAGGTATGTAGGACTGTTGTGGGAAGGGTTTGTAAAAGGATGTTACTGTTCAGGTTTAATCATTTATATATACAGAAAGGTAACCGTTTTGGTTAGCCTGTTTTCTTATTTCACTGTTTATCTTTTATGAGTTTTTATTTCCTGATTTTCTCGCGTTGTATCACTAGGGTGCAGGGTAAGGCACGATCGCGGGCAGTCGGGTCGTGACAAAAGTGGTATCAGAGCAGTTAATCCTCGGAAAGTATCTACAGACCGTATCTAGTAGAGTCTTGATTATCGGCGTGTTGTGCACCACACCTATAATCAGAAGGCTACAGGATACTTAGGATTGGTTTCTATTCTTCTCACTCTGCGACCGTGCCTTAGAGCTGTGTTATAAGTTGGACTCCCTCTGACGTATTCTTTACACGATTATGCCTACGCAAGGCAACGAGCCCGAGAAGGACAAGCGGCGAGAGGCTGAGTAAACCTGAGGAAGGTTACATGAGGCACAAGCCCGATCTTTATCTAAGGTGGTACTTGGATGGGAGTTACTGCGGCGCCGCTAGCCCGGAGAGTTTAGAAGCGGCGGTAGCTCACGAGACCACGATACACAGTATCGATTCCACGACCAGAGCGAGGATATGAGTTACAAGAGATGGCGATTACTAGCTAGGCTTATGGCTAGGAATGAGGCGACGAGTCGGAGGTTCGGTAGTACGATGGTTCACCCTAGATCGATAGTTTGAGATTTGGGACTTCTTGAGTTGCGATCCACGAGTTCTATTGATTGAGAGCGAGGAAGATCCTCGGGAGTTTATTCGGCGATTCTGCGGATCGTGAAAGTGATCGAGCCTCGAGCAGTCGGTGGTATTGGGTTCACATCGGTGCGTGATCTGCGATCGGTGGTTTGATTCATGGGAACTATCCCGGGGGGAGCATGCGCCTCCAGCTGGTTGGGGCGAATTCTCAGAGACATTTCTTACACACTTCTTGCCCTCGCAGATGAGGAGAGCTCGGGCATATAGATTTATGATGTTGAGGCAGAACGGGCGGACGGTCCGGGAGTACAATGTAGAGTTTGACTCGTTGGCTCGTTATGTCCCCGCTTTAGTGGCGGACATGGAGGATAGTGTGCACCGATATATCACGGGTCTAGATGATCATCTAGTGAAGGGCTGTACAAGAGTAGCTCTTGATCGAGCATGGACATTTCCAGCGTCTGAGCTTATGCGCGTGAGGAAACGCGGTCGGCGGATTAACGAGATCGGTAGAAGAGGCGAGCAGCGAGGTCGCTGGTAACTTTCTAGGCGGACCTTCTCGGCGGTGGTGGTTATGCGCCTCCGCCCGATCTGAGTGGTCCTTCGAGCTTGGGGCGTTCGGGGTATGCGAGAGTTGGTGAGCTCGGGGTTTACGGTTCGCGATTTACATAGGTTCTTGGCCCAGTTGATTTTCCCTCGGTGTTCACTATGTGGTAGGCGTCGTCGGAAATGTCGTCTTTTACTAATGCTTGTTTTACTGCGGCGTCAGTCCATGTGAGAGAGAATGTCTAGTAGGAGGATACCGGTGGGATGACTCGACTACCAGTCGATTCTTGGATTCGATGGTTCGGAGGAAGAGGTGTTAGCCAGAGGAGGCCACCCCCACCTCGGTGTGGCCGTTTTGGTAGGTGTCATTGTGGAGAGTGTCGTACTACTTCGACAGATTGTTATGCTTGAGGCCAGCAGGGCCATTTTGCGAGAAATTGTCCGACCAGAGGTGGCGCGGATATTACGACTCGACGCCGGGATCGTGGTGGTTTATCACGCCATAGCTATCGCCCGGAGAAGGATTTTGGATTAGGCGACAAAGGGAAAGTGAAGCGATGAATTCTGGTATATCCTTAACCCTCTAGAGACTAGTATGCGTGATATGATGACTTAATGTTAAGTGTTATGTTCGGATAACATTGTGTAAGTTGTGATTAGAAAACATGGGTAGTTGAAAAGGTAAATATGGGGACATGGAAGGTGTGAGCCTTAGAATATTACACGTGGAGACCTTAGATGCAAGGCCGTCTTAAATAAAAGATTTTACGTTTTTGATCCTTATCGAGATACATTGTATACGTGGGGTATATTCATGTGATAAGTCCATGAGTGGTGTGAAATGGAAGTGGGTATTTGAGCTTAGAAGACCACTAGGTTCTCATGACTTGAATAGTGAGATTGTTCCGGACCAGGAACGAGAGTTTAGTACGAAGTGGGTCGGGTTGAGGCCATATCGCGGGTCAACCGCGGCCGGAAATGTGGTGGAGTCGGTTTGAGGTGGTCGCTAGATGATAAGTCCGCGAGGTGTTAGGCCCAAGTTTAGGTAACCATCGTACGAGTTCGTGGATGCGTTCGACCAGTAGTCGGGCCGATGAGGTCAGCCCATCTTGTCTTTCAGTCAGGACTGTTTACTCGGCGGAGGGTTATGCGAGATGTTATATATCAGGAAGGTTGTAAGGCTGCACGGGGTTCCTACTTTTATTTTATGACGGGCAGTGGAGCCCAGTTTACGGCTATTTCTTTCTTTTACGGAGGTTTTACGGGCGGGGTTAGGAACTCAGGTGAGTCTCAATATTGCATCCACCCTCGGGACGACGGACAAACAACGCGTATTATCCAGACATTTGAGGATAGGTTACGGGCCGGTGTTTTGATTTCAGGGGTAGCTGTGAGGATTATTTGCCTCTTGTTGAGTGGGTATTATAATAGCTACCATTTCAGTATTCGGATGGCGCCTTATGAAGCCTTGTATGGGCGGAAGTGTAGGTTGCCGGTCGATTGGTTCGATGTTGGCAAGATTCAGATAGTTGGTCCATACTTGATTCAGCAGGATGTGGATAAGGTGAAGCTTATCCAGAAGAGGTTATTAGCGGCTGAGTCAGCGAAGTCGATGCGGATAATTGGCGTCGACACTTGGAGTTGAGTTGGCGGTGGGTCTTGAAGGTACCACCGGAAGGTGTGGCGAGATTTGAAGCGAGAAACTTAGCGAGTACTTTGGGACTTTTGGATCGTTTGTAGAATAGGCGGGTTGCACATAAGTTAGCTTGCCGTCCGACTTAGGAGGCGTCGTCCGTCTTCCATGTTGCTATGTTTGGAAGAGTATCGGAGATCCGTCAGTGTTCCCGATTAATGATGGCCGGATGACGGAGGGTTATCGTATGAGATAGTCCTATAGAGATGCGTGAGCAACAGGCTGAGCCATTCTGAGATAGGGGCGGGGCTTAGTCAAAGAGTTGTGAGTTGCATTAGGGAGGAGATGTCTACGGAGGCAGATGATGACATAATACAGAGGTATCCTCATTCTTTTACCTATACCTCCGGGAAAACCCACCCTCCCTACTTGTCGATTGGATTGATGTGCAGGAATGGGTGTTATATTATGGCCAAACGTGGCATAATTGATGTAGTAAGTATAGTAGTGAAGAATATAACAGTGCATGTGTGTTTAGAGACTTAGAAGGAACATTCGGGACGAATGTTTCTAAGGGGGGCAGAATATTACACCCCGTAGTTTCAGGGTATGTATGTGAGGGCGTACGTACGAGAATACGACATTAATATTGGAAAGAAAGAAAGATGTGATTTTTTCGACGAAAAAGTTTCCGATTGTTGTGAAGGAAAAAGGTTCGTTAATGGGAATTGGATTATCAGATTTGGTATTCGGACTTCTGGGATTATTTTAGAATTATGGAATTTTATTTCCGGAATTGGTCACGTGGGGCCCACGGGGAAAATTCTGATTTTGTGGGGCCACTTTATTTTGGATTTTTGGCATTACGGATATTTTGGAGATGAAATATTTTGGGCCAGTAGAAGCGACACGTGTCACCCCGTGGCCGTGTTGGTAGAATATTTGGTGAGAAGTGTCGTGGGCGTTTTTGTGGTTGACAAGTGGCAAGCCACTTGTCCCATTTTTGTGGTGGATATATTGTTGGTAGAATCCACACACGCATGTCCCCAATCCTCGCCATACACTTGCTTTAATCCTAGCCCTTGATTTCTCTATAAATACCCTTGATTTCAAGACTTATTTCATCCAGCCAGAGATTTCAAGTCACGAAATACTCACTCCACTTGTGGTAGTCTCGTGAACCCCACTTTGTGGAAAAATTTCTTCAAGTGTTGTTATTATTCCAAATACCTTAGCCTAAATCCTTGTAGTATTCCAAAGTTATCTACATACTAAGAGCAGGAAATACCACTTTATTCCTTTAGTCGCAAGCGAAACCACAGGAAAATCTTCATAGTTGGATGAAGTGTTAAGAGAAGTTGTTTAGAAACTTCTAAGGGTTGCTTGGAGCGGGTTGGAGCGTAAGTAATTGGAGCTAAGCGTTGCTCGGGATCGACTTATAAATCTTGGATAATTTTGGGCTTATCGAGGTAATGATCTATGTCTCTATTGTAATTGGAAATTACATATTGTAGTAATGTATAGTTGAGTATACTATATGTAGAAAGAATATTAAAAGAATTGGCTGTATTTACATTGGTTGTATTCTGATGAGACTTATGTAGTATTATTGTGGGGCAGAATTGTACACGTCCGGGTAGGCGTGTAATCCCCTTGGAGTTGTGTCTTGGTAGCGGGCCCTATTATAGGAGGTATTTATGTGGTTACGGGGAGGTGCTTGATTTCCCTAGAATATGGCGTATACTTAGAATATTCTACGAAGAAGTCTAGAAGTTGATAGATGTATTGTGATTGTTATAGGTGGATATTATGCGCGCGGCATACTCGACTTGGCTTGTGGATTAAGCCGAAGAGATATGTGATTCCTCCTTTTCTCTTGAGCATGATATTTGTGAAATATATATAGTGCGGTAGACGCATGTGTGTTAAAGGAATTTGATTTTCCTTTTGTGTCCTTGATTTGATTCTAAAGTTAAGTGACTTGTTATGAAATATTAAGGACTTGAATTATGTTAAAAATTTGTAAAATCTCATTCATGAGTAATGGGTGCGTGGTCTTTTAAAGAATAATATTATCTTGATTTCGGAAATGAGAATAGTTGTCCTTGGTTGGTTTAAAACATAAAGTGTTATAATAGCTTTATGGGAAATTAGTTATAACGACTTTATGAAAACAAAAGAATGGTTTTATTATTGGATTTAAAATGATAACTTGACATTTTAAAAGTTGGAGGTTGGTTTCCTTAAAAGATATGAGATATGATTTAAAGATTATGAGACTGATTTTTGAAAGTAAAGAGACTTGACTTATAAACAACTTGATTTTGGAAAGGAGAAGTAACTTGATTTAAAGGTATAGGTTACTTGTTTTGAAAAGAGTAAGACACTTGGTTTAAAAAGTATATTGCTACTTGACTTTAAAAAGGAAAAGTGTCTTTGTTTTAAAGGAAGGCGTGGTATTGTCTTGTTTTGGTTTAAAAAGAGGGCATGATGTTGTTTTGATTTACTTAAAATGATAGTTACTCTATGAAATGATACTACGGGTATTAGTATCGCGCGATTTTATACTTAAAAAGGGTTCTTTTTAAGAGAGTTGAAGTATGTAGTACTTTGGGGTTAAAAATCCGGATTTGTTGACATGAAATAAAAGTACCTTGTGTGAGTAACTTGCCTATGTTTTGCTTGTGATAGACTTGTAATACTTTCTTGTTGGTTTGATAAGTAAACATGCTAGGATACTACGGGCGTTAGTATCTTGGGACTTTTATGTGAAGGGGGTTTTCTTGTTGTGCTTATGTTGTTTCACGATAAGCGGTTGCGCTGTATTACATCACATACCCCACGACTTGTTATGTTGCCACGGGTTAGCTACCGTCTGAGAATACCTCGTGCGGGAGTTCGGGAATCACTCGGGTGTGTTCTGGCCGTCGAGAATACCTCATGCGGTCGTGTGTGGCGTGCGGATTGCGGGAGTCGAGGAAGATCTGCGGGTTAGCTACCCCGTCACGAGGAGTACCTCATGCGGGCCTAGGTGGCTTTATCGCGGGCTGCGGGAGTTCGGGGTTAGATCGCCTGATGATACTAAGGCGAATGGCCCGGCCGATCATTTGGCGGTCTAGAAAGACCTCGCGATCTGATTTTATAGCATTGTTGAGTGCGGTAGGTTCTAGTAGTTGGCTATGTCTTCATTACTCACCCGTCACGGTTTTATGACACAGGTGGGACCTGGTGTTCATGTGTATTCCTTGGTGTTATTATATCATGGACTGCCGGCAGTGAGGAAGGAATTCCACGGGCATGATTGATATTGTGGGCATGAGACTCATGGTTATATTTGAGTGATGACTTTGAGGGCGTGAGTCCCTGACTTGACATGACTGCTTATATATTGTGTACTGTAGTTTGGTTATCATATATGTCTCCTATTTTTTTTTATATATATATAGACTATTATGATTTCATTTCAGTACTTTCAGTTTCACATACTTGGTACCTGTTGTCTTGACCTCGCCCGAGGCTGCGTTAAATCTGCATGGTAGAGTCTGATCGTTGATCTCGCTCATAGGATCACGATTCGACATTTTGGGAAGCTCAGTTTCTCGGAGGCTTATCTTTTGGTATAGTCACTGTCGTAGGTACTTACATTCGGGGTATGGTGAGCCTGTCGTCGTAGTTGTGGTTACATTCTTAGAAGTGCATGAAATCTTTGTTGTGGGAAGGGTTTGTAAAAGGATGTAACTGTTCAGGTTTAATCATTTATATATACAAAAAGGTAACCGTTTTGGTTAGCCTGTTTTCTTATTTCACTATTTATCTTTTATGAGTTTTTATTTCCGCTGATTTTCCCTGACGTTGTATCACTAGGGTGCCCGGGGTAAGGCACCAGTTGCGGGCCCGAGGTCGGGTCGTGACAATCACATCCTTAGAGGACGTAGTATGTCTCACCTGCTACGAGTAATGATTACTCGTGATGGACACATGAATACTTTGGAAGTATTGATATAACTTGCTGATATACTATTTGTTATACAATGTCTAAAATATGATTAGCGTGTGGTAGATAGAAGTCCTTAGACTTGAGGTTGATACGCACCTTGTCTACAGAGTAATATACTATGAGTCTGTCCTAAGTTCAAATGCCTTATAGGTTGAGATACGACTTGCATTGGGTATATTATGAAGTGGATTAAAGGTGGTGGTTGAGCCAAGATTAAGATTCATTCCTCGAATATATATTCGAGAAAGCACTCAATTTCTTAGTGATATTAGGTTGATTAAGTCGTTGGCCAACGCAATAGACATATATAAGATATGATCTTGATGTCAACTAATATAGATGAGATATAATGATCAAGTCATTTGGATAGACACTTGGCAGATCTTACGCTTGATCGAGTGTGTCGTGAATGAAAGGATTTTATCTTTCCATATAGAGGTTCAGTTTACCAGATTCGTGTAACTATACTTCACATATTGAGTTCGTATTCCGGTGCCGTCTAGTAGTTATATGTAGTACAATAATATTATTAGTATCGATATGTGAAGGCCTGTAGGGTAACACTTGTCGCGCCCGTTTTTGACCTCGAATTCTGAACGGTACTACAATGTTACTCTTTTGGCGCGGTTCCCTGGTTGGAGAAAATGCTATTGTTAAGGAGTCTCCACCTAATTAGTTAAGTGAATTAGGACACTTGAACTATTGCAATAAAAATATTGCAATTGATATCCATTTAATAGTATGCGAAATTAATGAGATTCTGGATCAGGGTTTTTTATTATCCTAAAGCGAAGGGGTTAGGCATCCTTTAAGATCCGCTAACTTACGTTTATCCGGTCAAACCTAGGTTAATTATCTATCAAGCTTTAGAAAATATATGTACTTAAAAATATATATACTTTAAGGAAAAAGAATGTTTGAAAATATAATACAGAATGAAATAAAAACTGAATTTAAATACGATAACAAAAAATAAATTTCTGAAGGTTATCTTCTTGAAATGTATCTTCGGGTACCTATATAAACACTTAGTAAAAGTGTTATTAAGAGAGTAAATAATTCTCAAACATCGATGAGAATTAATAAGTAAACTAAAAATAAACCCATCTTTTGTACAGGGGAGGCCTTGAAAATCAGACGGAGATTCCTTCATCGGCCAAACAAGCGTAGTATCTATTTCAAATCAGTAAAATATAACAATAAAATCATAAAAAAATGGCAAAACGGTCCAAAGATTTGTTGGCATAATGTCGAGCGTGCAAGACAACGACAACCTGGAAAGCGATGAGTAACAACAGAAGCAATAGCCGATGAATGAAAAACCAAAATCTGCCAGAGTTTAACACTCCAGCCAAAAATCACTCCCAACAAACAGAAGCCAAGCCGGGAAACAGGTCCAAAATTCAAAGCCAAATGGGTCGTCAGAATTTTAAATTCCGGCGGAACAAAATTAGAACTCGATCCAAAAAGCGATAAAGCGATAACAACGATTCTTGGGAGTTTCACTTTCCGGTCAGTTACAAAATAAATAAAAGAAATCAATATCAGTCCATTAATCAAATCCAACATCAGTTCAAAAGTTAAACACAGAATGCAAAGCACGAGAATCATTGCGTAAATCAAACGGATAATAAAGAAGAAGCGAACCATGGTAGTTGGAGTTTGGAACTCAGTGAGGCCGATAAATAAGAGGAAGTGGGTGGCGTGCACGATGGTGTAACAGGAGTAGCGCCATGCTTGCAAAAAATCGTGAGCAGGTGTTGTAGTGGGGTGCGATCGCGGTGTGGAGTCAGTGGAGAGGCAGTCGGCGATGGCACAGGAGACGGGAAGTTTGAGAGTTATGGATTGAGAGAGAGATGAAGATGAAATGGGGTTGTATCTGAATCTAAGGATATATGCGGCTGCTGAGTGTGTGAGAGGTGAGAGTTTTTTTAAATGAAAAGGGGCAGGGGTCATGTGCGGCGCTGAGGGTTGAAAAAACAAAGAGGGGAAGAGTTTTTATTTATAGGGGTAATATTAGGGTTATGTTTTATGGGGAGAAATGAAAAGTGGAGTTTGATTTTGGGAAAAAAAATAAAGGGGGTTTGGATGAAATTGGTTTTAATTAAAATAAAAAATAGTTTATTATTTAAAAGAAAAACATGATTTAAAGAGATGTAGAATTTTCAAAATAAAATGCCGGAGTAATAATAACAAAATATTTAAGAAATGTTTAATTCCTAATTAAAAAATAAAAATGCGATGTCATTTTGCGCAAATAAAATAACGTAGAAAACTAGGTAAAATATATAATTATTATATAAAAATGTGAAAAATGATGATAAAATGATATGCCAAAAAATACTTAAAATTGCAAGAAATAACAAAAGATGAGTCAGAATTGGGTGTCAATGACTTGTCCTCTTTGTGAAGGCGATGAAAGAGTTTTGAACAAAGATGTTGACTTTGTAATTTTGTCTCCATAGTCGAAATTAGAACAAAGATCATGAAATGAATGGGCAAAAGAGAATTTTAAGAAGAATTGAAAGCAAAGCTGATGTAGATTCAAAATTTTTATCCTAGTGTCTAATTATGATGATAATGGGTTGCTACGATGCTAGAAAATTAAAGACAGGCAGACGCTGATTCAAAATTATCCTAGTGTCGAATTATGATGACATTTGAAAGTCGTGGTCTTTGAAAAATTAAAGATAATGACGACGCAGATTTAAAATTTTGTTTCAGTGTCGAATTATGATGACACTGGGTTATTGGTGCGATGCTGAAAGAGACAGGTGTTTGTTCCCTGAAATGTCTCTAGGGTGTTTGTTCCCGAGGTTAAGATGAAAGAGGTGTTTGTAGATGCTAAGAAAGAAAGGGTGTTGGTGTCGTCATTGTATTGACGATGCTGATGGCGTCATTGTATTGACGCGAGGATAATGTCGTCATTGTGTTGACGATACTGATGGCGCCATTGTGTTGACGTGGGGATGTCGTCATTGTGTTGACGATGTTGATCGCATCATTGTGTTGATATGGGGATGTCGTCATTGTGTTGATGATGTTGATGTCATCATTGTGTTGACGCGAGAATGTGTCATCATTGTGTTGACGATGCTGATGGCGTCATTGTGTTGACGCGAGGATGATGTCGTCATTGTCTTGACGTGATGATGATGTCGTCATTGTGTAGATGACGCTGGTGTACAGGCACAATGTTGATGTCGTCGTTGTATAAACGAAGTGAAAATGACGCCGGTGTACAGGCGTAATGCATATGTCGTCGTTGTATAGACGAAGTGAAGATGACGCCGGTGTACAGGCGCAATGCAGACGTCGTCGTTGTATAAACAGAGTGAAGATGATGCTGGTGTACAGGCGCAATGCTGGTGTCGTCGTTGTATAGACGAAGTGAAGATGATGCCGGTGTACAGGCGCAATGCTGCTGTCGTCGTTGTATAGACGAAGTGAATATGTGTCACGACCCGACCACGGGCCCGGTAGTGCCACTACACAGGCACCGCTTTATACATCGAGAGAATAGCGGAACATACACAACTTATAAAAATGCTTAAACATAAAATAACAACAGGCTGGCCAGATAAGGCCACCTTAGTAAAATATACATAATAAAGCAGTACATTTTTTTTCTTTACAACCCGATCCACAAATGTGACTCTGGACCTCTAAGAATAATAACTATGAGGACATGGCCCGCCATACCACGAATGTACAACAGACCATACAGGATAAGCCTCGGAGAAATGGAGCTTCTCAGCGGGTGAATCGGTGATCTAAAGTGAGGATCGGCTACTGTATACTCTACTGCGGCGTGAGCGGCCCGAAGGAGTCGATACAACGTGTACCAAATATGTGGCCCAGAAAATCGTAATGAAATCATAAGTCTATAATAAAGCGGAGACATGTATGATAGCTCGATTAACGATTACCATGCCTTACTAACAATGAGAGTAATCAAGAGTATACTTACAACATAAAAATAGGAAGCTCGCGATCAGCGGGACCACCCGCGCGCGATGTCATTAAGCAATCCTACTCGCGGGACTATTTCACGCGCATAGGTCGTGTGGACGCGTGAGGTATTCCTCGCATAGGATGTACCGCCCGCGTGGGACTATTTCACCACGTAAGCCCATAAGGACTCGCGTGAGGTATTCCTCGCGTCATGGGTAGCAAATCCACGAAGCTTGGTGGTATAACGTCTTGGGGTTTACCGCCGTTTATACTCTTACACAGGCGGTGGTATAACGTCTTGGGGTTTACCCTCATTTATACTCTTACCAGAGAATGTGGTATAACGTCTTGGGGTTTACCTCGTTTATACTCTTACCTAACTCAATGGCCATCATACATAACATAAGCCCTACAAACGTATACATAACATAAGCACTTCTGGGTTTATCATCTGATAAATAAGCAAGTTAAGAAATCACAACTTCTTATTAGTCTTATTCATATACACTCTCATTTTAGTTTACTTAAGGCACTAACATGTCATTATAAATATCAGAATTTAACCCAGTACTACGTACTCTATTCTTTTAAAATGACTCTTTTTCATATAAGACTTCGAGATACTAATAACCATAGTATCAAGTCATAACTACTTTTCAAGACAAGTCACAATACCTTTTAGAAATACAATTATAGGCTTCTAAATCAAGTGACTTCTTTCTTTTAAAACTTTAAGCAATTGATGCCTTTAAATCAATTTGCCTTTCATTATTTCAAGTCATTTATCATACTTAAATTACTTAGAGTAAATCACTCTTTTTAACCTTCCATAAAGCTATTATAACCAACTTCCCATAAAGCGTTATACTAGTTTTATACCTTAAAACTTACATTCTTCTTTAAAACCAAGAGGCTTAAACTTTCCAACAAAACAAGTATCAAAAATACTTTCAAGATACTTAAAGTCTCTTAACTTTTGAAAACCAAGATATCCTTAATATTTAAACAAGTGAGTTAATTCCCTAACTCAATCAACTTGAACATTCTTAAAAATAAGCCAAGGATATCAAATGGACTAGATTGTCAAAATCTTGTACGTCTACCGTACTATACATTTACAACTTATTCATGCTCAAGAGATAAGAAAGTTCCACATACCTCTTGGTTTAATCCACTTGTTAAGCCCAATCGCGCGCGTAGTATGTCAACCTATAATGACCATAGTAAGTTTATTAACTTCTTACTTCAAACGTAGAATATACCAAGTGCAAAGTCACTAAATTCTACGGAAAATCGGACAGCACTTCATTTGTTTCTACATACTTTGCCACCTTTTTCAAGGCCGAATTCAATAACCAAACACGCCACATTTAAGGCTCAACAAAGTAGTTAACAATAGGGGATTACCGACTTAATCAAGGCGTGTAAAATTCCACAATAAATATCAAACTAGTCCAACATATAATGTCCATTCGGCAAAATAGGGACAACAATACAAATTCGTTTCCAATCTATTTTCAATCCAAGTGGTTTAATATAACATGTTATCTAGCCACAATTGATTATAACTACTACAATCCTAAAGTAGGTAAACATCGGCGATTCTAACTATCGACCAAATTGTATTTCAATTTCAAATGGCTTAACGTGTCATTTTTGGTTGAGCTTCCAAATTTCCATAACAACTTATCAATCTTCATAACACATATCACATGATCATTTCTAACTTATAATAACATGGAATCTTCAATTACAAAAGTAAGACGGAGATTATACCTCATTTAGCCCAAATATGATCCAAGATTACAAGTCGATCCTTAGCAACTTTAGCGCCTCTTTTTGACATTCCAATCCACTCCAAGCAACCCTTAGAAGCTTATGATGAACTCATCTTCAAGTTCCAACTTCAAAGTTGAAGAACTCCTTTAGTTTTCGCCTTGCGACTAATACGAAAACGCCATTTTTCCGGGATCTTTCTATTGAGATAACCTTACAATACTCTTAGGAACCTTGGTTTAAAGTGGGGATATTATTGGACAAAAATTGAAAAAAATTCTTGCCCTTAGAACCCCAAACCCGAGAGCCCCTCATAGTTTTCTTCAAGATTTCTTGAAATATGACTAAGTGTGGGAACTAGTCTTGCTACTAGTATACATATATAACATAATGGAGGGTCAAGATTAGAACAAATGGGTGGCCTAGATGAGTTTCAAATGGATTCTAGCCAAGTGGCCTTGACTAAGTCAACAATATCAAGCTCTTTGTCTTTGCAAGACTTGGTCATTTAAATTATGGTCAAATGGCCATTTTAACCATGCCATTTTCGTCCAAGACCACTAAGGGGGGTGACACGTGTCGCCCTCCCGTTAAATCATAAAATTTCGTTTCCGACAAATTCCAAAATTCCGATAAATTTTTACCCGTCTCAAATCTTAACATATTTTTAGTTCTTACGTATGTTCTTATAAACATATCCTGGAATTTCCGGGGTGTAACAATATGAGGCCGGTGTACAGGTACAATGCTGATGTCGTCGTTGTATAGACGAAGTGAAGATAACGCCGGTGTACAGACGCAATGCAGATGTGGTCGTTGTATAGACGAAATAAAGACGAGGCCGGTGTACAAGCACAATGATGATGTCGTCGTTGTATAGACGAAGTGAAGATAACGCCGGTGTATAAGTGCAGTGTTGATGTCGTCATTGTATAGACGAAGTGAAGATAACGCCGGTGTACAGGCGCAATGCAGATGTCGTCATTGTGTTAACGCGATGCGTTTGTGATCCGCATGGGCTGAAATGATGTTGAAGTTCTTGCAAACTCAATATGGATGAAAAGTCAATGCATGGATATAGGTAATATAAAAATGAATAGATAAGGATGAGAATATGATCCTGTGAGTTGAAACACCGTCCTTGTACGGACATAATGCGGATGGGACCATGTAGGTCAAGATGACGCTTTTGTACATATGTCAAACATGAATGTGATCCTCAAAATATGTCCTAGTTTCTGGTATATGAGGATGTTGAACTCTCCACTAGACAAAATCGAGTCATGTGTAGGTAGTTTGCATGCTCTATCAAGGTGATCATATGAGCTTATTTTGTTATGTGCAAAAAATAAGAGAGAATGATTTCAAATGGTGTGATCGAAGCCGATGTGGTTGCCTACGTATCCCACCGAGAGAATCAGGTCAAGATGTAGTTCGTGATGCAAAGATGATTATCTGATTTTCAAAAATGGGGTGAAGCCAATGTGGCGCCTCGTATCCGCAGAGGAAATCGAGTCAAGACATAGTTAAGTGATTGAAAGATGATTATCTGATTTTAAAAAATGGGACCGAAGCTAATGTGGCCGCCTACGTATCCCGCAGAGGGAATCAGGTCAAGACGTAGTTCGTGATGCAAAAGATATTAATATATATATATATTTTTTTGTTGTTTTTCTTAAAAGACCGAATCACGTTTTGACTTCAGTTGGTACCAACAATTAGTATTGTGCATAAGGATTTCTGTTATTTGCTTTCTGTCTAACCAGACCGACTCCGGTGTAATTCCTATAGCTTCAGATGCTACCTCAGATATACCTAAGTATTGACACTTGCTTGCTGCCAAGATTTCGAACTACACGTATCCTCATGTTTTAAATGCCCTCACTGAAAGAAAGTCTCATCCTCACTTATATTCCAGTATTTTGAATTTTGGAACGTTTAGAGAAACACACTCACACTCAGAAAGATGTTCAATATATGCAATTGTGATACCATAGGCTTGACCGTCATGTAAGTATCCATTAATGTGAGAACCCTCAGTATAAGATCATGTAGGGCTTGTCACGAGCTTGTAATGTAGGTTTGGGGGAAGGGACGGATATCATTTGGGTAAAAAGTGACTAATCCTTCCTCGAGCGTTGGACTATGTTCGTGTTTGATATTTGTGCGCTTTAATGCTGACCTACTTCTTTTTTTGTCCCAGTTCTTTTGTACTGACTTCTTTTTTAATCTTTCGTTTGGATCCCCTTTTTTCAGAGTTATTTTCTCATTTCATTCATCATTTTTTTCCTTGATAATGTCGGGGCTTTTGATTTCTTCTTTTTGTGAAATCGTCCTTTGTGTTTTTTTTCTTTTCCCTTTTAGGACTTTGACAACTTTTGTCTTGGAAAACTTCAACTAGAATTTTGCCAGCCACTTGCACATTTATAAAGCGCTCAAGGAGGTCGGGCCAAGAGAGGGATAGTGCGTATGCACTTAGAAAAGGTATAGGCTTAAAATGTGGTTGTCAAAAGAATAGGCTTTAGGCTCAAATGGGGATTGCTACGGATAATGCTATTTGGTAGGCTAGAAAGGCTCAAGCGGGTAAAAAGGCCTACGATCATTTCCTATCTGGAGTGTTACTCGAGATTTTGCCTCAAAATCATTAGTCAAGTTCTAAATCACGATGCATTACAATTGAACTTATTCTAAAACTCACACAATGCACGTGAAAGCGATGAGGTTGGTTTCGTTCTTATCTTGAAAGCATGCAAGACGGTTTTATTACAAATGTGAATAAAGAGGTACCAAAAGAATCTATGGTTTACCACAAAGTCGATCCATCTTGATTATAACTTGTTTTTCTATGCACACTTCTAAGCGTATTTGGTATCAACCAAGTCAAACAATGATAAAAGTATTTTTGTATTTATTTTTATTTATTTTTATATTTTTGAATAAAGAGTTTTCTTTTTGTATTATATATATTTTTAATAAAATATATATATTGTATTTTGAATAAAGGGTACCAAACACGAGTAGAAATTTGCCTCGTATCTCACTTTTGATGAGAATCAGGTGCGCGTAGTTCATTCAGATATGTTATAAAATGCATGCTTAAAAAGAATTCGAATATAATAGGATGATAAGAATAAAAGTTTGTACAAAATAAATGTTTGTCCACTATAGAATGAATTCAAAGTAAAATGACTATTCATGATATGATGAATGTAATGAAAAAATGAATGTTTGTGATTGATTGAATGTAATGAAAAAATGAATGTATGTTATAGAATGAATAAAATGCACGAATGAACCAAATATGTCCTCCCTTTATTATTGTTATTTTTTTTTTTATGTGGTACCGAACTCAAGATGGGTTGCCTACGTATCACATCGTGTGGTGATAATCAGACATGCATAGTTCGGGAAGATATGTTGTGCAATGCATGATATGAAAGAATTATGTAACGAAAACTAAGCATATGAATTGAATCTGCAAGTATGTATAAAAATACAAAAGTATAAACAACTCAGAGTGATGTCTCGTTGAATCTGGTGTTGGCTGACTTCTTTCAGTAGAAACATCTTCCGGTCATGGATTGATTTTTTTTTGCAAGATTTCCCTCGACTGTTTGCGAGGACGCGTTTCCTGCAAAAATAAGAGAAACAGGTGAGAGTAGGAAAAACATGCGAGAGTATGACATAGTCGAAACTCATATTACATTTGCTCGGTGAAGGTGATTGACTCGCTTTCGATCAAAAATATCTCTCGACCCTCTTTGTCATCCTTTTATTTTGTTCTTTCCCGGAGTATCTCCGGAGCTAATATTTTAGAATGACCGTCCCCGATTGTTTGTGAGGACGGCCTTTCTGCAAAAGATACGAGAAATGAGTGAGAGTAGGGAAGCCACAGAAAAATAATAATAAAATGCGAGAGAGTGAAAGTATAGTCAAAGACTCCCCTAATTAGTTTGCTCAGACTGTAGGTTGGCGCTTAAGTCTGAGTTGGGTTGTTCAAGAGCGATTTACCCTACTTCGTTGGTAGCACAACTTCTCCCATGAACCAAAAGATATGGTGTAGCCCCAGTAGAAGTGCAAAGGGCAAATGCTCATTCCCGGAGTTGCAAGCACATGGTATGATATGTACCGAGTTTGAAACGGGTAATTATTATTTTAATTAATATATATGCGAAATTGCTCTGACAAAGCGGTAGTAAAACAAAAAACATGCAAATCAAGCACGCGCCCTAATATACATGAGACCTCTCTTATGCCAGAGGTGAGCCTAAACGTCAAATATGCGAGATCATGACAAATTGATCCAGGTTGCTAAACATTAATGCTTTTGTTGGAAATGATGAATGTACATTTTCCAATTTTGGCATGTCATGATTAGTCCTGAGTCCGTCTATCATTATCACGCTATACATATATGTTGATTGGTCGTTGGGTTGTGAAATCCGTCGATAATTTGGTGGATTTCCTAATTGTGGAGACGATACCAAGATCAGACTCACCTAAGGTGTACACATGCATGACTTAAAATAAAGAGGGCTATCCGAAATTTTCTATGATTTGGCTTACTAGACACAAGGTTCCCAAGCGGACTGCTCGAGTGAGAAGGCTCTGTGACCACCGATTGGGCCAGGACACTCGCGCAAAACTCTCCTAAATTTGGGTTTTGAAAGAAATTTGTTGATCATAAAGCACACCTCGCGTGTAGTGTGTGATAGTATGAATTTTCGTAAGTGAATAAGTATGAGTGGAATGTCAGTTTAAGGAAAGCGGTAAAATAAAGTATGTATAATTACAATCAAGAAACAAATTAAAGCACAAAAAAATAAATAAAACAAAAAGCAAATAAAGCCAAACAATAATAAACCTGGATTTGCTATGGTTAAAAACATGTTATCCCCGGCATAGTTGCCATGTTGTCGCGCCAGTTTTTGACCTAGGAGTCTGAACGGTACTGCAACGTTGCTCTTTTGGCGCGGTTCCCTGGATGGAGAAAAATGTTATTGTTAAGGAGTCGCCGCCTAATTAGTTAAGTGAATTAGGACACTTGAACTATTGCAATAAAAATACTGCATTTGATCTTCATTTAATGGTCTGCGAAATTAATGAGATTCTGGATCAGGGTTCTTTATTATCCTAAAGGGAAGGGGTTAGGCATCCTTTAAGATCCGCTAACTTGCGATTATTCGGTCAAACCTAGGTTAATTATCTATCAAGCTTTAGAAAATATATTAACTTAAAAATATATATACTTTAAGGAAAAAGAATGTTTGAAAATATAATACAAAATGAAATAAAAACTGAATTTAAATACGATAACAAAAAATAAATTTCCAAAGGTTATCTTCTTGAAATGTATCTCCGGGCAACTGTATAAACACTTAGTAAAAGTGTTAGTTAGAAAGTAAATAATTCTCAAATAGCGACGAGAATTAATAAGTAAACTATAAATAAACTCGTCTTTTGTACAGGGGAGGCCTTGGAAATCAGACAGAGATTCCTTCATCGGCCAAACAAGCATAGTATCTGTCTCAAATCAGTAAAATATAACAATAAAATAATAAAAAATGGTAAAACGTTCCAAATAATCGTCGGCACAGTAATCGGGCAGTAGCAAGACAACATCAACACAGCGAAATAGTGGTCCGCGGAACAACAGAAGCAATAGCCGATGAATGAAAAACCAAAATCTGCCAGAGTTTAACACTCCAGCCAAAAATCAGTCCCAACAAACAGAAGCCGGCAAACAGGTCCAAAATTCAAAGCAGCCAAGTCGGAATTTTAAATTCGATCGATCCATCACGATTATTACTTATTTTTTTCTATGCACACTCCTAACTATGTTGAAAAGTAAAATGACTATCCATGATATGATTAATGTAATGAAAAAATGAATGTATGTGATTGAATAAATGTAATGAAAAATGAATGTATGTGATAGAATGAATAAAATGCATGAGTGAACCAAATATGTCCTACCTTTATTATTATCATTATTATTATCTTTATGTGGTGCCGAACCCAAGATGAGTTGCCTACGTATCACACCATGTGGTGAGAATCAGACACGCGTAGTTCAGAAAGATATGTTGCGCAATGCATGATTATGTAACGAAAACTTAACATATGAATTGAATCTGCAAGTATGTATAAAAATACAAAAGTATAAACAACTCAGAGTGATGTCTCGTTGAATCTGGTGTTGACTGACTTCTTTCAGTAGAAACATCTTCCGATCATGGATTGATTTTTTTTTTGTAAGATTTCCCTTGACTGTTTGCGAGGACGCGTTTTCTGCAAAAATAAGAGAAATGGGTGAGAGTAGGAAAATGATGAAAAAAATAATAAAATTCGAGAGTATGACAGTATAGTCAAGGCTCCTCTGTTCGGTTTGCTCGGACTGAAGGCTGATTGACTCCTTTCAGTCAAAAATATCTCTCGGCCCTCTTTGTCATGCTTTTATTTTGTTCTTTCCCTGATCCGGAGCTAATGTTTTAGAATGACCGTCCCCGATTATTTGTGAGGACGATCTTTCTGCAAAAGATACGAGAAATGAGTGAGAGTAGGGAAGCCACAGAAAGATAATAATAAAATGCGAGAGAGTGAAAGTATAGTCAAAGACTCCCCTGATTGGTTTGCTCAGACTGTAGGTTGACTCTTCACAAGGTCCGAGTTGGGTTGTTCAAGAGTGATTTACCCTACCAAAAAGCAAATAAATCCAAGCAATAATAAACCTGAATTTGCTATGGTTAAGAACCTGATATCCCCGATGGAGTATCGTGTTGTCGCCCGGTTTTACCTCGGATGCGAGCAGTGCTGCAACGTTGCTCTTTTGGTGCGGTTCCCTGGATGGAGCAAAATGTTATTGTTAAGGATTCGCCACCTAGTTAGTTAAGTGAATTAGGACACATGACCTATTGCAATAAAAATACTGCAATTGATCTCTATTTAATGGTCTGCGAAATTAATGAGATTCTGGATCAGGTTCTTCATAATCCTAAAGGGAAGGGGTTAGGCATCCTTTAAGATCCACTAACGTGCGGTTATCCGGTCAAACCTAGGTTAATTATCTATCAAGCTTTAGAAAATATATGTACTTAAAAATATATATACTTTAAGGAAAAAGAATGTTTGAAAATATAATACAGAATGAAATAAAAATTGAATTTAAATACGAAAACAAAAAAAAATCATAAGGTTATCTTCTTGAAATGTATCTCCGGGTACCTGTATAAACACTTAGTAAAAGTGTTAGTAAGAGAGTAAATAATTCTCAAATAGCGACGAGAATTAATAAGTAAACTAAAAATAAAACCCGTCTTTTGTACATGGGAGGCTTTGGAAATCAGATGGAGATTCCTTCATCGGCCAAACAAGCGTAGTATCTGTCTCAAATCAGTAAAATATAACAATAAAATAATAAAAAATGGCAAAACGGTCCAAATAATCGTCGACACGATGTCAGGCGTGTGAACAACGGCAACACGGTGAAAGCGATGGTCGCGGAATAACAGAAGCAATAGTCGATGAATGGAAAACCAAAATCTGTCAGAGTTTAACACTCCAGCCAAAAATCATTCCCAACAAACAGAAGCCGACAAACAGGTCCAAAATTCAAAGCCAACGGTAAAACAGTAACCAACAGTCTCTGGAGTTTCACTTTCCGGTCAGTTACAAAATAAATAAAAGAAATCAATATCAGTCCATTAATCAAACCAACATCAGATTCAAAAGATAAACACAAGATACCAAAGCGCCAGAATCAGCCCCCACATAAATCAACAACAGATAATAAAGATGAAGCCAAACCATGGTAGCCGGAGTTTGGAACTCAGACGGAGACTGATAAACAAGAGGAAGTGTGTTGGCGTCGCTTGAATGGTGTAACACTGGAGCGACGCCATCGCTTGCAAAAAAATCGACTGAATCGGTGTTGTAGTGGGGTCGCGGTCGATGGTGTGGGTCTGGTGGAGGAGACGGGTCGGCGATGGCACAGGCGACGGGAAGTTTGGGAGTTAGGGATTGATAGAGAGATTAAGATGAAAAGGGGGTGTATCTGAATCTAAGGGTGTATGCGGCTGCTGAGTGTGTGAGGCTCGCCGGAGCTCCAACTTCGGCGATGAAGCGATGGGAGACGGGGTGTGGGTAGGGAATGGGAGAGGTGAGAGTTTTTTGAAATGAAAAGAGACATGGGTGATGTGCGTCGCTGAGAGTTGAAAAAAAAAGGAAGAGTTTTTATTTATAGGGGTAATATTAGGGTTAGGTTTTAGGTGGGGAATGAAAAGTGGGGTTTGATTTTGTGGGAAAAAAATAAAGGGGGTTTGGATGAAATTGGTTTAAATTAAATAAAAAATAGTTTATTATTTAAAAGAAAACATGATTTAAAGAGATGCAAAATTATCAAAATAAAATGTCGGAGTAATAATAACAAAATATTTAAGAAATGTTTAATGCCTAATTAAAAAATTTAAAAGATATGTCATTTTGCGCAAATAAAACAGCGTAGAATACTAGGTAAAAAATATGATTATTATATAAAAATGCGAAAAATGATGATAAAACGTCGTGCCCAAAAATACTTAAAATTGCAAGAAATAACCAAAAGATGAGTCAAAATTGGGTGTCAACAACAATATATCAATTATTTCGTCGATATAAGGATGTAATGAGAGAATATAAATGTTTGATTTATGATCGAGACATTCGAATGAATAATGATTTTTTAATTAAGTCGGGATTAGAATTTTTATATAATTAAAATGAAAATGAGACGACGTCCTAAAAATGGACTAGGGCGGCGCGCTGGGAGAGAGGCTTGTTGCCGATCCGATGGCGATCGGTGACCAGCTGCGCCTCGTTTTCTGGGCCTGGCCCACGGGAAACCCTAGGCTGCGTTTTAACCCTCAAACGTAGCTATAAATAGAGGGTTTAATTCATTATTCAATACACTTGATTTTAATATCATCCAACATGCACAACCCTTGCTAGTTTTATTTATTTATAATTTATTTAATTATCAAACAAAATGAGTTTTTCTCTTTATTATGGTTATATAAAACTTTTTTTTTTACTTAGTACAAATCAACCCAACCTTTAAGTGGGTTGAATTGAAAGGGATAACATAAGTTGAGTTAATAAATGACTGGATCATTAACCTCTTCAAAGTTGTCCAGGTTGGTTGGGGTATAATTTCATGGTGGGTTAATTGTGCCACCCCAGATGATCGAGATTAACTCGACCTGTGTGAGCTTCCTCCTATTTAGTGAATACTTACATGCACTGGGTGTTTACATTTAACCAATCATTTTAAGCTTAGTTAACTAAACATTAAAGTAAAAATACATGTCACTTAATCACATTGTTAAGTGTAGAATTGTGTAATTCTCCTTGTCTGGAGGCTTCTCATTAATGTAATATATATATATATATATATAGGTGTTTATAATTACTAACCTAATTATTTGAGAATATCTAGTTTACATAATTACATAATATATGAAAAATATTAATATATTCTATCACACCCTTGATGAGCGGGAGGAGGCCGGACACTTAGACTGGATCTGAAGTCAATGAACAGTTTTCGAGGAAGTCCCTTAATAAATATATATGCGTACTGATAGGAAGAAGGAACATGTAACACTCGGACATGATCCATGACAACTTTCTCACGAACAGAATGAATATTCATCTCAATATATTTGGTTCACTGATGTTGAACCAGGTTATGAGACAGGTATACATCAGATACGTTATCACAGTAAATAATAGATGTCTTGAGTAAGGGATAATGAAGCTCTAGAAGGAGGTTTCTAAGCCAACAAGTTTCGGCAACAATGTTCACAACGCCTCTATATATGTTTTTGCACTCAAACGAGAAAGATTGGCTTGCTGTTTTGCAGATCACGAAATGTGGTTATCACCCAAAATACCTGATAGCAGTAGATCGGCGTGTGTCGGACCATTTGCCCCGATCGACATCAGTATCACGATACAAGCTTTGTTGGTGCAGATAGATAAAGATATAATCCATAGTCAAGAGTACCCTAAACGTATCGAATGAAGGTAAGATACTAAAGTGCACCAGCGAGACTCATATAAAGAGAAGGATCAAGCACCAAATCCCCATCATTAACACTAAGCTTCGACTTTGAGTCGACTGGAGTAGGCATGATCATGCAGTTTTCCATTTTAGTCCTGTAAACAATCTCTTTGGCATACTTACATTGACACAGAAACATTGCATTCTCAAATCTGGTCACGGATATCCCCAAGAAATAACTCAACTTACCTAAGTCCGTCATGGAAAATTCGGACTTGAGCAAGGTACAGCAGAGAAGGTAGGCAGAACAATGTCATCCACATAGAGAAAAAGGTATGCAATGTCAATACCTAAATGAAAAATAAAAAGTGAATTATCAGTTTTGATACACATGAATCCGATCTGTATGATGTAGGTGGAAAATCGCTCATACGATCCAGGGAGCTTGTTTCAAGACATAAAGTGACTTTCAAAGACGACATATGTATAGAAGAGCTGAGGGATGTATAAAGTCATATGGTTGATGCATATAGATGTTGAGTGTATTTTATACACTCTTTTGAGTCTTTTTTTGTTAGTATTTTACTCTTTTATTTTGTGTTTAGTATCGTGTTAGTGTGTTTTTCGTTCATTTGTGTCACATCGGTTATAAAGGAGAATATACTACTTTTGAGGATGAAACTTCACAAGAAAATACCAAGAAATGAAGTCTAAGAAGTCCCGGGAAGCATAGAAGAATCAGACGAAGTCCAGACGAAAAAAGGATGAAATTCCGGAAATCCACGTTGTCGGCGCCGCGACGCCAGCCAGCAGGGCCGTGGTGCCCAAAGTTCTACGAAGTCTGATTTGGCCTCAGGTGTTCCGGCGTCGCGGCGCCAGCCAGCAGTGTCGTGGCGCCAAGGCGGAAAATCTGATTTTCTGGGCTGAATTTCGAGGGCAAAAGTGTCCGAAACGTGATTTTTCTCAACTATAAAATCTCTAAACCCTGACCTTAATTGAGGCATACTATATCATACTTTTGGAGGCTAAGAAGGAGGCAAGACACAATATTGGAGACAATTTGGTTAAAGTTATTTTCTTTCTCGTATTTTATTTCAGTTTATGTTGGATTGTAATTTAGTTCTTGACATGACAATGTTTAGGAGCTAATTACTTTAGTAGGGTTTTCCGTCGAATCTTCTTGAGACTCTTTCATATAGTTAATACATAGTTAATGATTTTCTCTTCAGCATATTAAAATCTATTCAATATTGTTATGATTGCTTGATAATTAACTGGCCATTAATTGTCATAAATTATATGATTTCGAATCAAAAGTATGAAAGGTGAGATTTGAATATGTTGTAGTTGTCTAGACATAGGTTAAAATCGTGGATGAAAGTACCCTGATACTTGTGTAGTATTTAAGGTTATTGTTCTTAATCCTCCTGTGTGGTAAAATCTATCATAGAAATATAGAAGGTTTCTGCACAAGGTTGAGCTCTTGTATGTCCTAACCGGAATATAATGACAGATTAGTTAACATGCTATCTTGATAATAAGAAGAATCATTAGCATTGTATTAACACGTAAAAGAGTGGATAGTTGAGGAGATTGGAATCCCTATTTCCTTCATAACTGTTATAAACCTAAAGTATTATAATCTTTAGTTTATTTTCTGCACTTAGTCATAATTCTTAGTTATAATTCTCAAACTAAAAACGCCAACCAAATAGATACCATAGGATGATAACTTGGTACTTGACAAACCGGTCTCATGGGCGATAAACTCGGTCTTACAGATCTTTATTACTTGAACGATACGTACACTTGCGTAAGCACTTAGAAATATCGCAAGATGTTTTTGGCGCCGTTTCCGGGGACTGGCGTACTGTTAATATCGAATTATCTATTCTTATTTCTAATTTGGTTTTTATTTTCTGTCTTTTTATTATTTTTATTTTAGAACATTCTGCCGTGATCTGTTTTTTTTTTATGAGTCTCAGAAATTTAGTTTATGCGAAGTAGGAGAGGAACATACACTCCTATCCCTCTGAACCCTGAGATTGAAAGATTGTGCAGACAAAACAAGAAAGAAAAGAGAATTGCTGATTCATTAGCTATGGGAGATCAGCAAAACAACAATTTGCTGAATGATGAGTTACCGCCTGTCTTAAGACAAGTCCCTGAAGAAAGGAGCTTGAGGGACTATGTGATCTTAGCATTATTCTGAGGTTGAGACTTTCATCAGGCTTACAACTGTTGAAGCCAATAATTTTGAAATCAAACCAGCCATATTGCACATGGTTCAAGGCTCAGTTCAGTTTTGGGGGATTACCGCCTGAAGATCCTCATATGCATCTAGCAAATTTCCTGAAGTTGTGTGTAACTTTCAAGTACAATGGTGTTACTGATGATTTCATTCGGTTGAGACTCTTCCCATTCTCACTCAGGGATAGAGCAAAGTGCTGATTGAACTCGTTACAGGCGAACTTCATCACTACATGGCAAGATTTAGCCTAGAAGTTTCTTGCCAAGTTCTTTACCCCAGCTAAGGCAGCGAAGCTCGGAGGTGAGTTGAATAACTTTTATCAGCTGGAGGGAGAATCATTATATGATGCATGGGAGAGGTTTAAAGATTTGCAGAGGAAGTGCCACATCATGAGATTGGGAAGTGGATGTTGGTCCACATATTTTATAATGGACTGTATAGTACAACTCGTACCATTATTGATGTTGCAGCAGGGGGAACATTCATGAGAAAGAGTGCCAATGAGGCACATGATCTGCTAGAAGACATTGCCACAAACAACCATCAGAGAGCCGATGAGAGAGCAATGAACAGCAGGAAAATGGCTGGGATTCATGAGTTGGATGCTATCACTGCATTGACTGCGCAGGTAGCCACTGACCAGCGGTCGTGATACCATATCGATTAAAGTGGTTGGACACGGTGAGATCACGAAATTTGTGGGGTCCCCATACTTTTGATAGATGTCAATGATGGACCTAAATAATGTGCCTATGGAGAAGGTTCAGGCATTAGGGAATTTTCAGAGGCCCTACAACAATGCATTCTTCAACACATATAATCCGGGGTGGAGAAATCACCCAAATTTTTCATGGAAAAATGAACAAAGGCAGCAACCACAATTTGAGCATCATCACTGCGTGATTCGATCCACGGACCCACAAGAGAAGCTAGATGACATAAAAGCAACACTGTTGACCTTGACTAATTCTCAGACTTAATTCATGGCGGAAACTAGGTTCTCAATCGCATCCTTGGCCAAGACCCAGACACAGTTTATGACAGAGACCAAGCAGTTCATGGCAAAAACAAGATCCTCTATTAGGAACTTGGAGACTTCGAGATGGGGCGATTGGCGAGGAAGTTGAATGGCAGACCTCGAGGACTCTCCACAATCTGATGATGAACCCCAGGGAGCAGTGTCAGGCAATCAGTTTGAGAAGTGGGAAGCAGTTAGAGCAGGTTGGATCCCAACCAGCGGTGAAGAAGGAGAATGATGTGGAGAAGACAACTGAGGTCGAAAAGGAGGGAGTTACTGATGACCACCATATTTTAGAGAAGGCTCCACCTGCAGTGATGAGGAGTATCTGAGAAAAAATTCATTACCCTCGAAGCTGCGAAGAAGGCTTTGGATAAGCAGTTTGCGAAATTCTTGGAGGTATTTAAAAAACTGCACATTAACCTTCCTTTCATTGAAGCCTTGGAGCAAATGTCAGCGTATGTGAAGTTCATGAAAGACATCCTTTTTAAGAAGAAAAAGCTTGCAGTTATGAGATAGTTGTCTTGACATAGAAGTGCAGTGCTATATTGCAGAAGAAACTTCCCCCAAAGTTGAACGATTCAGGGAGTTTCACCTTACTTTGCACCATAGGGAATGTTACTTGTAAAATGGCTTTATGTGATTTGGGGGCAAGTGTCAACCTGATGCTCCTCTCTGTATTTAGAAGACTTGGTTTGGGGGAGGCGAGACCAACCACAGTCACCCTGCAGCTAGCTAATAGCTCGATTGTGCATCCCCAAGTAATAATTGAAGATGTGTTGGTACAAGTGGGTAAATTCATCTTTCCTGTTGATTTCCTCAATTTAGAAATAGATGAACATGAAAATATACCCATCATCCTTGGGAGACTATTCCTAGCCACAGGGAGGGCACTTATTGATGTTGAGAAGGGAGAGTTGAAGCTCAGAGTTCAAGATGAGGAGATGATCTTCAAAGTTCTCCAGCCACCCACTGAACCTCAAGTCAATGATAGATGTTTTGATATTGGGATAGTTGACAAGGGCGTCACTGAGAAAAGTCTCACAAGTACTAATGCTCGTGAGGCACCATTAAACAGTGTAAAAATTCTACACCCGTGAATGATATTGTGGATGAGAACAAGGGAATGAACCCTTCTGAACCTAGTCCTGTAAAGAAAGAGAGTAGAAGGATGAAGAGAATGCTGTTGAAGTGGATATGCGGAGGGGATACTCTACCCCCTTAATTTAGTAAGTAAATTGTGTCCGGCTAAAAGACGTTAAAGACAACGCTATTTGAGAGACAACCCAATGTTTTTAATTATGTTATTTCAATTCTTGTTTTAGTTGTTTTATTTTGTCTTGAACAGTCTCACGATCTAAGTTTTTTGTCTTATGTTGTGATGGCAGGTGGACTAGGAACTGACCCTGAGCAGAAAAAGGATAAAAAAACACTGGAAAAGGGAAAAATTGGCGTGAGCGGCCTTGGAAGTTCGAAAGCCCAATCTTGTGCAATTTCAAGAATTTCCTCCCAGACCTCCGTTATGACCGCTATGTTGTGTCAGTAAGTTGTCCCTATTTTTAGTCTTTACACATTGGGGACAATGTGTCGATTAAGTTTGGGGGGTGTCTTTGTTTTATTGTTTTATTTTTGAGTCTGTTTTATTATGTTTAGTCTGTTTTATGAGTTTTTGTGAGTCTAATTTTTTTATGGATCATGTATGTTGTAGTGGCTAAAGATATTGAGTGGATAAAGCGGGATAATATAATAGAATAAAAGTAAAAATCTGTGTGCTTAAGTTAGATATGCCAAAAATTCATGACATCTAATTATTGGGATATGTGTGCTTAGCCTATGTGTTGTCAATTATGGAAAGAAAGGTTGAAAATGTCTAAAAAAATTGTTTGCTTGTTATTTGAGGCGAAATAGTTAAGATATACATGTTTAGGGAGATGATTCAGACATTTCTTTGATAGTCTTTCTTACCGTTCATTACCTACCCTGACATAAATTGTATCACTAGTCAGCCCCTTTGAACCTAAAATAATATCTTTGTTTGATACCCTATGATTCATTTGTTGTGTCATAAGTAAAAATGGAAAAATTATGGGAATGAAAAGTGTTGAAAAAGAAATAAAAAGAGAATAAAAACTTGATGCACCCCAATGAAAAATATGCAAAAGCCTAAGTTTGGGGGTGCTTGTTATTTATAATGTATCCCATTCTCTCAAAAGAAAAGAGGGGAGAAAATAGGTATGAGACTAAAAAGAAAGTCAAAAAGAAGGAAAAAAGAGTTGAATGAAAAATACTTATGGTACGTAATTTGAGTCTAAATGCCTAATTTTACCTACCCCAACCTAAACCTACATTACAACCCTTGAAAGTCCTGATGATCTTTAATATGTATATCTATGATTAGTGGAGAATAACAAGTAAACAGGTCTATAGCGTTCTGGGAAAGATGGAATGAAATTGACATGCATAGGTTAGGTGTTTGTATTTCCAGTGATTATGATATAACTGAATTTGCAAAATATCTAACTTGAAATACTAGATTGCTGAAAATTCATGCTCATGCTATATATGTTCCAACATATTATCCCAACTTTCATCCATGATTTTGAAGAAGCATTGCTATAGCTACTTGATCCATTTCGTTGAGTCTTTTATTTGATTTTGTTTTTGTTTATTGTTTAGTGCTTTACTCGAGGGCGATTAAAGTGTAAGTTTGGGGGTGTTTGTTGAGTGTATTTTATACACTCTTTTGAGTCCTTTTTAGTTAGTATTTTACTATTTTATTTTGCGTTTAGTATCGTGTTAGGTGTGTTTTTCGTTCATTTGTGTCACAATTTATAAAGGAGAAGATACTACTTTTAAGGATAAAATTGCACAAGAAAATGTCAAGAAATGAAGTCTAAGAAGTCGGAAGCAAAGAAGAAATCACACGAAGTTGGACGAAAATAGGATGAAATTAGAAATCACGTTCTTTGGCGCCGGCCCGGCCGGCCATGATGCCCAAAGTTCTGCGAAGTCTGATTTGGCCTGAGGTGTTCCGGCGCTGCGGTGCCGGGGCGGAAAATCTGATTTTCTGGGCCGAATTCCGAGGGCAAAAGGGTTCGGAACGTGATTTTTCTCAGCTATAAAATCCCTAAACCCTGACCTTAATTGAGGCATACTATATCATACTTTTGGAGGCTAAGAAGGAGGCAAGACACAAGATTGGAGACAACTTGGTTCAAGTTCTTTTCTTTCCCTTATTTTATTTCAGTTTATGTTGGATTGTAATTTAGTTCTTGACATGACAATGTTTAGGAGTTAATTACTTTAGTAGGGTTTTTCGTCGAATCTTCTTGAAACTCTTTCATATAGTTAATGCATAGTTAATGATTTCCTCTTCAGCATATTAAGATCTATTCAATATTGTTATGATTGCTTGATAATTAACTGGTCATTAATTGTCATAAATTATATGATTTCGAATCAAAAGTCTGAAAGGTGAAATTTGAATATGTTGTAGTTGTCTAGCCATGGGTTAAAATCGTGGATAAAAGTACCCCGAGACTTGTGTAGTATTTAAGGTTATTGTTTTTAATCCTCCTGTGTGGTAAAATTTATCATAGAAATATAGAAGGTTTCTGCACAAGGTTGAGCTCTTGTATGTCCTAACCGGAATATAATGACAGATTAGTTAACCTGCTATTTTAATAATAAGAAGAATCATTAGCATTACATTAACACGTGAAAGAGTAGATAGTTGAGAAGATTGGAAGCTCTATTTACTTCATAAATGTTATAAACCCAAAGTATTATAATCTTTAGTTTATTTTCTGCACTTAGTCATAATTCTTAGTTATAATTCTCAAAATAAAGAACGTCAACCAAATAGATACCATAGGATAGATAACCGGTACTTGACAAACCAGTCTCTGTGGACGATAAACTCGGTCTTACAGATCTTTATTACTTGAACGATACGTACACTTGCGTAAGCACTTAGAAATATCGCAACAATAGACAATTTCTTTCAAATCTCCATGTAAGAACGCATTTTTCACATCAAGTTGATGAATTAGCCAGTTCTTCCCATATACATGCTCAAAACAGTACGAATAGTGGCAGGTTTAACCACTGGATTGAAGGTCTCACCACAATCGACTCCCTCTTGTTGCCCCATTCCATTTTCCACAAGTCTCACCTTATGGCGTTCAAGCTCACCACTATATCTGAATTTGTGATGATATAGCCACATACAAAAAATAACATTCACCCCCTATGGTTTCAAGACAAGATCCCAACTGTGCTGTTTAGTGAGCACATCAAATTCTTCACGCATTGCAACATTGGATAATTTTGAAAACATGTGCTCCCGGGTGCCCGAGTCTACTATGCCAAGTTGATAGACATATTGCAGCTAGAGAGGTTGGTTAATTGACACTTGCAGCGGAATTGATGATAAAGGATATAAGTCCCCCACACTATTGCTTCTCGTAAGAGTTGTCCTCGTACGTAGGTCCTTCAAAGAAAAACCAAAAGGGTCAAACTCAATAGATACAAAATTGTCACTAGCAAATTTTCTAATAGATATTAAGTTTTTAATGATGTTAGGAGCATATAGGACATTTTTAGGACAAAGGGGTGATGGGTGAGGTGGTGTTATTTGAGTGGTGCCAAAGCCTTGAATTGAAATGTGATTGCCATTTTTTACCAAAATAAATTGAGGATTGTTCAAATTAAATAGTTAGGAAGATTACCAGAGTCACGAGTGAAGTAGGATGTAGCACCTGTATCCATGTACCAGGCGTCGTTGGGCTGCTGGATATTCATAGTTTTTGTAGGCCTGACTCAGTTTGGTAGGGGTCATAAAACTGTATGACTACTATTGTTGTTAGTTCGTAGTGACGTTGGCCTAGTGCGATTGAATCGTGTGGTATGGGCCTGGAGGAGGACCCAGTATGCTCGATGTCGGATATGGACCCTGTGAACAAATTTAGATGATTGGGCTGGCCCAAAAAGAAGGGGACTGGGCATACGTGGATGTCCACCAGAATTGGACTGACCTTCATGACCTTTTCCTCTATTGTCGCAGCCGACCTCGCCACGCGCCTCATGCGCGCTAATTTTGGTTGTCCGCGTATTGTGGTGGTCCGGCGGGTGCAGCGGTGGTCGACGGTGCATCAACTACTAACGCCTTATGATTATGTTAGTCTTGTTTGACTCGTCTAGACTCTTCCAATAACAATTGTGATCAGACCTTATTGAAGCTATGGAGGGGATCAACTTGTTGGATCATCATCGCAAGTGTATCGTACTCACCTTTAGGCAAAATATTAATGAGTTGTAAAACCATCTTTGTTTCTTAAATCGAATTGCCAACATTAGACAATTGATCATCAACTAATTTTAGTTAATTACAATAGTCTGACATGTTAGCAAAGTTCTCAAGACGAATGTTGTTAAATTGTTCCTTCAAATACATGACACATATACATTTGTTGTCTTGATAGATTTCATCTATCCTCGTCCATAATTTGTGAGCCAAAGCACCTATATTTATAATAGTATGAAATAAATCATTGGATATGGTGTCATATATTCATTGTTTGACGATGCATTGAGCTGCTTCCACGTTGAGTTGTCGACGTTGGGTGGAAGGGGGTGGTGGCATCGATGTGATCAAGGACGTTGTAAGAACAATCATGTATTTGAAATAGTTCAACCCACAATGAGTATTGTCCATCCTCTTGATCAAGAATTAAAGGGATAAAAAAAATTATATTCTTTACGGCAAAGGCCAGATGAAAGGTGTTAGAAGGGGAGGGGAATAAGGAGGATGTGTGTCGTGGGTGTAGGAGGAATAGACAGTAGAAGCCATGTACATAAGCCGCCGGCGATGTGAAAAAGAAAAGGAAGGGGGCACCAGATTTAGGCTTTGTGAGGAGGTTAGAGTTTGGCTTCTGATACCATGTAGAATTGTGTAATTCTCCTTGTCTGAAGGCTATTCATTAATGCAATATATATAAGTGTTTACAATTACAAACTTAATTGTATGAGAATATCTAATTTACATAATTACATTAAAATAATAATTACATAATATATGAAAATATTAGTATATTCTCTATCATTAAGTTATAAAATTTGTGTATGAAAGACACATGTTTCCTAACGTTTCTTCTTATTGCAAACGCTTCAAGGACTTGGCAGACCAACTCAGCAATGTGGGTTTTCCGGTTTCTCAAAGTCGTCTAGTTCTTCAGATGGTTGCAGGCCTGTTAGAGGCCTATAACGGTGTTGCTTCGGTGATTCGTCAGAGTAACCCCCTGCCAGAATTTTATCAAGCCCGTTCTATGCTTACGTTGGAGGAAGCCGGATTGGCTAAGAAAGTGGCAATTGGGGCCAGCTCTGTTGTCATGATGACTGCTTCCAATTTTTCTCCTTCCAATCCAGCCAACGTGACTCAAAATCACAACAACGGGGGTGGTAAGAAGGGTCGGAATCGGAAAAATAATGGCAAGAAGCGTGGCGGCAACAACGGAGGCAACCGGCAAGATCATCACGATCCTGAGCCCACAGGCCCCCGACAGGCGATGGCGATGGGTCCCAACACCTCACAGCGCCGCGATTCCATCTTACAGTTCCGTGACGCAGCCTTACAGCATCGCGGCTTAGCCTTACAGCGCCACGACGCCTCAGTCGCGGCCCAACTTCTTCCCAGTTCAGACTTGATTGGACGGTGTGCCGGCGGCGATCCAGTATACTTGGGCCTCACCCATATCAGGCCCACCACGCAGTAGGGCCTACCCAGACCGACATTGAAGCAACAATGCATACGCTTGGCTTGACTCAACCGGACCCCAATTGGTACATTGACACCGGCGTCACTACCCACATGACATCTGATCAAGGATGTCAAGACGGGGAATTATCTCATGAGGTGTAACAGTAGGGGTGATTTTTATCCAATCACTCCAAGTATCAGCATCTCGCGTCAAGTTATGCCATCCACTTTTGCAGATCTTGCTCCTTCCTTGTGGCATGCTCGTCTAGGTCATCCAGGGTTGTCTATTTTATCTTTTTTAGATAGACATAAGTTTATTTATTATAAGGGTACGCGTAGTACTCCACTTTGTTAATCCTGTGCTTTGGGAAAAAATATTAAGTTACTATTTGTAGCGTCAAATTCAAATACTTCAATGCCATTTGATATTATTCATAGTGATTTGTGGACATCTCCGGTTCTCAGTTCTATGGGTCATCGTTATTATGTTTTATTCTTAGATGACTATTCTAAATATTTATGGACGTTTTCAATTGCGAAAAAATTTCAAGTTTTTTTCATTTTCATAAAATTTAGAGTTTTCATAAGAACACAATCCAAATGGGAAATAAAAAACATTCAATGTGATAATGGCAAAGAGTATGCCAATGAGGAATTTAGGGAATTTTGTGCTCAAAATGAGATAAATTTTTGTTTTTCTTGTCCCCATACGTCTTCACAAAATGGGAGAGCTGAGCGAAAAATTCGTACCATTAATAATATTGTCCACACTTTATTGGTTCATTCTTTCGTTCCTCCATTATTTTGGCATCATTCGCTACAAATGGCTACCGATCTACTCAATATTCTTCCTTCTAAAGGTTTGACATATTCATTCCCTCTCAAAGTCTTATATAATAAGTCTCCATCATATTCTCATCTTAGGGTCTTCGGATGCTTATGTTATTCACTGTTTCCATCCACTACAATCAACAAACTTCAGGCACGTTTACTCCTTGTGTGTGTTTGGGTTTTCCGTCAAATCATCGTGATTATAAATGCTTTGATTTGTCCTTTAAACGAATCATCATTAGTCATCATATTCTCTTTGATGAATCCCAATTTCCATTTTCTTCGTAGAAAAACCCGTGCCTAATTCTTATGATTTTTTGGATGAGGATGTCTCCGCCTATGTTCTACGTCATTTTTCAGATTTCTCAAAAACGCCGCTACTCATGACCGCCTGAAGGCGCCACGACGCCAAAACTCATTCGAGTCGACTCATGACCTGCGATTAGGCGCGGCTGCAAACGGTAATTCCTGAAATTTCCGAAAATTCCCAAATTTCACCCAATCCAGCCCAGAGTCATGGTCCAGTCAGTCGCAGTCAATGAGGTATTTTAAAATTAAAGAGACATTTTAATTTGAATTATAATGTTCTTAAATCCCCTTACCCCGTAATCATGTGTCTGCCTTAAATGACCCTAATTGGAAAATTGTCATAACTGAGGAATATAATGCTCTTATTGATAATAAGACGTGGGAGTTGGTACCCCATCCATATGATGTTAATATTATTCAGTCTCTGTTGATTTTTGTTCATAAGGAAAATTTTGATGGTTCATTTGCAAGACATAAGGCTAGACTTGTAGGTGATGGTAAGACTCAGCAGGTTGGTATGGATTGTGGTGAGACATTTAGCCCTAGTGGTCAAGTCGGCTACCATTCGCACTGTGATTAGCTTGGCTCTTTCAAAATCATGGCTCATTCATCAGTTAGATGTGAAGAATATTTTCCTATATGGTGATTTTCAGGAGACAGTGTATATGCATCAGCCTTTGGGGTTTAGGGATACTAGATATCCTAATCATGTCTGTCTATTGAAGAAGTCCTTGTACGGGCTTAAGAAGTCTCTACGATCTTGGTATAAGAGGTTTGTTGATTTTGTTTCGACTATGGGTTTTTCTTACAGCAGGTCTGATAATTCATTATTCATATATCGTCAAGGATCTTCCATGACTTATATTATATTATATGTTGATGATATTATGTTGACTGCCTCTTCTGATGTTTTGCGCAAGTCTACTATGACAATGCTCGGTTATGAGTTTGTCATGAAGGACTTGGGCCTATTGAATTACTTTTTGGGGATTGTTGTAACTCGTCATATAGGTGGATTGTTTTTATATATGCAGCAAATATCATTGAGAGGCCTGAGATGTCATCCTGTAAGTCCACTTCTACTCCAGTTGATACTAAACCCAAGTTGGGTGCTACAGCTGGCTCTCCTACGAGATCCAGGCCATTATCGTAGTCTTGCAGCGCCGCTTGATTATCGACGTTCACGCGACCTGATATTACATATGTGGTACAGCAGGTGTGTTTGTTTATGCATGATCCTAGAGTTGAACATATGAATGCACTCAAACGCATTCTTAGGTACATTCAGGGAACAATTGAGTATGACTTGCATTTGTATCCTACGTCGACGTCTATACTTGTCTCCTACACAGATGTTGCTTGGGGTGGTTGTCCTGACACGGTATCTACGTCATCTGTGCATGTTTTAGGTAATAACTTGGTCTCGTAGTGCATGGCGTCGATTAACGCTTTCACGTTCAAGTGCGGATGCCGAGTATAGAGGGTAGCCAATGTGGTTTAAGTCATGTTGGTTCTGAAATCTCATCGTTAGAGCTTCATTGTCTATTGAGAAGGTTACCTTGGTTTATTCTGATAATATAAGTCTCATCTACCTTTCTGGTAATCCAGCACCAGCGTACTAAACACATAGAGATGGATATTCACTTTGTTCGTGAGAAGGTAGTCAAAGGACAAGTACGCGTCTGTCATGTTCCTTCAAGATATCAAATTGCAGACATCTTTACAAAGGGTCTTCCCTCGGTCCTTTTTGAAGATTTTAGAGACAGTCTCAGCGTACAAAGACCGCTCGCTATGACTGCGGGGGTGTGTTAAAGTATATTGGGCTTAAGCGATCAGGTCGGTAGAATGGCCAGTAGAGATTCTCTGTGTGGGGCCTCCTTTCCTTTGCATATTTGGTAAATATTAGACTTAGATTTGTACCTTAATTAGTAGTGTAATATTATCATAATTGTAAAATTAGTATTCTTATAGAATAGAGATTTCTAAATAGAATAGGAAGAAGATCTGTCTCCTTGTAGCTTGTATATATATGTCTTTTATTAATAAGAATAATCAAGGTATTATTTCTTTCATACATAATACATCAAAATAATAATTACAGAATATATAGAGAATATTAATATATTCTCTATATTCTCTATCATTAACTGATAAAATTTGTGTATGAAAATGTCTTGCATTCGTTGGTGGTGATGTGGGTAAGTTATTGCCCCACGTTGATAAATAAAATTAGTCAATTTATGATGAATTTTTACACTATAAGTCAAAGATGAACTTAAATGAGAGGCATGACAAGAGAGAGCCATATATTCTATTAAATTTACTTCAGATTTAGGTGTGTAGTTGATATTAATTGGCATGAGAGGATAGTGAAAAAGGGAAAACTCTTTGGTGAGATTATATATTGACCCATACATGTTAGACGATAACTTTAATCCTATGAGATTGGTATTGAGCGTTAGTTTTTTTAATTTTTTAATTTTTTTCTGGGTAATGTACACTTCAAATGTGGTTGGCAATATAAGAATTTATTATAATATTAAATCCTTATTAATAAAAGAGAAAAATGAACCTTCTGGACATTTGTTGACCAGAAGTGAATTTCTCAAGATCTTAGTTAATCCACTACGTACTTGTTTTCTTGATAGATTTCCCACTAACCTATGTACCTATCACAACAGGCATTATCAGTTTGATAAATCATTAAACAGTAAAAGAAGGAAAAAGAAACTGTGGTTTCTCACATCACTGTTAGGATTTACTAAAGTTATACTTAGATATCGAGAGAAATTGTAAAGAAAGCATGATGAGGAGCATTTTCCATTTTAATGAACCTCACGCGATGCGAATTCAAATTGTCAAAATCCTAAATTGCATACAGAATGACGTGTGGAAAATGAAAGAAATATAATTCCACGTAGAGGATGTAATTGGCAATAAATGGAATATACTTGTTTATAATTATTGTACAGATAATTATTTGCACTTCAATGTGGCTCTCACTTCATTCCTTACCCAGTAAAATCAAACTCCACTTACAATAATTTTATAAGCTTTTCGACTTTTAGTTCCGCGCTTTGTTGATTAGTGATCCCATCTTTTAGTTATGCATTTATTATTTCAAGCATGTGCTGATAACGTGACAAATGTTATGCAATTTGTGGCGAATTCGTATTTCTTAAGGACCGGAACTTTTCTTGTGGTCATAATATTTCTATTTTCCAAAAGTAGGAGCATTCAAGGGTAAGTTTAATGTTTATTTACTAACAGCGATTTTTCTTACATATAATTAAATATCTTAACCTCAGTTATTATTATTCACTCATAATAAGTGAAATGCGACGATGGTAGGGGGCGATGATGGTGGTTGATAGTAGTGGTAGTTGTGACTTGTAATTGTGGTGCTAGTGGTGATGGTGATAACGGTGATAGGTACTAGTGGTGGTTATGATGGTTGAGAAAGTTGGTGGTAGTGGCTTGTGATAGTGGTGATGATGGTAATGACTGATAGTGAGTGATGGATAGAGATCTTTTGTAGTGCACTTCACGTAATATGTGGGCGTTGTTAGAAACTGTAAACGTGTAGTTGTCAATAAGTCATCCCTACCCCATAATTAGAATATATTCCATTTATTGTGTAAATATAATTATAGTAAGACTAGGATTCCTCTTGTGATTATGTTTAGGATTCCTCTTGTGATTATGTTTAGGATTCCTATTGTATAAGGGATGAATATTGCACACTATATATATTTGATATTAATTAGAGAACTCCCAAGGGAGATTAATATCATGGTATCAAGAGCCTCAAACAAAAACCCTAGAATTTTTCTTGGTGTCATCGACCCACGCCGGCATCTCAAATAGCGACACCTCCCCTTTCCTCCCTAAAATTCTTGGTTTTTTCTCCATTTCTCTCTTCTCTAAATGGATACTCAGGATTCTTCCAATACTTCTAACGCTTCCACCTCTACAAATCTCACCACCACGTTGCCATCCTCTTTTCATCTCGCCCTAACTGTTACCAACATCAAGAATTATATTCACATTCTTCTTGATCAAGAAAACTGTCAGTATTCTCCTTGGGTTGAACTATTTCATAATCGTGCATGTCTCTATAACGTGTTTGATCATATCGATGACATTATTCTGCGCCCTCCGGAGGTTGATGATTCTACTTGGTGTCGTCTAGACGCCAGCGTCAAACAGTGGATTTATGGTAGTACTTCTCAGGATCTTCTTCTTACTGTCATGAAATCTGGCGCCACTAGGGCTACACAAAAGTTGGCCTGGACCGGTAATTTTCGGTCCGGTCCTCGGTCCTTTGAAATATTTTTTTTGGTTTTCGGTCCGGTCCGGACCGAAGTTTAAATATATATTATATTATAATATATATAATATATATAATCCTAATTTTCTAAATACCTAATTCTAAATCCATTCCCCACTTCACTTGTCTCCCCTACGCAACCCGTCTCTCTCTCTCTCTAAAATCTAAATCCCTAATTTCTAAATCCCTAATTCCTAAATACCAATCTCACCTCACCGTCGTCACTCGTTCGTCGCCATCTCACTCTCTCATCGGCATCACCACTATCGCCACCAGTTGCCTGTCACGTCGTCTCTCGATGCGCCACTCGCTCGCTGTCGCCTCTCGACTCTCGAGTCTCGCTCTCAATCTCTCGACAAGGTATGTACTACTTACTACTAAGGAATAGTTTGAATTTATTTGAAGCTGTGCAATAAAAGTTTGTATTCATTTGTATTTTTAAATGATATTAAAAGTTTGTATTCACATGCAGATGATGCCTAGTACCTCTGAATCTGATGTCCAATCCAAAAGGAAAAGAGATGATGAAACGACTGAACCAAATTTTGAAGTTGGGGCTGCCCTGACCCTGAGTTTGTATTGCCTTCTCAAACACCAACAAATACAATAGAAATACAAACAAGTATTATGCCAACGGAGGAGCGACAGTATATTACTTGCAACAAACAAATGGCTGAATATTGGAAGGAATACAAGTTGTATTTGACTAATGATGAGGGCAATCGTAGAGCTGAATGTAAGTATTGCCATAAAACTTTTGCGTGTGACTCTACTATTAATGGTAACAAAAATGTGAAATCATGCAACTCAATGCCTAGAAAACCCGGAGAATGTGATTAAACAAAATCAAAGTAAATTGGTTTAGAGGCTGTTGCGGATAAAAAAGGAGAAGGGAAGTTGAGAAATTGAGTTTTAAATGTTAATGAACTTAGGGAAGCGTTGTGCTATATGGTGATAGTTGACGAACTTCCTTTTCGTTGTGTTGAAAAACCTGGTTTTAAGCATTTTATTTCTGTTGCTTGCCCTGAGTTTGTATTACCCTCCTGTACGACTGTGGCGCGTGGTTGCTTTCAACTTTATTTGAAGGAAAACGAAAAGTTGAAAGAATTTCTCAAATTGTCATGCCAACGAGTCTGTATGACAACTGATTCATGGACATCTAATCAAAAAATCAACTATATGTACCTTACCGCTCATTTTATAGACAATGATTGGAATTTGCAAAAACGAATTCTAAATTTTTGTCCAATTACAAGTCATAGGGGTGAATTAATTGCAAAAGCTATAGAATCTTGTTTAGAGAGTTGGGGTTTATATATGAAACTTTTTACCGTGACTGTTGATAATGCATCTTCAAATGATGTTGCTTGTAGTCACTTGATGAGAATAGTTCAAAGCAATGGTAGTGCAATAAGTAATGGAAAGTATTTGCATATGAGATGTGTCGCTCATATTGTTAGTCTTATTGTTTGGGACGGTTTGAAAATAAAAGATTCTCTTAAATCAATTGAAAGAATTTGAGCTGCTGTGAAATTTGTGAGGAATTCTCCTGCTAGGCTTCATAAATTTAAAGAAGTTGCAACAGTCTTGAAAATAGAGAGAAAATCTTTGTTGTCACTTGATGTGCCCTCTCGTTGGAAATCGACTTATACTATGTTGATGGCAGCTATAAAATTTGAGCAAGTTTTTGGTATGTTTGAACTTCACAAAGAGCAAGATCTTAAAGAGCCTACAAATGTAGGGCCTCATAAGAAGAGTGATTGGTTGTTGGCCAAGAGGCTTGTTATCTTTCTAGAAAAGTTTTATACTTTAACTAATAATGTTTCTCTTTCTTTGAGTGTCACGTGCAATAGTGCATTGTTTGATATTGGTACAGCTCTTGGAACATTAAAAGAACTAGAAAGTACTTCTGATGTAGAATTGAGTGCAATGGTTGTTAATATGAAGGAAAAGTTTGATAAGTATTGGGGTAGTTTAGAAAAGTTTAACATGTTGATTTATGTGGCTGTCATTCTTGATCCTACAATGAAAAAGGTTGGTTTGTAATTGACTTTACATGAGATGTATGGGGAAGTGAAGGGTAATAGTTTGCTTGAGAATATTCAACAAGTCCTAAATGATTTGTTTGATGAATATAAGGCTATGTATTTCCCTACTGTTGTTTTGAGTGGGACAAGTGATGTATCTGAATCAAGTGAAATGAGATTAGATCTCAAGGCTAAAGTTAGGAAGCTCAAATCTTCATTAGAAACAAATGGTAAATATAGTACGAGGCCGGAGCTTGATCGATATTCGAATGAAGAGGCGGATGAAGAAGATATTGAAATCTTAACTTGGTGGAAGCTTAATTCACTAAGATTTTCTGTTGTTTCACGCATGGCTCGTGATATATTAGCTATTTCGGTATCTACAATTGCTTCTGAGGCTGCATTTAGTACCGGAGGACGAACACTTGATCAATTCAGGAGTTCTGACACCTAAGGTAATACATTTTCTTTTGTATTTTTTTGTAAAGAAAGTTTAATTTTTATTATATTAATTGGTAAGTTGTGTTTCTTAACTTTTATTTTATGTTAAAGATGGTGCAAGGACTCATTTGTGGTCAAGATTGGCTTCGTGCAACTTTGACGAACAAATCCAAACTTATTAATGTGGAAGAATCATTAGAAGAGTTGCAAGATTTGGAGAATGGTATGATATGAATATGATGATATCTCATTGCAAGAATTAGGAGAGTTACAATTCTTATTACTAACTTTATTATTTTCTTTCATACAGATTTTCAAAAGTGTGGAATTGATGAATCTACCATTTGTGTTTGATGGTTTGAGTGTTTGACAAAAGAAAGTAAATGAAGCCTCAAGGCCCTCAACTAGAGAACTTTATTGTGGACTGGTGTGGACTGTGGAGTATGGACAACTAGAGTACTGGACCTTCGGATGTGTGTGATGTGGGTGTGGGTGGTGGAGTGTGGTGTCTTTGGACAGACATCTGGATCGCGTGTGTGGGTGGTGCAACTGGGTGTGGAGTTCTTTGATGATTTTATTGTCATTTTATTGTGGTGTACTGGACTGTGGACTGTGGAGTATGGTGTGTCATTTTATTGTCTTTGTATATGTATTTTCTTTAAGGATGTTGTCATTTTCTTCCCTACTGTTGTTTTTAGTTTGTGCATTTTTTAGAATGAATTTGGCTGGACAATGTGTCAATGAGCAGTAGCCAGCAGGTGCAGGTGTTGGATGATTTTTGAGCAAAATTGTATTTGAGCAAAATTGTCATTCTGATTTCTGCAATCTGCTGGCCATTCGGTCCAAATAACTGGACCGAAAAAGACCTGGACCGGACCGGGAAATTCGGTCTGGTCTTCGGTCCTAGTATTCTGATTTTACGGTCCTCGATCCGATCCGGTCCGGTCCATTTCGGTTTTAACCTTTTGTGCAGCCCTAGGCGCCACAACCCTTGATTTATGGAACTGCTTGAAGGAAATCTTTCAAGATAACAAGCACACTTGCGCGGTGTATTTGGAGGAACAATTTAACAATATGCCCCTTGAAAATTTCTCCAACATGACTGAGTACTGCAGACAGTTGAAACTACTGGCGGATCAACTCTCCAACGTCGACACGCCTGTCTCGGACACTAAAATGGTATTGCAATTAATTGCAGGCCTTCCCAAAGGCGACTATGATACGTTAGCCACCATGATTCAACAGGTAGATCCGTTACCCAGTTTTAACAAAGCTCGTTCGCAGTTGTTGCTCGAAGAGACTCGACGTGCTAAGCAAGATGAGCACCATCAAAAGGCATTATTTGTCGAAACGCGCCCCCAAGATCCAACGCCACCAGAAAACTCTCAACCGCAGCAGGGACGCGGTGGCAAGGGCCGCGGCGACAGAAGATGTCATGGTAAGGGGCGCGGATAGCAGAATTAGCAGCAGCAACAATAGGGCCCGCGAGATCGATTCGGCGGTGCCCAACGATACGATCTGTCGCGGCGCGCGCGATTCGATCAGCGACCGCCGTCGATATTCCCACGGGTTGTTGGATGCTGCTTGACCACGGCAAGTCCGAGACCGCGGCAAGCCCACTTCACGCAGGCGATTCAGCACTCGCCCAATATGACACCCACTGAGTTGGGTCAGGCCTTCAGCAGTCTCAATATGCAACCGTCTGACAACAACTAGTAAATGGATTTCGGAGCCACTTCTCGCATCACCCGGTCTGCAGGTAATATTCCCAAAATGTTCAGTTTAGAGAATCCTGAATTTGTTACAGTTGGTAGTGGCCACCGCATTCCAATAAAAGGTTATGGTACATCCTATACACCACATCCTCATCCATTCCCCCTTAAAAATACCCTATATGCCCCACATGTAATGAAGAACCTAATCTCTATCCGCAAATTTACTCGTAATAATTTTGCCTCTGTTGATTTTAACCATTTTGGTTTCACTGTGAAGAATCTTCATACGGGGACATCTCTTACGAGATGCAATAACATGGGGGATCTCTATCCAATCACTCCCACCTCCGCTAGCAGATATTGCTCTCCCGTCTCTGTAGCGACCATTTCTTCTTCAACATGGCATAATAGGCTTGGTCATCAAGGAGCCCCAGTTTTTAATTTTCTTAGAGGCAATAATCTTATTACTTGTAATGGGAAGCTTGCCCAAAATTGTGTTTCTTGTTCTTTAGCCAACCATACTCGTCTTCCGTTTAAATCATCTACTAGTGTTACATTTGAATCATTTGATATTATACATGCCGATTTATGGACATCACCTATTGCTAGTTATCTCGGTCATAAATACTATCTTATTTTACTAGATGATTTTTTTCACTTTTTTTGGTTGTATCCCCTCAAATTTAAATCGGAAGTATTTGCCAAATTTCTTGAGTTTCGAACATTCATTCAAACACAGTTTGAAAAAGATATAAAATCTTTTCAGTGCGATTATGGTCGTGAATTCAACAACTCTATGTTTCACCGTTTTTGTACTAATAATGTCATGATCTTTCGCTTCACCTGCCCCCACACCTCCCCTCAAAATGGTAAAGCTGAAAGAATCATCCACAACACTAACAATATGATTCGCACTCTATTGATTCATGCCTCCCTACCTCCGTCCTTCTGGGTCTATGCTGCTAAAATGTCAGAATACGTTCTCAATATTCTCCCGGCTAACACCCTTCACAATATGACCCCTACCAAAATCCTCTATCATAGAGTCCCATCTTATGAGTATCTTCGGATATTCGGTTGTCTATGCTATCCTAACCTTGCCTCTCACAAACTAGCTCCTCGGTCCACTCCATGTGTCTACCTAGGCTTCCCACCGAACCATAGGGGCTATCTATGCTATGACTTATCCACTCGTCAGATGCACATCTCTCGTCACGTCACATTCGACGAGACCACATTATCGTTTTCTAATCTTAATATGTTCCAAAAACCGGATTACTATTTTCTTGATGAGTCTGGCATCTCTCCCATCATTCTCAGTCAACTAGATCATAGCAGTGCCACAGAATCACCTTCTCTGCCCAGTGGTTCTTCTTCAGTGTCAGCGCCGCGACGCCAAAAATCTTGCGAGCAGAGTCCTGAATTACTGTCGACAGCACCGCGACGCCAAAACTTCAGAGGGAACTCTCAATCCTTCTCCATATCCAACCAATCCCTCAGTCTAGGCTATTCCCACTCAGCCGACATAGCCTCCCACTGTCCCCACTCACCAAATGGAAACTCGTTCCAAGCATGAAATCTTCAAATTCAAAGTCCAATTTAACTTGTCTGCCCAAACCATTTCTCCAATTCCCAAGAACCCCAAATTGGCCAAACAAGACCCTAATTAGAATGTGGCTATGTATAAGGAATTCAATGTTTTAACTAAACAACACACATGAGATCTAGTACCTAGAGTTGAGGGGGTGAATGTGATTTGTTGCATGTGGCTATTTCGTCACAAATTCAGAGACAATGGACATCTTGAGAGGTATAAGGCACGACTTGAGACTAATGACACAAATCAGCAGGAGGGCATTGATTGTGGTGAGACCTTCAGCCTGGTTGTCAAACCGGCTACCATTCGCACAATTTTGAGCATTGCCATGGGCAAACACTAGCCGATCCACCAGCTTGATGTGAAGAATGCATTTTTACATGGGGATCTAAGAGAAACAGTATACATGCATCAGCCGCCTGGGTTCACCCATCCATCAGTTCCTCACTATGTGTGTCGTCTCCGTAAGTCACTATATGGCCTGAAACAAGCCCCTCGTGCGTGGTATGATCGCTTTGTAAGGTATATCTTGCAGATTGGGTTTGTATGCACCAAGAGTGATACATCACTCTTCATTTTTCATTGAGGTAGTAGCACTGCATACTTATTACTTTACGTGGATGATATTGTTCTTATTGCTTCCTCCGACGGGTTGAAAAATGAGATTATTGCCTTGCTTAAGTCCAAATTTGCAATGACTGATTTGGAAAAGCTGAGTTACTTTTTGGGGATATTAGTGGCCAGGTCTGTCGACCACATGTTCTTGTATCAGCGTAAGTATGCAGAGAGATTGTGTACAGGGCTAAGATGACGAATTACAAAGTTTCACCCACTCCAGTTGATTCAAAATCTAAGCTCAATGCTATGGATGGTGCTCCAGTCTCCGATCCTACTCTGTATAGCAGCCATACCGGTGCACTTCAGTACCTCACATTTACAAGCCCAAACATTGTTTATGTTGTTCAACAGGTATGCCTATTCATGCATGCCCCTATGGAGCCTCATTTTAATGCTCTTAAGCGTATCATCCGATACATTAAGGGCACACTTGATTACGATTTGCACATATACCCCTCTGCACCAAACATGTTGCTCTCTTATACGAATGCAGATTGGGCAGTGTGTCCGGAAACACGACGCTCTACCTCCGACTTTTGTGTATTTTTAGGGGATAATCTGATTTCTTGGTGTGCCAAGCGATAGGCTACCTTATCTCGTTCCAGTGCCGAGGTTGAGTACAGAGGCGTTGCAAATGTGGTAGCTGAGATTTGTTGGCTCAGAAATTTACTGTTAGAACTTCAGTGTCCTTTGCGTCAGGCATCTATTGGGTACTGCGATAACATCTATGTCATCTATCTTTCTCATAATCCAGTTCAACATCAGCGAACCAAGCACATTAAGATATACCTACACTTCATTCGTGAGAAAGTTGTGCTAGGCCATGTCAGAGTGTTACATGTTCCCTCATCCTATCAGTATGCAAATATTTTTACCAAAGGACTTCAGTTAGGCATATTTTGTATACACTTTTTGAGTCATTTTTAGTTAGTATTTTACTCATTTCGTTTGTGTTTAGTATAATGTTAGGGTTGTTTTTCTTTCTTTTGAGTCGCAGCGGTTCTAAATGGCAAAAAGAAGCTAAAAGTTGGCAGAAAAAGCAGGAAAGGAGCTCCCGAAGCAAAAATGACGAAAGTTGGCGGTCAGACGAAAGATCGCGGGACCGCAGCACGATCGCAGATCATGATGCCATAATTACTGAGAAGCCGCAGTACTTTCGGCACCACGGTGCCATTCTGCAGTACCGCGGTGCCGATGCGGGAATTTCCAGTCCGAAATAGAATTGGCGAGGGGCAAAAGGGTCCAAGGCACACGTTTTTGACAACATATATAAACCCTTGGGACATATTTTAGGGATTATTCTATCACATATCATCTCTCAGAACACAACACAACCTTGGAGGCTACAATTGAAGACCTAGTTCTAAGTAATTTTTCTTTCTTTAGTTTTCAATTCAGTTCATGTTTGGATTTGTATTAGTTCTTAGCATGTCTATGGATATGAGTTAAACACTTTATTAGAGCTTTTCTGTTGAATCGCTTGAAACTCTATTTCATGAATTATTGTAGTAGTTTAATTTCTTCTTCACTTGATTAAGATTTATTCAATATTGGTATGAATGTTTCCTATATGATTTCGAATCAAGAACCGAGAGGAGAGATTTGGATATGCTGTAATTGAATAGACATAGGTTAAAATCGCGGACGAAAGTACCCCGATACTTGTGTAGCATTATAGGTTATTGTTCTTAATCCTCCTATGAGGTAAAACCTATCATAGAAATATAGAAGGTTTCTGCACTGGGATTAAGCGATTATATATCCTAACCGGAATATAAGATAGTCTAGTTAACCGCTATCTTAACGTAGAAGAAGAGGTCATTCTAGTTGCATTAAGGATTGAAAAGAGTGGATAGTTGAGGATATTAGAATCCATAATTCCTTCATAACTGATTAAACCTCAATAATTTAGTTTAATTCTTGCAATTACTCTAGTAGTGTTAGATAAAAACTCAAATCAACTATTGATTGCCAAATAGATAACCTAGAATAGATGTTCGATAATTAGAAACCAGTCTCTGTGGACGATATTCGGTCTTACCAGACTATATTACTTGTAATGATACGTATACTTGCGTGAGCAATTGGAAATCGGCCTAACAAGTTTTTGGCGCCGTTTCCTGGGACTGGCGTACTTCTAATATCGAACCATTTATTCTTAATTCTACTTTGGTTTTTATTTTTTTTGTTTTGATTTTTATTTTTAGAACTCTGTTGCCTTGATTTGTTTGTTGATTTTGATCGATTTCAGGACGTAGTTTATGCGAAGAAGAAGAGGATCAGATACACTTGTTCCTTTTAATCCTGAAATTGAGAAAACTTGCAAGCAGAATAGGCGAAACAAGAAGATATCTGATTCAGTGACCATGGAAAACCAACCGAATCAGAATGGGGCGGACAATGAGGTTCCTGAGAATGTAGGGAGCCAAAGATAGGTCCCAGAGAGAAGTTTAGGACTACGTCGCCTACGCGATGTGCACAGACATGCATCAGCTCTCAAAGAATAGGGCAAACAACTTTGAGATCAAGTCAGCCATCTTGAGCATGGTCCAGAACGCAATACAGTTTGGGGGATTGCCGTCTGAAAACCCCTACATGCACATTGCCAATTTTCTGGAGTTGTGTGTCACCTTCAAGTACAATGGCATTACTGACGACGCCACTAGATTGAGGCTCTTCCCATTCTCACTTAGGGACAGAGCCAAGAGCTGGTTGAACTCATTTCCTGCCAACTCCGTCACCACCTGGCAAGATTTAGCCCAAAAGTTTCTTGCAAAGTTCTTCCCTCCTTCAAAGGCAGCAAAGTTAAGGGGAGAGTTGAACAATTACTATCAGGTAGATGGAGAGTCGTTGTATGATGCATGGGAGCGATTCAAGGATTTGCAGAGAAAATGCCCACATCATGGCATAGAGAAGTGGATGTTGGTCCACATTTTTTATAATGGGTGAGTGGTACTACTCGTACCATCATTGATGCTGCAGCAGGTGGAGCGTTCATGAGGAAGAGTGTCAATGAGGCACATGAGTTGCTAGAAGACATGGCTGCGAATAATCACCAAGGGGAAGATGACAGATCAGTGAGTAGCATGAAGACTATGGGCATACATGAGATAGATGTTATCACTGCATTGAATGCGCAGGTGGCCCTTTTGACAAAGCAGCTACAGCAGAACACTATGTCTGTAAATGCAGTTCAGATGCCGGTGAATTGTGAGATTTACGGGGGCCCACACTCTTTTGACAGATGCACATTAATGCGCGATTTATGCACACACGTTAACGCAAGTGCACGTTGTCGAGTCAAGTAATATAGTCTTTGAAGACCGAGTTATCGTCCTCAGGGATTAGTGCTCAAGTACCAACTTCTATTCTTTGTTATCTATTTGGTGATCGATATTTGAGTTGTTGATTATGACAAATAATTATAAAGACTAATTAACTATGTTGTTTACTTCAGTGATGATGGAAATAGGGCTTCCAAGTCTCCTCAACTATCCACTTATATTACTTATTAATGCACTTAACTATGGTTCTTCTTCTTTTGGAGATAGCAGGTTTACTAATTCGTTTTATACTCCTGTTAAGGTTATATAAACTTTCTACCTTTCGGTGATAAGGATGACTCTATAGGAGGATTAAGAACAAAAACCCTATAAATGCTACACAAGTAATTGAGGTATTTTCATCCCCAATTCGACCTATGTCTACCCAACTACAGCATAGTCACAACCTCCCTTTCTGGATTTCGTTAGAAATCATATAAGTAATGATAATTAATGATCAAGTAATTACCAAGCAATCAAATCATCTATTGGATAAATCTCAACCATAAGAAGAACAACCATAAACATGCATTAATTCATAAAATAAGGTTCAAGTGAATTGACATGGAAAGCCCTATATTAGAATTAGTTCCTAGCCATAGTCATGACAAGAACTAATTCAATATCCAACATAAAACTGAAAATAAAGTAAAAGAAAGAAAAGAAATTACTAAATAATGGTCTCCAATCTTGAACTCCAAGATGTGTTGTGTTGTTAGCAAGAAGGGAACCCTTAAAAACTGCCTAGGGTTCTCTTTTTATAGCCTCCAAACCGACATTAAGGTTTTCCTTCGTTGACCCATAATTCGCCTAAAACTCGATTTTTCCACGCCAGGCCGAAGTTCTGATCTTTCGATGATTAGCCAGCGCCGCAACTCGCTGTCTAGAGTAGCCAGCGCCTGGAACTTCGCAAGCCTTCAATGTTAGCGCCGGGCGCTCGCCTCGCTGGCCGAGGCGCCGCGGCGCTGGCCCGTGTCCGTGCCTGGTTCGCCACTTTCTCGCATTTCAAGCTCTGGAACCTCCGTTTTTGCCCTCTTTTCGCTCCTTTTCCGCCAAAGAGCCACTTTAACCAATTTGACTCAAAAGAAAGAAAATCTATCCTAAGACGACACGTATTTGTACAAAAAGGGACAAAAGACTCACTAAAAATGACTCAAAAAGTGTATATAAAATACACCGATCAAATACCCCCAAACTTATCATTTGCTCGCCCTCGAGCAAAGATCAAAAGAAAGAAATAAAGACTTAAGGAAAAAGAAAAATAGAAAGACTTAATGACATTGATTACTTTGCTGCATTGGTGTTACTTAGAAAAACATGAAGGTTAGCAGAATAATATGCAGGAACATATAGCATGAAATTTTAGCATTCTAAACACATTAAGCTAGATATTTCGCAAACTCATTTTTATCATACTTAATGGAAGTCAAAATACTGAATCATGCATGTTAATTTCAAAAATCCTATGACATTTTTACTTGCTATTCTCCACTAATCATGGATATGCATACAACAGATCTTCAGGACTTTTCAGGGTTGTAATATAGGCTTAGGCATGGGTAGGTAAAAATAGGCATTTAGGCTCATTTTGTGTATCATAAGCTCTTTAGCTTTTCAATGTTTTTCCCTTTTCTTTTGATTCTTTCCTTCACTTCATATCTATCTTTCCCCTCTTTTGTTTTGAGAGCGTGAAGTGTATTATAATAACAAGCACCCCCAAACTTAGGCTTTTGCCTATTTCTTATTACTTTTTTTATTGGGGTGCATCAAACTTGTTCACTCTTTTTGTCTCTTTTTTAACACATTCTATGTCACGACCCGACCCCGGGCCCGTGACTGGTGCCTTACCCCGGGCACCCTAGTGATACAACATCAAAGAAAATCAGCGAAAATAAAAACTTACACATGAAACAAGATATACAATAAGAAAAATAGGCTAACCAAACGGTCACCTTCCTGCATATATTTAAAAAGATTAAACCTGAACAGTTACATCCCTTACACAAACCCTGCCCACAACAGTACTACAGACCTCTAAGAATGTTATAACAACAACGACGGGACAGGGCCCCGCCATACCCCTGAATGTAAGTACCTACAACGACAGGGGACTATACCAAAGATAAGCCTCCGGAGAAACGGAGCTTCCCAAAACGTGAATCGTGATCCTATGAGCGAGGATCAACAATCGGTGTACCTCTACCGCGGCATGAACGCAGCCAAGGAGGTCGATAACAGTACCAAGTATGTGAAATCAGAAGTATCAAATAAAATCATAACATTTTAAAACCAATTACAAATACGCATTTAACAACTGGGTTTAATCGCATATAGTGCCACAACATAAACAAGAGCAAAATAGATATAACGTGAATCGTCTTTTCTAGGTCGCTAATGATCGAAGCAAGGCCAATCGCCCATAGTATCATTATGCGAGCCTAATCTCGAACTCGCGATGCGCATAGGCACCCAGGCCCGCATGAGGTATTCCTCGCATCGGGTAGCTAACTCGCGGCATCATCCTCGACTCGGTCCGTGATAGTCCTATGGACCGCGTGAGGTATCCTCGTGACGCGTAACACACCCGGAGTGATCAACTCGAACTCCGCAGCTCGCATAGGTCACATGGACCCGCATGAGGTATTCTCGCATCGAGGTGGCAAGTCCTCGCACCATAACAAGTCGTGGGTATGTGATATATATATAAGATAACGGCTTATCGTTTAACCACGTAAGCACAACAAGAATAACCCCCTTACACAAACATCACAAGACACTAACACACGTAGCATCATAACATGTTTACTTATCAAACCAACAAGAAAGTATTACAAGGCTATCACAAGCCAACATAGTCAAGTTACTCACACAAAAGTCACATGATACCCGTAGTATCGAAATAGAGTAACTATCTTTTAAGTAAACCAAAACAATTTTCATACCTTCTTTTTAAACCAATCTTAAGACAAAAGCATGCTTTCCTTTTTAAACCATTTTAAGACAAAACCATGCCTTCCTTTAAAACAAAGACACTTTTTCCTTTTTTAAAGTCAAGTAGCAATATACTTTTTAAACCAAGTGTCTTACTCTTTTAAAAACAAGTAACCTATACCTTTAAATCAAGTTACTTCTCCTTTCCCAAAATCAATTCTCTTTACTTTCAAAAAATCAGTTTCTTAATCTTTAAATCATATCTTTTAAGGAAACCAACTTCCAACCTTTAAAATGTCAAGTTATCATTTTAAATCCAATGATAAAACCATTCTTTTGTTTTCATAAAGTCGTTATAAATAACTTCCCATAAAGCTATTATAACACTTTATGTTTTAAACCAACCAAGGACAACTATTCTTATTTTCGAAACCAAGATAACTTTATTCTTTAAAAGACCACACACCCATTTCTCATGAATGAGGTTTTACAACTTTTTAACATAATTCAAGTCAAGGACACAAAAGGAAAATCAATTTCCTTTAAACACACGTGCGTCTACCGCACTATATATATTTCACAATAATCATGCTAGAAAGGATAGGAAGAGGTTCACATACCTCGCGACGATTATCGACAATTAGCAAAACGCTCCAAAGTACTCTAACCTTGCTCGCCTTTTCCACCCTTCAAGTAGAATACGCTACTCGTAGTACTTCAACCTATAGGTCATAAACGCCTATTAACTTCTAGATCTCTTCAGAGAACATTTCTAAGAACAAGGTTCCATATTCTACGGAAAATTCGAAGACCTCCCCGCAACCACATAACTTTCCTCCTCTATCAAGGCCCGCTACCAAGCCAATAACTCCTAGGGGGGTTACACGTCTAACCGGACGTGTACAACACTGCCCCACAATAATACTACAAGTCTACTGTAAATACAGTCCAATGTAAATACAGTTCAATTCTTTTTAATCATCCTTCCAATATATCTTCTACTCAACAAGTAATTTCCAATTACCATAGGGGGATAAATATCATTACCTCGATAAGCCCAAAATTATCCAAGATTTATAAGTCGATCCTGAGCAACGTTTAGCTCCAATTCTTTACGCTCCAACCCGCTCCAAGCAACCCTTAGAAGTTTCTAAACAACTTCTCTTAATACTTCATCTAAGCTATGAAGATTTTTCTAGAGCTTCATTTCATGATTATTGGAATAAAGTAGTATTTTTCCTGCTCTTAGTATAAAGATACTTGAAATACTACAAGGGATTTTTTGGCTAAGGTATATGGATTATAACAACACTTGAAGAATTCTACTCAAGGTGGGGTGTTGGACGAGAACTCACTGGGGAGGAGAATTTTTGCCTTGGAAACTCTTAAGTGGATGAAGAATAAGTCTTGCACACAAGGTATTTATAGAGAAATCAATGGCTAGGATTTAAGCAAGTGTGTAGGGAGGATTGGGTACATGTGTGTGGGTAGTTAGCCAACCATTTGTTCACCATTAAAATGGGACAAGTGGCTTGCCACTTGCCCCCTCACCAACCGCCCAAGTGCCACGTCCATCAACAGCTCGCCACGCCACACGGGGTGACATGTGTCGCCCCCCTATTCGTCCAAAATATTTCATCTTCCGAAAATATCCGCAATGCCAAAAATCCGAAAATAAAGTGGGCCCCACAAAACCGTAAATTCCTCCCGCGGGCCCCACGTGACCAATTCCGGAAATAAAATTCCATAATTCTCAAATATCCCAAAAAGTCCGAATACCAAATCTGGGAATCCAATTCCCATTAACGAATCTTTTTCCTTCACAAAATCCGGAAACTTTTCCGTCGAAAAATCACATCTTTCTTCCTTTCCAACTTAATGTCGTATTCTCGTACGTACGTCCTCGTATACATACTCTGGAACTACGGGGTGTAACATTCTATTCCAACTATTTCACATTTTTACTTATGGCACATGTGTGGAAATATAGGGTGTCAAAGAAAAAGTTTAATATTTAGGCTCAACCGGGCTGACTAGGGATATTTTTAATGTCAGGGATAGAAAAGAGTGGTAAGAATTGGCTAACAAAGAATTGCCTGAGTCATCTCCCTAACATGCATATCCTAAATATTTCGCCTCAAATAGCAAACAATCATACACATAGGTTTTTAATCATTTAACATGCACAATTCAAGCAAGAAACCCCAAATAGACAGATTTCATGAGTTTTTGGCATATCTAACCTAAGTGTTTAGATAGTTGCTTCTAATTCCATTACATTATTCTACCTTACTTCACTAGGTGTTTCTAGTAACTACAACATGCATGATCTTTGACAGACAATTATGACTCAAAAAGAAAAAAAATGTATGACTCAAAAATACACAAAACAAATCAAAAAGACTCAAACATACTACAACAATAAGACACAAATAAGACACCCCCCAAACTTAAATCACACATTGTCCCCAATGTGTGCAAGACTCAAAGAAAATAAAAGAAACAGGACACTTACAGACTTGATTTAAAATGGTGGCGTTGGCGGTGGATAATGCATTGAATCCCGTGAGAGGGGAATGGCTCAGGATTTTTGATTTGGAAGAAGGGTCGTAGGATTAGGGCGTCTTCAGAAAGAATTCAGATTTTCCGTCGTGGCGCGTTCGCAATCAGCCGCGGCGCCCAGCATCAGCGCTCGACTCTTCGATCTTTTGGCGCCATGCTCGCTTTGGCGCCATGCAAGGTCGCGATTTTTCTGGAAATCCTTGGCTTATCTTCAGTTTTCGCCCTCCAAGTTCTTGGCCTTGCACCTGTTATCACAACACATAACACTACCTCCGTGAGACTGTTCTAAGTAAAAAAATTAACTGCATTGAAGTAAATAATTTAAAATACCTTGGGCTGCCTCCCAATTAACGCTGTCTTTAACGACTTTTAGTCAGACGCAAGTTCCTTATCATTTTAGGGTGAGAGAGGTTGCTAGGTTCATATATTCCACTTCATTGATCAATTAGGGTTTTAACCTCTGTTCGTTTACCTTGAAAGAAGCTCCCTCTCTCCCTTTTATTTCAACTGCACCATAGGGGAATACTTTTACTACAGTGTATGGTCCTGACCATCGTGATTTTAACTTGCCTGGAAACAACCTTAACCTTGAATTGAATAAAAGCACTTGTTGTCCCTCTTGGAAGTCTTTTGGTATCAACATCTTGTCGTGCCATACTTTCGTTCGTTCCTTGTAGATCTTTGCATTCTCATAGGCGTTATGCCTGAATTCATCCAACTCGCTCAGCTGTAGCAGCCTTTTCTGCCCCGCTTCTTTGGCATCCATGTTTAGCTTTCTCATTGCCCAATAGGCTCTATGTTCCAACTCTACTGGCAAATGACATGCTTTACCAAAAACTAACTTATATGGTGACATTCCAATTGGTGTTTTGAATCGCTCAGAGGCCCATGTGGCATCATCCATTTGATGGACCGATCCTTCCTGAGCCATCCACCGTCTTTTCCAATATGCTTTTACTTCCTATTTGACACTTCGCGCCCGTTCGGCGAGGGTGGTAAGCAAGTGTGGTGCGGTGGTAGACTCCATATCGGGAAAGTAATGAATGTTGACACCCAATTTTGACCCTCCTGTCCAGTCATTAACTATAAAATTACACTAATTTTTGCAAATTAACTTTTTGTGATTTTTATAATAAAATGCAGCGATAAAACATTAATACAAGCATAAATACATAAATAATAATCTAACACCCGCGTTTTAATAATAGCATTCATAAAAGAATTAAGAAGTCCTAATTTTATTTAATAAGTCTTAATAACGACATCACATTATAAACATTAAACACTAATTAAATAGCACACCCGCATTTATTATTATTAATTTTAAATTCAAACTTAAACTAATAAAGCACCTAAATAATTTAATCACAATTAATTAATTAATTTACCACTCATTAAAAGCCTAAAACTAATAATTATAACACTAACCTAAAACTAATACCCTAATTTCACCACAACCCTTACCTCTTCAGCCCACAAACTTTACCCAACACCCCTGGCCCAAACCCGCGACCAGCAGCCCATAAGAAATAACCCAGAACACCCAGCCCTCATTTTCCCTTCGTCCCCATCGCCCCTTCAGAAAAACCTAAAGAAACGAAACCCTAAAACTCCTACATCGCCGCACCTCTCCCATCGCTCATGCCGAGATTCTCACGAGAATCCGAATCACCCCACGAATCCACTACCATATCGACGCTCAGACTTATCATAGAAATGGAAACAAATCGCAGAAATGACATACGAATCCGCCCTCAATCATTTCCTTACCTTACCAGAAAAGTCACACGAAATCGGTACCCAAATCACCCGAAATCAGTCTAACGCAATAAAATCGCCCAAGAATCATACCATACCTGAATAGCTTCAAATCAGTACCAATAACTTGCCAACATTAGAAACCGAAATGAAGGCTATATAAATCATTCAAATACACATGCAAGAACTCAGAGGGGGGCAGGGCAACGACAGAGAAGTAAAAGAACTGGCATCGTAGCGATGGCGAGATCAATGGAGAGGAGCATCGAAAACAGAAAAGAAAACAAGAACAAACCCCTTTAGAATAGCAGGGGCAACTTTCGAATTCAAGAGAACCCCTTTTTCCTTCGTTCGAAAACCAGCAGTTAGAACACTAAGCCATCACTTTCTTCAATCTCACGGCATAAAACCTCCGAGCAGACCGACGACTCGATACGCTGCCTCGGTTCGCTGTCCGGAGAAGGTAAAATCATTATCCTTTCAGTCTTAAATTCGTTTGATATCAGTGTGCACATTGTGTCTCTATGTACGACTGATTAAACATGTATTAAGTCAATATTAATAGTTGTTTATGCTTATTAAATTAATTGCCGAACCTGTTTAGTTAGTACTAATTGCTATTAATAGTCGCGACTGCGTTTGTTAATGTGTTTTTGCTAAGCATTTGCTGTGTGGCTGAATAGAGTAGTTTTTTTGTGTTTGAATATTATGGGATCGACTGAATCGTGTTACTTATATTCATCTAGTCCATGGTCATTGTAAGTATTATAGCAATCGTTTTGTGTATATTAAATGCTCATCATGTTAAAACAGTTAAACATGAATTGATTATTGAAGTTAAAACTGGTTTAATGTACTCATAGGTTTATATAATGTATTAAAGTTGGCCTTTGTCCTTCTATGTATGATCTGATCAATAGATGCTTAAAGCACTATTTCAAGGCTGCCACAATTCATGTAATCATCCTAATGCTTAGTTGAGATATAATAATCCCATGAAATCTGTTTTGGGACGATCTTAGTCTGGGTATTGTGTCATTTACAGTTTGTGTCAATAGGTTTGGGCTATGTTGAAATTGTGGTGTCCAAAACATGACAAGGTTGAGCTATTACTGGCATGTGAATTAAGTCAGTATGTTAAGGATGTGAGCATGAAACTCGTTATGAAGGCTGCCTATATGAAAGAATGATTCTAATGTAGTAGTACGCAACTTGTTTACCCCATACCGCTTTCTACATAACTATCATTTGCCCGAGACACCAACAGATTGATTATTTAAACCGCTTAAGAATAGGCATATATGTCCCCGATCCAATCGGTTGCTTGCGTGGGTTCCATGTAAACTAGAAATAACATTTGGTTTCTTACCTTGTCTAAGGGCCCATAAGTCTCGGTTTTGGCCCTATATTATCTATCTGGCATGTTTGGGCTAAGCCCCCTTCAGTTTACTGCATCATCTTATTTGCTGATTATTACAGTTTCATGTAGTTGTGTCATCTTATTTACTGATTTGGTACAACTTTATTTGCTGATTATGTCTAAGTTGAATTATGTGTTTTAGACTTTATGATTCAATAAATCTAGACATATACTAATCTTTATCTTCTCTTATTTTACATGAAATGCATCAGAGTAAAACGAAGAGTCTCACGGCGAGACTCATCATAAGCTACAACAAATGAAGACCCGCATCTATGTGCATTTATCTCCGCCTCAGAAATTCCAAGACGCAGGCGAAAGACATCGCCATTCCTCGAGTCCTTTAAATTATTTCCTACCCTGCCCCCCATTCATTTATTTATTGTAAATTATTTGTCTAACGCTACATTAATTAATAGAATAATTAGAATATCTAAACCCTGAACCTCTAGATTAGAAAGCAATTCTCTTTAGGTTAATTACTTTAAACTCACTACATATTGCTTAAGTCATACTAAACTATTAAATTTTATTTATCTTCGTAACTGTTCGCCGCTAGCATTTTATTACTAGATTTCCAACCCATTTTGTTATAGACCCTCATTAACATTTGCATAAGAGCTTTATTTCTTTTATTAAAAATCTCCTAAACATTTGGCATACTATGATATGCTAAATAAAGTATAAATCATCTTTGCATATATAATAATACATGTTTTAATTAGAACTAGCTTTATATATATTTTAAATCTCACATTTTATTAGCAAAATACTCCCTATATCTTTACTTAAATACTTTTCAAAACACGCATTGTTGGCATAAATAATTAACCCTAGGTTTGAACGGACAACCGCAAGTTAGCAGATCCTTTAGGGTGCTTAACCCCTTCCCTTTAGGATAATAAAGAATCCTTACCCAGAATCTCATTAAGTTTAGCAGACCATTAAATGGAGTTAGTGTTGACTTAAACATAGTTAGCATTTAGGTGTCCTAATTCACCCAAATTAATTAGGTGGCGACTCCGCAAACCCTTTTAGCAATTCTAGCACCCTTTTTAGCATTTTAAACACCTTTTAAATTTTAGTATTCTTTTAACATTTAACACTTTTATTTACTTTCTAACACCTTTTATTCAAGCAGGGTTCGCTAGAATCCCGTTTTCGACTCCGGTTTAAAATGGGGTGTTACAGATGGCGACTCCACTGGGGATTTAAGGTTCTTAACCATAACAGACCTAGGGTTATTATTTGGCATTATTTTTTGCATTTAATTTTGTGTGCTATATTTTGTTTATTTTAATTGCTACCTGCTTTACTGCTTTCCCTAAACTGGCATTCCGCTCATATTTCTTCCACTCTGGAAAATTCACACAATCACACACTACATGCGAGGTGCGCTGGTGCATCAAAGAAAATTCTTTCTTCAAAACCCAAATTTAGGAGAGTTGGTAACATACGTGGAGTGTCCTGGCCTAACCTGGTCGCAGAGCCTTCTCACTGAGTTGTCCGCTGAACCTTGCGTCTAGTAAGCCAAATCTTAGAAACTTAAGATAGAGCTATACCACCCTTTATTTTAGGGCATGCATGCATTTACCTTAGGTGGGTCGGTCCCTGGCATCGACACCACAATTAGGAAGACACCAAACTTGTCGACGGGTTTCTCAACCCAATGACCAACCAGCATACTATGTGTAGCGTGACAATGATAGACAGATCCAAAGCTAATCATGACGTGCCAAAATTGGGAAAAGTGCACCGTCATTTGGTCGCCATTTCCAACGAAAGCATTACAGTTGGGCGGCTTGGACAAATCTATCACAACCTCGCATATGTGACGTTTAGGCCTACCTCTGGCAAAAAGAGGTCCCAAACATGTTAGAACACGCACTTGATTTGCAAATTGGTTATTATTATATATTGCCTGCAACTTTTGCATATTATACTAACTTGGTTTGCTTCATTTGTTAAAGGGTTATTTTTGTCTAGCTTATCCCCAAAAGGTTGATTCACGTTGACTGGTAGAAGCACAATCAGCCAACAAATGACTAATCCAGAGGCACCGGAACGAAACAACTTAGGACTCATCCCCGTTCCTGTTGAGGATGCAGAGGCGTTAGAAAGGAGAAACACCAATGATCAACACCTCGCCAAACAATCTGAACTACGTGTGACCTGATTCCCTTGGCGGATACGTAGGCAGCCACATCGGCTTCGGTCCCACCTTTTAGAAAATCCCATTTTCTCTTTTGCTTGTAATTGGAACTACGTTCGACCTGATTCCCTTGGCGGATACGTAGGCGGCCACATCGGCCTCGGTCTCACCTTTAGAATTTTACCCAATATTCACTTGTAATGAACTACGTCATGACCTGATTCCCTCATGGGGATACGTAGGTGGCTTAAATCGGCTTCGGTCACACCATTAGGAAACTTTCCCTTTGTTCTGAAAATAACAAGAATACACATAACATACAAGCAACTCCATTAAGACCCACTTTAGGCCAAAACGCCCTTTGCATATTCAAAACTGGGACAATGTAGGAAACCAGACAGGGGTTGCAAGTCCAAACAGGCCAGGCACGCAGATATCAAGGAACAAGGCGGCGAAGTCAACGCGAATCAACCGCCCCCCCTCAAACTCACAAATTTTTCTTTGAGCGCAGGTCCTTCATATAGCAGAAGGTACAACAAGTTCTCGTACTAGCGTAGCGAAAATACAACAAAATTCTTCGTAGCAGGCGCATAAACATCAACAATCGAGTTCAAATCCAACAAATTATAGCGCGTCAGCTCGGCCTGAAGTCAAATCAGAACTCATGCAGGTACAAACGCACAACAAAGACATCATGACAATCCACATGGTTCACAAACGCATCACAACAAAGGCATCACGGCACGTCACGGCAAGATCCAAAGATGTCCGCCCAAGGACAACATCTCAGCATTCACAACACCCCACATATCATACATGGAAGACATCCTTATTCACATAATTGCATTTCTCATATATTTATCATCTTGTTTTACCAGTTATACACTAATTTTTCTCAAGCTTAGCTTGCAGGAGCATTTATTATCACGGCGAGCATCGAACACGCCCGCATAACGACGTTATAAGCACAACACGTCCGAAAACGACGCCACGACGCCACGTCCGAAAACGACGTCGAGTCCGAAAATGACTCCGAGTCCGAAAACGACTCCGCGTCCGAAAACGACGCTAAGTCCGAAAACGACGCCCAGTCCGAAAACGACGCCACGTCCGAAAACGACGCCACGTCCGAAAACGACGTCGAGTCCGAAAACGACTCCGAGTCCGAAAACGACACCACGTCCGAAAACGACGCCAAGTCCGAAAACGACGTCGAGTCCGAAAACGACTCCGAGTCCGAAAACGACTCCACGTCCGAAAACGACGCCACGTCCGAAAACGACGACAAGTCCGAAAACGACGCCAAGTCCAAAACGACGCCAAGTCCGAAAACGACGCCATCATCAACATATCACATCGACGCAGGGACGATTTTCTCTGTTCTCAAAATTGCATTTTTCTCATTCATGCTTTATTATTATTATGTCTTAGCAGTTATGCACTAACTCTTTCTTGAGCTTTAGTCTACGGGCGCAAAGAACACGCCCGCATAACGACGCCATCAACACAACAAGTCCAAAACAACGACAAGTCTTAAACGACGCCAACGACGCCAAGTCCAAAACTACGCCAATAGCAACGCTCCAATACAGCATTCGCTCACAAAGTCAAACTGCAACAAGTCTACATCAAATACATCTTGCAAAAAAAACCACAGGCTACATCATTTACACTTTAATTATTTCATCTAGTTTTGATTACGCATGAATTACGACACAACTCCATATATAAAACAATTTTTTATCTATGCCCTAGGAGGCGTCATTTGCATTTCGTCCATACAAGACGATAACGCCCATACAAGGCGTCATTTGCATCTCGTCCATACAAGACGATAACGCTCATACAAGGCGTCATTTGCCTCTCGTCCATACAAGATGATAACGCCCATACAAGGCGTCACTTGCATCTCGTCCATACAAGACGACAACGCCCATACAAGGCGTCATTTGTATTTCGCCCATACAAGGCGTCATTTGTATTTCGTCTATACAACGACGACAACGCCCATACAAGGCGTCATTTTGCATTTCGTCTATACAACGACGAACATTTGCATTTTTCGTCCATACAAGACGATTCCGCCCATACAAGGCGTCATCTACATCTCGCCTATACAAGACGGCGTATCATCACACCATTTCATTTGACTACAACCACAACACAAAATTCACATTCTTACATTGTTTTGTTTTGACAGTTATGCACTAATGCTTCTATCTTAGCTTCAATCTACAGGAACGGCAAAAGATGGAGCACAACGTGGATTTTCTCTTACAATAACCGGGCAATTTGTCAGGGCCAACCTTCCCAACAAATGGCGTAAGCGCCTCAGCGTCGGTCCACTCGTTCCACATCACCATAAAACCCAGATCATAAGTCGATAGCAGACACCCCGTGTTCAAGCCTGTATTCTTATTTTCTTTAGCATCACGACCCGATGTCGTCATAACTCGACACTGGGACAAATTTTGAGTCCGCGTTAGCCCGCCTTGGTGTTTGACCATGGTAGCCCAGTGTCGTCATAACTCGACACTGGGACAATTTTCTTTAAATTTTTGCGTCAGCCTTTTCTATTTGCCCAAACCTTTCAATTCTGAGGATCGAGACAAAATTGGCTATGAGTCAACGTCTTTGTCCGAAGATTCTTCCATCATCTCCATACAAAGAGGGACAACTGTTGACACCCAATTTTGACCCTCCCGTCCAGTCATTAACTATAAAATTACACTAATTTTTTGCAAATTAACTTTTTGTGATTTTTATAATAAAATGCAGCGATAAAACATTAATACAAGCATAAATACATAAATAATAATCTAACACCCGCGTTTTAATAATAGCATTCATAAAAGAATTAAGAAGTCCTAATTTTATTTAATAAGTCTTAATAACGACATCACATTATAAACATTAAACACTAATTAAATAGCACACCCGCATTTATTATTATTAATTTTAAATTCAAACTTAAACTAATAAAGCACCTAAATAATTTAATCACAATTAATTAATTAATTTACCACTCATTAAAAGCCTAAAACTAATAATTATAACACTAACCTAAAACTAATACCCTAATTTCACCACAACCCTTCTTCAAATTTCACAAACTTTACCCAACACCTGGCCCAAACCCGCGACCAGTGAAAATAAGAAATAACCTGTAACACCCAAATTTCATTTTCCCTTCGTCCCCATCGCCCCTTCAGAAAAACCTAAAGAAACGAAACCCTAAAACTCCTACATCGCCGCACCTCTCCCATCGCTCATGCCGAGATTCTCGCCGGAGAATCCGGCGAATCACCCCACGAATCCACTACCATATCGACGCCTCTGTACTTATCATAGAAATGGAAACAAATCAGTAGAAATGACATACGAATCGTCCCCTCAATCATTTCCTTACCTTACCTGTAAAAGTCACACGAAATCAGTACCCAAATCAGCCGCGAAATCAGTCCTAACGGCAATAAAATCGTCCAAGAATCATACCATAACGGAATAGCTTCAAATCAGTACCAATAACTTGCCAACATTAGAAACCAAAATGAAGGCTATATAAATCATTCAAATACACATGCAAGAACTGAGAGGGGGGCAGGGCAACGACAGAGAAGTAAAAGAACTAGCATCTGTTAGCAGTAGGCAGAGATCAATGGAGAGGAGCATCGAAAACAGAAAAGAAAACAAGAACAAACCCCTTTAGAATAGCAGGGGCAACTTTCGAATTCAAGAGAACCCCTTTTTCCTTCGTTCGAAAACCAGCAGTTAGAACACTAAACCATCACTTTATTCAATCTCACGGCATAAAACCTCCGAGCAGACTGACGACTTGATACGCTGCCTCGGTTCGCTGTCCGGAGAAGGTAAAATCATTATCCTTTCAGTCTTAAATTCGTTTGATATCAGTGTGCACATTGTGTCTCTATGTACGACCGATTAAACATGTATTAAGTCAATATTAATAGTTGTTTATGCTTATTAAATTAATTGCCGAACCTGTTTAGTTAGTACTAATTGCTATTAATAGTCGCGACTGCGTTTGTTAATGTGTTTTGCTAAGCATTTTTTGTGTGGATTAATAGAGTATTTTTTTTTTGTGTTTGAATATTATGGGATCGACTGAATCGTGTTACTTATATTCATCTAGTCCATGGTCATTGTAAGTATTATAGCAATCGTTTTGTGTATATTAAATGCTCATCATGTTAAAACAGTTAAACATGAATTGATTATTGAAGTTAAAACTGGTTTAATGTACTCATAGGTTTATATAATGTATTAAAGTTGGCCTTTGTCCTTCTATGTATGATCTGATCAATAGATGCTTAAAGCACTATTTCAAGGCTGCCACAATTCATGTAATCATCCTAATGCTTAGTTGAGATATAATAATCCCATGAAATCTGTTTTGGGACGATCTTAGTCTGGGTATTGTGTCATTTACGAGTGTCAATAGGTTTGGGCTATGTTGAAATTGTGGTGTCCAAAACATGACAAGGTTGAGCTATTACTGGCATGTGAATTAAGTCAGTATGTTAAGGATATGAGCATGAAACTCGTTATGAAGGCTGCCTATATGAAAGAATGATTCTAATGTAGTAGTACTCAACCTGTTTACCCCATACCTGTTTCTACATAACTATCAGTTTGCCCTGAGACACCAGTCTGTATTGATTATTTAAACTGCTTAAGAATAGGCATATATGTCCCTGATCCAGTCAGAAGTTGCTTGTCTGTGGGTTCCATGTAAACTAGAAATAACATTTGGTTTCTTACCTTGTCTAAGGGCCCATAAGTCTCGGTTTTGGCCCTATATTATCTATCTGGCATGTTTGGGCTAAGCCCCCTTCAGTTTACTGCATCATCTTATTTGCTGATTATTACAGTTTCATGTAGTTGCGTCATCTTATTTACTGATTTGGTACAACTTTATTTGCTGATTATGTCTAAGTTGAATTATGTGTTTTAGACTTTATGATTCAATAAATCTAGACATATACTAATCTTTATCTTCTCTTATTTTACATGAAATGCATCGGAGCAAAACGAAGAGTCTCACGGCGAGACTCATCATAAGCTACAACAAATGAAGACCCGCATCTATGTGCATTTATCTCTGCCTCAGAAATTCCAAGCCGCAGGCGAAAGACATCGCCATTCCTCGAGTCCTTTAAATTATTTCCTACCACCTTTATTCATTTATTTATTGTAAATTATTTGTCTAACGCTACATTAATTAATAGAATAATTAGAATATCTAAACCCTGAACCTCTAGATTAGAAAGCAATTCTCTTTAGGTTAATTATTTTAAACTCACTACATATTGCTTAAGTCATACTAAACTATTAAATTTTATTTATCTTCGTAACTGTTCGCCGCTAGCATTTTATTACTAGATTTCCAACCCATTTTGTTATAGACCCTCATTAACATTTGCATAAGAGCTTTATTTCTTTTATTAAAAATCTCCTAAACATTTGGCATACTATGATATGCTAAATAAAGTATAAATCATCTTTGCATATATAATAATACATGTTTTAATTAGAACTAGCTTTATATATATTTTAAATCTCACATTTTATTAGCAAAATACTCCCTATATCTTTACTTAAATACTTTTCAAAACACGCATTGTTGGCATAAATAATTAACCCTAGGTTTGAACGGACAACCGCAAGTTAGCGGATCCTTTAGGGTGCCTAACCCCTTCCCTTTAGGATAATAAAGAATCCTTACCCAGAATCTCATTAAGTTTAGCAGACCATTAAATGGAGTTAGTGTTGACTTAAACATAGTTAGCATTTAGGTGTCCTAATTCACCCAAATTAATTAGGTGGCGACTCCGCAAACCCTTTTAGAAATTCTAGCACCCTTTTTAGCATTTTAAACACCTTTTAAATTTTAGTATTCTTTTAACATTTAACACTTTTATTTACTTTCTAACACATTTTATTCAAGCAGGGTTCGCTAGAATCCCGTTTTCGACTCCGGTTTAAAAAGGGGTGTTACAATGAATTCAGCTGCCTGTTGCAAAAGTGACTTCCTTAGTCACTAATGATGGCCCTCGGAGTACCAAACCTTGTGAAAATATTCTTTTGAATGAATCGTTGAACAGTCTTACTGTCGTTTTCTTTTGTGGCTACTGCTTCTACCCATTTAGACACATAATCCACTGCCATGAGGATATATTGATTTCCAAAGGACGGTGGGAATGGACCCATGAAATCGATTCCCCACACATCAAATAGTTCCACTTCCAATATCCCTTGCGAAGGCATTTCATTTCGTATTGAAATGTTCCCTGTTCTCTGACAACTATCACATCTCTTCACAAAGGCATGGGCATCCTTAAAAAGTGTTGGCCAATAGAACCCGCTTTGCAGTACCTTTGTCGTTGTTCTTGATGCCCCAAAGTGTCCACCACATGGTAGGGTATGACAATGAGTGAGAATCTGGTGCATCTCCTCCTCTGGTATACATCGCCTGATGACTTGATCGGTACAGTGTTTGTATAACATCGACTCCTCCCAATAGTAGTGCTTTACTTCGGAGTAAAACCTCTTCACTTGTTGTCTTGTCAATTCTGGGGGTATTACCTTAGCTGCAAGAAAATTAACAAAATCAGCGTACCAAGGTAAATTAAAATTCGCACTTACTTGGAACAGTTGCTCGTCTGGAAAGTGATCATTTATCTGCACATCTTTGGTGTTCTGGCTTTCTGTGTTTTCCAGCCTTGACATGTGGTCTGCAACTGAATTCTCTGTCCCTTTCTTGTCACGAATTTCCACGTCGAATTCTTGTAGTAGCAAGACCCATCGAATGAGGCGAGGTTTTGCATCCTTCTTTGTCATCAAGTACTTTATGGTGGAATGGTCAGTGTATACTATCACCTTATTCCCAATCAAGTATGGCCTGAATTTCTCAAATGCATACACTATTGCTAGCAATTCTTTTCTATAGTCGCGTAATTTAACTGTGCGTCATTCAGAGTTTTACTAGCATAATAAATGAATCTAAATACCTTGTCAATTCTCTGTCCAAGCACTGCTCCCATCGTGATAGTCGCCAGATCGCACATTAGTTCAAATGGGAGCTCCCAGTTTGGTGCAATGACTATGGGTGCTGAAATAAGCTTCTCATTGAGTGTCTGAAAAGCGGTCAAGCATTCCTTATTGAAGTCAAAAGCAACCCCCGTCATTAGAAAGGTGGAAAGGGGTTTTGAAACCTTTAAAAAATCCTTGATGAATCTTCTATAGAAACCCGCATGCCCAAGGAAACTTCTGACTCCTTTTATTGATACTGGAGGTGGTAGATTTTCGATTACTGAAATCTTTGCTTTGTATACCTCAATACCTTGGCTTGATATTTTGTGTCCCAGGACAATCCCTTCTGTTACCATGAAATGACACTTCTCCCAGTTTAGCACAAGGTTAGATTCTTCACATCGGTTTAACACTGCTTCTAAGTGCCTCAAACATTCATCGAACGATGCTCCAAAGACCGAAAAATCATCTATAAAGATCTTTATAGTCCTCTCCACCATGTCTGAGAAAATTGCCATCATACACCTTTGAAAGGTCGCAGGTGCATTGCAAAGCCCGAATGACATCCTTCTGAATGCAAATGTACCAAAAGGGCAGGTGAATGTTGTCTTTTCCTGATCTTCTGGTGCTATCGCAATCTGATGATACCCTGAGTAACCATCCAGAAAACAGTAGTAGTTGTGCCCCGCCAGTCTATCCAACATCTGATCTAGAAATGGCAACGGGAAGTGGTCTTTTCTGGTTGCCTTGTTTAACTTGCGATAGTCAATGCAGATTCTTCATCCAGTAACTGTTCTAGAAGGAATGAGCTCGTTCCTTTCGTTGGTCACCACTGTCATTCCACCCTTTTTGGGTACCACTTGTACTAGACTCACCCATGCGCTGTCAGATATAGGATAAATTACTCCCGCATCGAGCCATTTCAGGATTTCCTTTTTGACTACCTCTTTCATGTTTGGGTTTAGCCGCCTTTGTGCCTCGATGGATGGTCTGCTCTCCCCATCTAGCCGGATCTTATTCATTACTGTTGACGGACTTATCCTCTTTATGTCTGCTAATATCCACCCAATGGCACGCTTGTGAGCCCTCAGCACTCTCAGCAGCTTATCAGTCTCTGTTGTGGATAGATGGCATGAAATGATCACCGGTAAGGATTTATCTTCACCTAGATATTGGTATTGTAAATGATTGGGTAGGATTTTTTACTCTAACTATGGAGCCTTCTCTGTGGATGGTATTGATCTTTCTGGCATCTGCCCAAGCTCTTCATACCTCCTCCTATCCCATTTCTCATAAGCATTCATCCAATTTGCATACTCCATCAGCCTTGGGTCGTTTCTACTACTATCATCCCATTTAGTCAGTACTTCTTCAAGCGTATCATCACTTCTGAACCCTTTAGCCGATACTGCATCTTCGATAATATCAATGGCCGAGCAGTTATCATTGGCATCTGGAAAAGTTGCTGCCCGAAAAATATTGAAAATCACCTCTTTTTCTTCCACCCGAAGCTTCAACTCCCCTTTGTGAACATCGATGAGAGCCTGTCCTGTGGCTAAGAAGGGTCTGCCAAGTATGATGGGGATTATGTCGTTATCTTTTATGTCTAAGATAACGAAATCAGCGGGAAAAATGAACTTGTCCACCTTCACCAATACATCCTCGATGACTCCTCTAGGATGGACTATGGAGCGGTCAGCTAACTGCAAGGTGATGTTTGTAGGTTTGACTTCTCCCATTCCAAGTTTGCAGAAAACTAGATAAGGCATCAGATTTATGCCTGCCCCCAGATCGCACAATGCTTTCTGACATTCAAACTTTCCAATGGTGCATGAGATGGTGAAGCTCCCTGGATCTTGTAATTTCTGAGGTAGTTTTCTCTGTAGGATGGCACTACATTCTTCAGTCAACACCACTGTTTCGTAGTCCTCTATCCTCCTCTTTTTGCTAAGAATATCCTTCATGAACTTCACATAGCTCGGCATCTGCTCTAGTGCTTCAGCAAACGGGATATTGAGTTGCAATTGTTTGAGAATTTCCACAAATTTAGAGAATTGCTTGTCAAGAGCACATGTTTTTAGCCTCTGGGGATATGGTATCTTCACCTGGGGTGCGTTCATGCCTTTCTACCAATTTTTCTACTGGGCTCGGCGCGCCCGCTTTCCTGGCGCCATTTGCTCAAACTTCAGATCGCCCAGACCTGCGGTGCCGCGCCCGCTCATCGCGGCTAACTGCTGCGAATTCTCCATCTCCACTGATTCGGCATTCTTCAGGTCAATCGCCTGACATTGTGCTTTCATATTTCCTCCCACATGTACAGATTGCTTTTCTTGCATTTCGCTGTTCAACATGACCGCGAGTTGTCCTATTTGCGTTTCCAACTTCTTCAAGGACATTCTCGTTTCGTCCATGAACTTAGTTTGGTACCTAGTCAAACTGAGTATGGCTGCTCGTAACTCCTCTCTCTTTTCTTGTGGGGTTGGAGCTTTATCATATTGATAGTAGTAATCCATGTCTTCAGGATCCCTGCGATGAATCAAAACCAACACGGATCACGGCGCACTGGGTTTCACACAATAAAAAGTAAAAAGTAGTAACTAAAAACAAAAATAAAACCAAATTAGAAATTAAGAATAGATAAAATTGATATTAAACTACGCCAATCCCCGGCAATGGCGCCAAAAACTTGATGCGCGATTTATGCACACACTTTAACGCAAGTGCACGTTGTCGAGTCAAGTAATATAGTCTTTGAAGACCGAGTTATCGTCCTGAGGGATTAGTGCTCAAGTACCAGCTTCTGTTCTTTGTTATCTATTTGGTGACCGATATTTGAGTTGTTGATTATGACTAATAATTATAAAGACTAATTAACTATGTTGTTTACTTCAGTGATGATGGAAATAGGTCTTCCAAGTCTCCTCAACTATCCACTTATATTACTAATTAATGCACTTAACTATGGTTCTTCTTCTTTTGGAGATAGCAGGTTTACTAATTCGTTTTATACTCATGTTAAGGTTATATAAACACTTAAACCCCAGTACAACTCCTTTCTACCTTTCGGTGATAAGGATGACTCAATAGGAGGATTAAGAACAAAAACCCTATAAATGCTACACAAGTAATTGAGGTATTTTCATCCCCAATTCGACCTATGTCTACCCAACTACAACATAGTCACAACCTCCCCTTTCGGATTTCGGTTAGAAATCATATAAGTAATGATAATTAATGATCAAGTAATTACCAAGCAATCAAATCATCTATTGGAAAAATCTCAACAATAAGAAGAACAACCATAAACATGTATTAATTCATAAAATAAGGTTCAAGTGAATTGACATGGAAAGCCCTATATTAGAATTAGTTCCTAGCCATAGACATGACAAGAACTAATTCAATATCCAACATAAAACTGAAAATAAAGTAAAAGAAAGAAAAGAAATTACTAAATAATGGTCTCCAATCTTGAACTCCAAGATGTGTTGTGTTATTGGCAAGAAGGGACCCCTTAAAATCGTCTAGGTTCTCTTTTATAGCCTCAAACCGACATTAAGGTTTTCCTTCGTGCCCGCCCATAATTCGTCTAAAACCTGATTTTTTCCGCTACGGCGCCATGCTTCAAGGCCGCGCACGAAGTTCTGACTTCGATGATTAGCGCGCGCCGCAACTGCTGTTCTGCAGGCGCCGCGACGAACTTCGCAATCCTTCAATGTTAAGCGCCGGGCGCCCGCCTTGGCCGGGTAGGCCGTGGCACCCGTGTCATGCTGGTTCGTTCGCCACTTTCTCGCATTTCAAGCTCTGGAACCTCCGTTTTTGCCCTCTTTTCGCTCTTTTTCCGCCAAAGAGCCACTTTAACCAATTTGACTCAAAAGAAAGAAAATCTATCCTAAGACGACACGTATTTGTACAAAAAGGGACAAAAGACTCACTAAAAATGACTCAAAAAGTGTATATAAAATACACCGATCACACATCGGTGGATCCTAATAATGTGCCTATGGAGCAGGTTCAAGCAGTGGGGAACTTTCAGCGCTCTTATAACTCCAACACATACAATCCGGGATGGAGAAATCACCCCAACTTTTCGTGGAGGAATGACCAAGCCCAGTTGCCACCATATCAAGGTAATTACTAGAACCATCAGGCACATAATCAGGCTACATCTTTCCAACAGTTTAGACTACCTACCCAACAGGAGAAGCCTGATGAACTGAGAGCAGCACTGCTTACACTCACCAATTCGCAGAATCAGTTCATGTCTGAAACAAGGTCCTCTCTCAGGAACTTGGAAATGCAGGTGGGAGAACTGGCGAAGATGGTAAATAATATACCGCAGGGTACTCTCCCAAGCAACACAGAGGTTAATCCGAGAGAGCAGTGCCAGGCAGTTTTGTTGAGAAGCGGAAAGCAGTTGGAGCAGGTTTCTCCCTAACCAGTAGTGGTGAATTAAAAAGAGTGTGAGAAGACAGTTGATGTAGGAAAGGAGGGGGTCACTGAGGACCGCCCTATAGTAGAGAAAACTCCACCAACACCTTTGAGGGAATACACTGACAAAATCCCTTACCCTCAAAGACTCCAAAAGAAGGCCCTAGACAAATAGTTTTCCAAGTTCTTGGAGGTATTTAAGAAGCTCCACATCAATATCCCCTTCATTGAGGCGTTAGAACAAATGCCCACATATTTTAAATTCATGAAGGAGATACTTGGGAAGAAGAGAAGATTGGCGGATTATGAGACAATAGTGCTAACAGAGGAGTGCAGCACCATCTTACAAAAGAAACTGCCTCCTAAATTGAAAGATCCAGGAAGTTTCACCCTGCCCTGCACTATTGGAAAGGTAACCTACAATAGGGCACTTTGCAACTTAGGGGCTAGCATAAATCTTATGCCTCTATAAGTATTCAAGAGATTGGGTTTGGGGGCCAAGCCAACCACAGTTAATCTGCAGCTTGCTGACCGATATGTGGTACACCCCCGAGGTATAGTGGAAGATGTGCTAGTCAAGGTAGGCAAGTTCTTCTTCCCAACGACTTCCTCATTCTTGACATGGAGGAAGATGAGGACATGCCCATTATTTTGGGAATACCATTCCTAGACACGGGCAGAGCTCTCATTGATGTGGATAAGGGATAGTTGAGACTCAGGGTTCAGGAAGAAGAAATGATATTCAAAGTTTTCAAATCTACCATTGAATCCCAGGCCAACAACAATGTTTTGCAGTAAGCACAGCTGACACAGCAGCTCATCAAGAACAAACCAAAGGTAGGAGAATCATTGCGATAGTTGTGAACCCACAGGTTAGGTGGATTGCTAAAACAAAAGTGGATGAGATGGAATCTGACAAAAAGGTAAATCTTACTGAACCCAATCCTGCGAAAAAGAAGAATAGAGTGAGGAAAAGGAAAATGATTTTTAAATGGATAGGTTGTGGGGTTAATTTACTTCAGTGATTGATTAAGGAACATGCGTCCGGCTAAAAGACATTAAAGACAATGCTACTTGGGAGGCAACCCAAGGTTTAAATTATGCAATTAGCTTAACTTGAACAGTCTCACTTGATGGTATTTTTGGTTTTGTTGTGATGACAAGTGAGGGAATCAGTGACTAAGCACGAAGAAAAGGGTGGAAAACACAGAATCAGGTCGGCACAACGGTGTCATTCTGCAGGATCGCGGTGCCGAATGATCAGAGAGGTCACAGTACTTTCAGCACCACGGTGCCATTCTGCAGGACCGCGGTGCCGAAGTGCAATTTCAGAAATAAAAAACCCTAAAATCCCCAATTCTTCCCACTTTCACACAAACCCTTCCCCTCTCTACCAAGCACCGAAAATACATTTCCAAACACCAAAAATCTACCACAAATTCTCCCAAATCCTTCCAATCCCCACAAACCATCCCCACTCAAAACTCCTAGCATCGCTCCACAACATCATTCTTTCACTTGGGTCAAGGAAGCGGTAAAGAACAACCACTCAACAAGGTAACCTTCATCACTGTCTTGAGAATTAAAGGTTAGTGGAGATAATAACTTATAGAATTGGGTGTGGTACGGGCTGCGTGTTGTTGGTGATGTAAGGGTGATAGTTGCTCGAGTGTGTTATTTGTGTTGTGTTGTGGGACATTGCTGTGGGAGTTTGTGATTTTAGGGTTAAGTGTTGATGTGTAGAGTTGATTCGTGGTGTATTGTTATTGTGGTCTAATTTTTCTTGGTTATTGTTGTTGTATGGAGTGATAGTTGTTGGGAAAACTCAAAGAAACATCGGAAACGCTGCTGAAAATTTTCCAACAATTTTCACAATGGCCTCTAGAAAACGAATCGTCAGAGCTTCCTCATCTTCATCAGCTTCAGAATATGATATTACTCGATTTACCAATGAACAAGCGGAAGATCGATATAACAAAATAAGCACTAGAGCATTGATACCAGAGAGAGGCATGGACTACCAGACCATGTCATTTGATGATGATGATGACTACGAGCCCATTAGGGCCATGATCGAGGAGAATGGTTGGAAAAGGTTGACCAATCTAGAAATGATTCCACTTCAGAACACTAGCCTTGTGAGGGATTCTATGCTAATTATCCCAAGCAAGAGGATGGGAAATGCTTTGTTAGAGGGCGATGTGTGCCCGTAAGTTCTGAAACAGTGAATGTGCTACTGAGGACCAATGATGTTCAGGACCAAGGTTATAACCCGCACCATTTCAGAAGTTGGTCGAGAGACGTCAATCACATCATGTGGGACACAGTTGCAGCAGCAGTTTTATGCTACCCAGGCGCCGAATTTAACATTTCTCGTAACGGGTCCAGGAGACTTGTCCGGTGCCAATCTAACAGAACAGCCAGATGATGACTATATTTGTTACACCCCGTAGTTCCAGAGTATGTATATAAGGACGTACGTACGAGAATACGACATTAAAATTGGAAAGGAAGAAAGATGTGATTTTTCGACGGAAAAGTTTCCGGATTTTGTGAAGGAAAAAGGTTCGTTAATGGGAATTGGATTCCCAGATTTGGTATTCGGACTTTTTAGAATATTTGAGAATTATGGAATTTTATTTCCGGAATTGGTCACGTGGGGCCCACGGGGAAATTTACGATTTTATGGGGCCCACTTTATTTTCGGATTTTTGGCATTTCAGATATTTTCGGAAGATGAAATATTTTGGACGAGTAGGGGGGCGACACGTGTCACCCCATGTGGCCCTATTGGCCGAATTTAAGGGTGGCTTTGGACGTTCTCATTATTGTGGTAGTCACATGTCTCATTGTTGTGGTGGACACTTGGTTGGAAGACTCCACTCACACATGGACCCAATCTTCACCATACACTTGCCTTGATCTTGGCCTTTGATTTCTCTATAAATACCCCCCTAAGTGCAAGACTTTATTCATCCCACACTTGAAATAATTTCCAAGGAAAAATTCTCCCTCCCTCCCTTTGTGGTTCTCATCCAACAACCCCCCCCCCCTCTTGTGAAAGAATTTCTTCAAGTATTGTTATAATCCCATATACCTTAGCCTAAAATCCCTTGTAGTATTCCAAAGTTATCTTTATACTAAGAGCCCGAAAACACTACTTTATTGCAATAGTCGCAAATGAAACCCTAGGGAAATCTTCATAGTTGGATGAAGTGTTAAGAGAAGTTGTTTAGAAACTTCTAAGGGTTGCTTGGAGCGGGTTGGAGCGTAAGGATTAGGAGCTAAACATTGCTTAGGATCGACTTATAAAACTTGGATAATTTTGGGCTTATCAAGGTAATGATCTTTATCCCCCTATTTTAATTGGAAATTACATGTTGTAGTAATGTATAGTTGAGTATACTATATATAGAATGAATATTGATAAGAATTGAACTGTATTTACTTTGGACTGTACTTACAGTAGACTTGTAGTATTATTGTGGGGCGTAATTGTACACGTCGGTTAGGCGTGTAATCCTCCGAGTTGTTGGGTTGGTAGCGGGCCTGGTTAGTGGTGGTTATTTATGTGGTTACGGTGGGGAGGTTCTGCCGAATTTTCCGTAGAATATGGAACCTTGTTCTTAGAAATGTTCTACGAAGAGATCTAGAAGTTAATAGACGTTTTATGACCATTATAGGTTGAAGTACTACGAGTAGAGTATTCTACTTGAAGGGTGGAAAAGGCGAGCACGGTTATAGTACTTTGGAGCGTTTTGCTTATTGTCGATAATCGTCGCGAGGTATGTGAACCTCTTCATATCCTTTCTAGCATGATTGTTGTGAACTATGTAGTACGGTAGACGTACGTGTGCTAAACGAATTTGGTTGGTTTAAAACATAAAGTGTTATAATGGCTTTATGGGAAGTTAATTATAACGACTTTATGTAGGTAAAAGAATGGTTTATTGATTTTAAAAGATAAGAGACTTAACTTATATTTGACTTGATATGATATATGAAGAACTTGAATTGTGTAGAAAGTTGTTAAACCTCATTCGTGAGTAATGAGTACTTGGTTTTTAAATAATAATGTTATATTGATTTCGGAAATGGGAAAGAGTATCGAACAAGCCATTGCATCGTTAATAAAGGAAAATGTAATGACTAATAATTAACTTAAAACAAGTAGAATCTTCCATCTGCATAGAAGCTAAGATAATACAAAATTGTATTACATTTCCTAGATCATGACTGCTTTAATAAGATCATTAATAACAAGTATTGATTTTCTTAAAATTCCAAAGTAAGGGACTTGATTTATAAAAGAGAGAGACTTGAAAATTTGAAGGGTTTTTGTTTAAAAGGAAGGCATGGTTTTGTCTTAAAATGGTTTAAAAAGAAAGGATGGTATGGAAATTGTTTTGGTTTACTTAAAAAGATAATTACTCTATATTGATACTACGGGTATCGTGCGACTTTTGTGAAAGAAATGGATATTATTTTAAAGAGTTAAAGTATGTAGTACTTTGGGGTTAAAACCCGGATTTGTTGACATCAAATAAAAGTACCTTGTATGAGTAACTTGCCTATGCTTTGCTTGTGATAGCCTTGTAATACTTTCTTGTTGGTTTGATAAGTAAACATGTTATGATGCTACGTGTGTTAGTGTCTTGTGACGTTTGTGTAAAGGGGGTTTTTCTTGTTGTGCTTATGTTGTTTAACGATAAGCCTGTTGTGCTGGTATTATATCACTTACCCCCCCTGATTTGTTACGAGCCACGAGTTAGCTACCCCCGATGCGAGGAATACCTTATGCGGTCCATGTGAGGCCATGCGGAGCTACGGGAGTTCCAGGAACCGCCGGGTGTGTTACGCCGATGCGAGGAATACCTCATGCGGTCCACGCGAGGCCACGCGGATCAGCGGAGTCGAGGCGATGCCGCGAGTTAGCTACCCCCGATGCGGCGAGTACCTCACGCGCCCATGCGCATGTGGAGTTGCGGTGAGTTCGTGGTTAGACACGCACAATGATACTGAGGGCGAGTGGCCCAGCTTCGATCATTTGGCGGTCTAGAAAGACCTCGTGATACAGTTTTATAGCATTATTGGTACGGTGGGTTCTAGTAGTCGGCTATGCCTTCATACTTACCCCGTACGGTTTTATTATGACACAGGTGGGACCTGGTGTTCGTGTGTATTCCTTGGTGTTTTTATATCATGGATCGCCGGCTGGAAGGAATTCCACGGACATGATTGATATTGTGGGCATGAGACCCATGGTTATATTTGAGTGATGACTTTGAGGGCATGAGTCCCTGACTTGACATGACTGCTTACATATGGTGTATCGTAGTTTGTCTATCATATATGTCTCCTGTTTTATATAGACTATTATGATTTCATTTACAGTATTTTCAGTTTCACATACTTGGTACTGTTCGACCTCCTTCGGGCCGCGTTCATGCCGCAGTAGAGGTACACCGCCGTTGATCCTCGCCATAGATCACGCTCAGCTTGGGAAGCTCCGCTTCTCCGAGGCTTATCTTTTGGTATGATTCCACGAGATTGTAGGTACTTGTACATTCGGGGTATGGCGGGCCCTGTCCCGTCATAGTTGTTATAAAATTCTTAGAGTGCAGTAATGCTTGTTGTGGGCGGGGTTTGTAAAGGATGTAATCGCTCAAGTTTTTATTTATATATACGTAAAGGTAACCGCTTTGGTTAGCCTGCTTTTCTTATTTCATCGCTATCTTTTATGAGTTTTTATTTCCGCTGATTTTCTCGATGTTGTATCACTAGGTGCCCGGTAAGTCACGATCGCGCCCGAGGTCGTCGTGACAAAGTGGTATCGAGCGCTTAATCCTCGGAAAGTGTCTACGATCGTATCTAGTAGAGTCTTGATTATCGGCGTTGTGCACCACACCTATAATCGTGAGGCTGCAGGATATTTAGGATTGGTTTCCATTCTTCTCACTCGAGATCGTGCCTTAGAGTTGTGTGATAAGTTGGACTCCCCGCGTATTCGTATGTACGATTATGCCTCTGCAAGGCAACCGTGAGCCCGAGGGCAAGCGGCAGAGGCTGAGTAGAATCTGAGGGTTACCGTGGCTCGAGCCAGTCTTTATCTAAGGTGGTACTTCAGATGGGGGGGTTCTGCGACGCCGCTAGCCCCAGGAGAGTTTAGAGCAATAGCAGTAGCTATTGAGACCACGATACCTGAGTCTCCAGTTCCACGATGAGGAGCCGAGGATATGAGTTACAAGGAGATGACCCAGTTACTAGCTAGGCTTGTGGCTAGGAATGAGGACAGACGAGAGTCGGAGGTTCCGGTAGTACCAGTAGTTCACCCTAGATCCGATAGTTGAGATTTCGGGACTTCTTGAGTTGCAGTCCACCCGAGTTCTATGGATTGAGAACGAGAAGATCTCGTGAGTTTATTCGACGATTCTGCGGATCATGAAAGTGATCAAGACCTTAGAGGCATTTCCTACATGCTGCCCTCGCATGAGGAGAGCTTCGGGCGATAGATTTATGATGTTAAGGCAGAACGGGCGGACGGTTCGGGAATACAGTATCGAGTTTGACTCATTGGCTCATTATGTCCCCGCTTTAGTGGCAGACATGGAGGATAGAGTGCACCAATATATCACGAGTCTAGATAATTATCTAGTGAAGGGATGTACAAGAGTAACTCTTGATCAGCATGGACATTGCGCGTCTGACAAAGCTTACGCGCGTAGCATACCGAGAAACGTAGAGATCGGCGGATTAACCAAGATCGCGAAGAGGCCGAGCAGCGAGTCCTTTGGTAACTTTCGAGGCGGACCTTCCGGCAGATCGGTTATGCGCCCGCCAAGATGCAGTGGTCCTCCGGACTTCGGGCGTCGGGGTATTTAGGAGTTGGTCAGAGCTCCAGGGTTTCTGGTTCACAGATTTACATAGGTTCTAGCCAGCCAGATTCAGTTTTCCCTCAGTGTTCACTATGTGGTAGGTGTCATTGTGGGAGTGTCGTACTACTTCGACAGCTTGTTATGCTTGCGGCCAGCAGGGCCATTTTGCGAGAAATTGTCCATTCAGAGGTGGCGCGGATGTTACAACTCAGCCTTCGGGATCAGTGGCTGGTTCATCACCTTCTATAGTTATGCGCCGAGCAGAGCGGGATTTTGATTATAGCGACAAAAGGAAAGTGAATCAGTAGTTACAGGTTTATCCTTAACCCTCTAGAGACTTGTATGCGTGATATGATGACTTAATGTTAAGTGTTATATTCGGTTAGCACTGTGTAAGTTGTGATTAGAAAACATGGGTAGTTGAAAAGGGTAAGTTTGAGGCCATGGAGATTGTGAGCCATAGAATACAGATAACCATGGAGGCCTTAGCTGCAAGGCCGTCTTGAGCAAAGGATTGTACGTCTGATCGTTGTCGGGGTACATCGCACACGTGGAGTTGGTGCGCGAAAAGATGCACACACTTTAATGCAAGTGCACGTTATCGTGACAAGTAATATAGTCTTGATAAGACCGAATATCGTCCACAAGGATTAGGGTTCAAGTACCAACTATCTATCTTTTGGTATCTATTTGGTAATTGATATGTGATTTTGTGGTTTATAACTAATAATTATAAAAGCTAATTAACTATAGGTTTACTTCAGTTGTGATGAGAATAGGGTTTCCATGTCTCCTCAACTATCCGCTTATGTTATTTATTAATGTAATGAATTATGGTCTTCTTCTCTCGGAGCTAGCAGGTTTACGAAATCGTTTTATATTCCCGTTAAGGATATATAAACACTCAACCCCAGTATTGCACCTTACCTACCTTTCGGTGATAAGGATAACTCTATAGGAGGATTAAGCACAAAACCTAGTTAACCGTCACGCACTGCGTAAAATTAGGGTTGTTAAGCCTCTCATTAACGCTACATAAATAATTGAGGTATTTTCATCCCCAACCCAAATATGTCTACCCAACTTACAAAGATATTCACAACCTCCTCCTTTCAAGTTTGATTAGAAATCATATAATGATAATTAGTTGTCAATTAATTACCAAGCATTCAAAGCAATTATTGGATAAATCTCTCAAAAAGAATAATAACCATATACGCATTAATTCATAATATAAGTTTCTAGTGAATCAACATGGAAAGCCCTATAAAAGAATTAGTTCCTAGTCATTGACATGACAAGAACTAATTCAAAGTTCATCATACAAAAACTGAAATAAAGAAAAGAAAAGAAAAGAAAATTACTAAGTTTAAGGTCTCCAATCTCCAAAGCAAGAATCCTTGAGTTGTGCAAGAAAGGGAACCCTTAAAATCTGCCTAGGGTTCTCCTTTTATAGGCTGAAAACCGCCTCTAACTTTTCCCTGCAGGCCTGGCCCAGAAAATCGTCAATAACCTGATTTTTCCCGCGTCGGCCATGTTCGCTATCAGCGCTGCGCCGAACTCAAGCACTTTGGGTGATTTGGCGCGCTCGATCTCTGTTGTGCAGCGCGCTACTGGATCCTCTACAGCCTCTCAGATGATTGGGCGCCGCGACTCGTTGATCGCAGGAGGCCGCGCTGGATCCTCTGCGACTTCGGGTGTTTAGCGCCGCCCGCTTCGATCGGCAGGAGGCGCGCGCTGGTCCGGATTACGCTGCTCGCCACTTTCTCTGCTTTTAGCTCTGGAACCTCCTCTTTTAGTTCCTTTTCCGCCATTTGGCCATTTTAACCACTTTGACTCAAAAGAAAGAAAATATATCCTAATACGACACTTATTTGTACAGAAAGGGACAAAAGACTAACTAAAAACGACTCAAAAAGTGTATATAAAATACACCGATCAAATACCCCCAAACTTAACCTTTGCTCTCCCTCGAGCAAAGATAGAAAGAAAGAAATAAAAGACTAAAAAAACGAAAAATAAAAGACTCACTGACATTGATCACTTTTGCTGCATTAGTGTTATCTAGAAAAACATGAAGGTTAGCAGAATAATATGCAGGAACATATAGCATGAAATTTTTAGCACACTAAACACATTAAGCTAGATATTTCGCAAACTCATTTTCATCATGCTTAATGGAAGTCAACATACTGAATTATGCATATAAATTCAAAAATCCTATGACATTTTTACTTGCTATTCTCCACTAATCTTGGATAAGCATAAAAGAGATCTTCAGGACTTTAAGGGTTGTAATGTAGGCTTAGGTATAGGTAGGTAAAAATAGGCATTTTAGGCTCATTCTGTGTACCATAAGCTCTTTAGCTTTTCATTGTTCCCTTTTCTTTTGGTTCTTTTCTTCACTTCAATTCTATCTTTTCCCTCTTTTGTTTTGGGAGAGTGAAGAGTATCATAATAACAGGCACCCCCAAACTTAGGCTTTTGCCTATTTCTTATTTACTCTTTTATTGGGGTGCATCACTTTTGTTCACTCTTTTTGTCTCTTTTTTTAACACAATTTATTCCACTATTTCACATTTTTACTTATGGCACAATTTGTGGGAAAATAGGGTGTCAAAGAAGAAGTTTCAATTTTTAGGCTCAACGGGGCTGACTAGGGATATATTTAAAGTCCGGGATGAAAAAAGTGGTAAGAATTGGCTATAAAAGAAATGTCTGAGTCATCTCCCTAACATGCATATCCTAACTATTTCGCCTCAAATAGCAATCAATCATAACACATAGGTTTTCATCATTTAGCATGCACAATTCAAGCAGGAAACTCCAAATAGACAGATTTTGTGAGTTTTTGGCATATCTACCCTAAGTGTTTAGATAGTTGCTACTAATTCTATTACATTATTCCACCTTACTTCACTAGGTGTTTCTAGTAACTACAGCATCATGATCTTTGACATGCAATTATGACTCAAAAGAAAAAAAATGTGACTCAAAAATACACAAAAAACAACAAAAACACAAATAAAATAAAACACCCCCCAAACATAAATCACACATTGTCCCCAATGTGTGTAGACTCAAAGACAATAAAGGAAATAAGACACTTACAGACTTGGCTAAAATGGTGGTGGTGGTGGTGGCATGGGATAGTGCATGGACCACTGGTTGAACAAGGAACTCATCTCAATAATTTGCTGCTGCGTTTCTTGTTGTCCTTGTATCACTGTGTCCAAACTTTGCATCATCCTCATCTGATTCTGAAGCAATTGCTCCATCACGCAATCGGTTCTCGCTTACGTGGTTGGTCGGCTAGGTCTGCCTCATATTGAGCCCCTATTTCGTGCTCATCTTCGCCCATGGCGGCCTCTGCTGCTGCCGCTTCGGGTGGTTGTTGTGCTCTTCTTCTTGGGGGCTTGGAGTGCAGGGAAAGAGTGCACTATCCCATGGGACACAAGGCAATGGTTTCTCTCATTAGTATCAGTGGGTAGGATTGGGACCCCATTCATGTGACATAACTTGGTGATAACTGAGACATGTCCCAATCCACCTGTTGTCACCAACCTGCTGATTTCATCAATGCTCTGCACTATTTATTTCCCCACATCAATTGTTTTCCCCGTCATGATCCCATATATCAATTTGATCCTATCATCTGGCACTCTGGTGAAGTGCGTTGATGGGATCAGATGGGCACTGATGAAATATAGCCAACCCTTGGCTGCTTTGTTGAACTGGCACCTGCTCAGTCCTCTTGACCCATTTCTTGCAAGATCAAATGCAGCCCGTGGTAGCTCATGCCAAATGTTATTCCAGTCGATGTTGGAGGTGTTTCTAGACCATGTTCTAAAGTAGTTCCAATCACAACTGTCTTCAACATCAACCGTCTTCAATTGCGTATTTATATCTTCCGCTGTCACCGACACATAATTTCCCCTTACAAAGCACCCCCTTTCCACCTTCTCCGGAAAATTAGCATAGAATTCACGCACCATTGTTGTGTTCATTGGTACTATCTTCTCCGGATTTACAAATCTCCTCCACCCCCTTAACTCAATCATTGCCCGAATGGGCTCATAAGCATCCTCTTCCCCAAACGACTCCCTCTGATAGTCCATTCCCCTTTCAGGGATTAAGGGCCTAGTACTAAGCTTTTTGTATCTTTGGAAGGCTTCGTAGCTCACAAACCTAGTATCATCGTAATGTGGGGCTGAGGTGGATGTGGATGCTCTTCTTTTTATGGTGGACATGGTTAAAATACTTTCTGCAGCTTATAACTTATTAGCACAAATGTTCCTCAACACAATCAACACTCTAGCAGCTAAAACACAAACACCCCCAAACTTCAACTCTACTACCCAATACCCACACCCTCCTTGTCTACTCCTTCTCCAAACTTCACAATCAATTTTTCAGCACCCAAACTACTTCACAATGCAACACTTCTCCAAACTATTACCTCCTTTGACTACTAGCAACTTTCAAGAAAAAGGTGAAGATTACCTTTTTGATGGTGTCTCCACGATGTTCTTGCTTCCAATGGTGATTTGAGGCTATGAAATGGTGCTTTGTTGGTTGAGATAGCTAAGGGTTGTTTAGGAATTTAAGAGTTTTAGTTGTGGTTGGGTTTGATTTGTGGAGGATTTGTGGGTAATTTGTGGATTTTCGTGGGTTTTGTGGAGAAGAAGGGTTAGGTTTTGGTTTTGAAATTAGGGCAAATCTGATTTCTGGGCGTTTTTAAGTTTCTGGATTTTCGCCACGGCCACGGCCAGATTTTAGCGCGCGGCACCAATATTCTGCACTCTTCGAATTTCTGCGCGCCATTCATTCTGCGCGCCTAGACTTGGCATTTTTTTCTGGATTTTTGGCGCCGCGGCGCTTAAACTTCAGCGCCTCTTCTGTTCTTTTGGCGCCGCGGCCCTGCTCCTGGGCGCCGCGGCGCTTACCCGCTTTTCTGGAAATCCTGGCTTTTCTTCAGTTTTTCGCCCTTCAGTTTATTTGCCTATACCTGTCAATCACAACACAAACACTAGAACCCAAGACCGTGAGATTGTTCTAGACAAAATAAAATAAACTAAGGACAGAAATTAAAATAACATAATTGAAAACGTTGGGTTGCCTCCCAACAAGCGCTGTCTTTAACGTCTTTTAGCCGGACGCAATTAACCTTTCCGAGTGCCCATTGGATCCTTCTGCGAACTGCTTGCAATCCGCAGAGTTATTGTTGTAGGTCTCACCTTCCCTACAACCATTTGTTCAAACAAGAGCCTTAAAAATCCAATTATCCCCCAAGTACACAAGACAGGCTTGTCCTTTAGGCTTTTTATAATGTAGGAATCCGTGAACTTCTCTACATCTCTCAACTCTAGGGGGTACCCTTGATGGTGTGGACTTCCTAATTGGGGATCAGCAGTGATAGCTGGTGGTGTTTCTTCTGTAATAGGTGCAAGAAAAAGAATTTCCACAGAATCCAAGAAGGTGAATAATTGGATTTCTGCAATCTTTTCCTTCTCTACACCAACTATCTCACCAGATTCCTCAATAGTTGGGTGTGGTTCAGGCTCCTCAATTTGTTGTTCACTGTTCAAAATGACTGCGAGTTCTCCTATTTGCAGTTCCAGCTTCTTCATGGCCAATCTCGTTTCGTCCATGAACTGAGTTTGATACCTAGCGAAACTGAGTATGGCTTCTCGTAACTCCTCCCTCTCTTCCTGTAGGGTTGGAGCTTCATCATATTGACAGTAGTAATCCATGTCTTCAGGATCCCTGAGATGCATCAAAACCAACAACGGATCACGGCACCCTTGTTTTCACACAATAAATACATAAATCGAAAAAAACTAAAAAGGAAAAAAAAAAAAAAAAAAAAAATAACAAAGAATAAAAAACCAAATTAGAAATTAGAAATAGATAAAATTGATATTGAACTATGCCTAATCCCCGGCAACGGCGCCAAAAACTTGGTGCGCGAAAAGATGCACACACTTTAACGCAAGTGCACGTTATCGTGACAAGTAATATAGTCTTGATAAGACCAAATATCGTCCACAAGGATTAGGGTTCAAGTACCAACTATCTATCTGGTAATTGATATGTGATTTTGTGGTTTATAACTAATAATTATAAAAGCTAATTAACTATAGGTTTACTTCAGTTGTGATGGGAATAGGGCTTCCATGTCTCCTCAACTATCCGCTTATGTTATTTATTAATGTAATGAATTATGGTCTTCTTCTCTGAGCTAGCAGTTTACTGAAATCGCTTTATATTCCGTTAAGGATATATAAACACTCAACCCCAGTATTGCACCTTACCTACCTTTTGGTGATAAGGATAACTCTATAGGAGGATTAAACACAAAAACCTAGTTAACCGTCACGCACCATGCGTAAAATTAGGGTTGTTAAGCCTCTCATTAACGCTACATAAATAATTGAGGTATTTTCATCCCCAACCCAAATATGTCTACCCAACTTACAAAGATATTCACAACCTCCTCCTTTCAAGTTTGATTAGAAATCATATAATGATAATTAGTTGTCAATTAATTACCAAGCATTCAAAGCAATTATTGGATAAATCTCTCGAAGAATAATAACCATAGGCGTGCATTAATTCATAACATAAGTTTCTAGTGAATCAACATGGAAAGCAATATAAAAGAATTAGTTCCTAGCCATTGACATGACAAGAACTAATTCAAAGTTCATCATACAAAAACTGAAATAAAGAAAAGAAAAGAAAAGAAAATTACTAAGTTTAAGGTCTCCAATCTCCAAAGCAAGAATCCTTGAGTTGTGCAAGAAAGGGCACCCTGAAAATCTGGCTAGGTTCTCCTTTTATAGTGAAAACCGCTCTATCTTTCCTCGCAGTTCGCCCGAAAATCGTCAATAACACGATTTTTCCGCGCCGCGCCAAGCCTACTATCGGCGTCGCGGCGCCGAAACTTCTGAAGCACTTCGGGTGATTTGGCGCCGCGACCCTGATCTCTGTTGTCTGTGGGCGCCGCGGCGCTGGATCCTCTGCAGCCTCTCTGATGATTGGGCGCCGCGACCGCTGATCGCAGGAGGCGCCGCGCGCCGATCCTCTGCAGACTGGTGTTTAGCGCCGCGCTCGCTTCGATCGCAGGAGGCCGCGCGCTGGTCGGTTACGCCTCGTTCGCCACTTTCTCTGCTTTTAGCTCTGGAACCTCCTCGTTTGCCCTCTTTTAGCTCCTTTTCCGCCATTTGGCCATTTTAACCACTTTGACTCAAAAGAAAGAAAATATATCCTAATACGACACTTATTTGTACAGAAAGGGACAAAAGACTAACTAAAAACGACTCAAAAAGTGTATATAAAATACACCGATCAGGAGTATATTCAGGTGATAGGGTCACGAGGGTGTTAGGCCCAAGTTTATGTAACCATCGTACGCGTTCGTGGATGCGTTCGACCAGTAGTCGGGCCGATGAGGTCAGCCCATCTTGTCTTTCAGTCAAGACTGTTTACTCGACGGAGGGTTATGCGAGATGTTATATATCAGGAAGGTGGTAAGGCTGCACGGGGTTCCTACTTTTTATGACAGGCAGTGGAGCCCAGTTTTCGGCTATTTCTTTTGTTTGTGGAGGTTTTACCAGGCGGGGTTAGGAACTCAGGTGAGTCTCAGTATTGCATTCACCCTCGGGCCGACGGACAAACAACGCGTTTTATCCAGACATTTGAGGATAGGTTACGGGCCGATGTTTTGATTTCAGGGGTAGCTGTAAGGATTATTTTCCTCTTGTTGAGTGAGTATTATAATAGCTATCATTTCAGTATTCAGATGTCGCCTTATGAAGCCTTGTATGGGCGGAAGTGTAGGTTGCCGGTCGATTGGATCGAGGTTGGCAAGGTTCAGATAGTTGGTCCATACTTGATTCAGCAGGATGTGGATAAGGTGAAGCTTATCCAGAAGAGGTTATTAGCAGCTCAGATTCAACAGAAGTCGTGCGGATAATCGGCGTCGACACTTGGAGTTCAGGTTGACGGTGGGTCTTCTTGAAGGTACCACCCCGGAAGGGTATGACGAGATTTGGAAAGCAGGGGAAACATAGCCGAGGTACTTGGGCCTTTCCAGATCGTTTGTAGAATAAGGCCAGGTTGCTTATAAGTTAGCACTGCCGTCCGACTTGGGAGGCAGTAGGTCCGGTCTTCCATGTTGCTATGATTCGGAAGAGTATCGGAGATCCATCCAGAGTGTTCCCAATTAATGATGACCAAGTTGGAGATGGTAACCCCGAGATTTTTGAAAACTGAAGCAACGACAGAAATGTGGTATGTATAGTAGGAAGAGTTCGAGTGTACGAGGAGAATGCGAGTGTAAGCGAGGCGAAGATGTGTTAAGAAGATGGGAGTGTCCTTTTTATAAAGTAAAGATGTGAAGAAAGTATCCTTTGGACCATGGGTGGGGCTAATAGTATTGTTATACGCTTTAGAGATGATTCTTCGTTGGCTCGGATGTGCGTTTTTGCGCGTATGTTGTATTATGGCCATGTGTGGCATAATTGGTTTCGTAAGTACAGTAGGGAAGACTATACCAGCACAGATATGTTTTGGAGACTTAGAAGGAACATTCGGGACGAATGTTTCTAAGGGGGGAAGAATGTTACACCCCGTAGTTCCAGAGTATGTATATAAGGACGTACGTACGAGAATATGACATTAAAATTGGAAAGGAAGAAAGATGTGATTTTTCGACGGAAAAGTTTCCGAATTTTGTGAAGGAAAAAGGTTCGTTAATGGGAATTGGATTCCCAGATTTGGTATTCGGACTTTTTAGAATATTTGAGAATTATGGAATTTTATTTCCGGAATTAGTCACGTGGGGCCCACGGGGAAAATTTACGATTTTATGGGGCCCACTTTATTTTCGGATTTTTGGCATTTCGGATATTTTCGGAAGATGAAATACTTTAGACGAGTAGGGGGCGACACGTGTCACCCCCATGTAGCCCTATTGGCCGAATTTAAGGGTGGCTTTGGAAGTTTTTTGAGACATGTGGCTAGCCACATGTCTCATTGTTGTGGTAGCCACATGTCTCATTGTTGTGGTGGACACTTGGTTGGAAGACTCCACTCACACATGGACCCAATCTTCACCATACACTTGCCTTGATCTTGGCCTTTGATTTCTCTATAAATACCCCCCTAAGTGCAAGACTTTATTCATCCCACACTTGAAATAATTTCCAAGGAAAAATTCTCCCTCCTCCTCATGGTTCTCGTCCAACACCCCTCTTGTGAAAGAATTTCTTCAAGTATTGTTATAATCCCATATACCTTAGCCTAAAATCCCTTGTAGTATTGCAAAGTTATCTTTATACTAAGAGCCCGAAAACACTACTTTATTCCAATAGTCGCAAATGAAACCCTAGGGAAATTTTCATAGTTGGATGAAGTGTTAAGAGAAGTTGTTTAGAAACTTCTAAGGGTTGCTTGGAGCGGGTTGGAGCGTAAGGATTAGGAGCTAAACGTTGCTCAGGATCGACTTATAAAACTTGGATAATTTTGGGCTTATCGAGGTAATGATCTTTATCCCCCTATTGTAATTGGAAATTACATGGTGTAGTAATGTATAGTTGAGTATACTATATATAGAATGAATATTGATAAGAATTGAACTGTATTTACTTTGGACTGTATTTACAGTAGACTTGTAGTATTATTGTGGGGCAGAATTGTACACGTCCGGTTAGACGTGTAATCCCCTATGAGTTGTTGGCTTGGTAGCGGGCCTTGATAGTGGAGGTTATTTATGTGGTTACGGGGGGGGAGGTGCTGCCGAATTTTCCGTAGAATATGGAACCTTGTTCTTAGAAATTTTCTACGAAGAGATCTAGAAGTTAATAGACGTTTTATGACCATTATAGGTTGAAGTACTACGAGTAGAGTATTCTACTTGAAGGGTGGAAAAGGCGAGCAGGGTTATAGTACTTTGGAGCGTTTTTCTTATTGTCGATAATCGTCGCGAGGTATGTGAACCTCTTCCTATCCTTTCTAGCATGATTGTTGTGAACTATGTAGTACGATAGACGTACGTGTGCTAAACGAATTTGGTTGGTTTAAAACATAAAGTGTTATAATGGCTTTATGGGAAGTTAATTATAACGACTTTATGTAGGTAAAAGAATGGTTTATTGATTTTAAAAGATAAGAGACTTAACTTATATTTGACTTGATATGATATATGAAGAACTTGAATTGTGTAGAAAGTTGTTAAACCTCATTCATGAGTAATGAGTACTTGGTTTTTAAATAATAATGTTATATTGATTTCGGAAATGGGAAAGAGTATCGAACAAGCCATTGCAGCGTTAATAAAGGAAAATGTAATGACTAATAATTAACTTAAAACAAGTAGAATCTTCCATCTGCATAGAAGCTAAGATAAGACAAAATTGTATTACATTTCCTAGATCATGGCTGCTTTAATAAAATCATTAATAACAAGTATTGATTTTCTTAAAATTCCAAAGTAAGGGACTTGATTTATAAAAGAGAGAGACTTGAAAATTTGAAGGGTTTTTGTTTAAAAGGAAGGCATGGTTTTGTCTTAAAATGGTTTAAAAAGAAAGGATGGTATGGAAATTGTTTTGGCTTACTTAAAAAGATAATTACTCTATTTTGATACTACGGGTATCGTGCGGCTTTTGTGAAAGAAATGGATATTTTTTTAAAGAGTTAAAGTATGTAGTACTTTGGGGTTAAAACCCGGATTTGTTGACATCAAATAAAAGTACCTTGTGTGAGTAACTTGCCTATGCTTTGCTTGTGATAGCCTTGTAATACTTTCGTGTTTGTTTGATAAGTAAACATGTTATGATGCTACGTGTGTTAGTGTCTTGTGACGTTTGTGTAAAGGGGATTTTTCTTGTTGTGCTTATGTTGTTTAACGATAAGCCCGTTGTGCTGGTATTATATCACTTACCCCCCCCCCTGACTTGTTACGAGCCACGGGTTAGATACCCCCGATGCGAGGAATACCTCATGCGGTCCATTTGAGGCCATGCGGAGCTACGGGAGTTCCAGGAACCGCCGGGTGTGTTACGCCGATGCGAGGAATACCTCATGCGGTCCATGTGAGGCCATGCGGACTGCGGGATTCCAGGACGATGCCGCGGGTTAGCTACCCCCGATGCGAGGAGTACCTCATGCGGGCCTATGTGGCCTATCGCGAGTGCGGTGAGTTCGAGGTTAGACGCGCGCCTGATATCGAGGCGAGTGGCCCGGCGATCATTGGCGGTCTAGAAAGACCTCGTGATACGCTTTATAGCATTATTGTACGGTGGGTTCTAGTAGTGCTATGCCTTCACTTACCGACGGTTTTATTATGACACAGTGGGACACGGTGTTCGTGTATATTCCTTGGTGTTTTTATATCATGAGGCCATGGCGGTGAGGAAGAATTCCACGGACATGATTGATATTGTGGGCATGAGACCCATGGTTATATTTGAGTGATGACTTTGAGGGCATGAGTCCCTGACTTGACATGACTGCTTACATATGGTGTATCGTAGTTTGTCTATCATATATGTCTCTGCTTTATATAGACTATTATGATTTCATTTACGATTTTCGCCACATACTTGGTACTGTTGTCGACTCATTCGGGCCGTTCATCCCGCGGTAGAGGTACACCTGGCCGTTGATCCTCGCTCATAGGATCACGTCATTTTGGGAAGCTCCGTTTCTCCGGAGGCTTATCTTTTGGTATGATTCCCTGAGATTGTAGGTACTTGTACATTCAGGGGTATGGCGGGGCCCTGTCCCGTCATAGTTGTTATAAAATTCTTAGAGGTCTGTAGTACTGTTGTGGGCAGGGTTTGTAAAGGATGTAACTGTTCAAGTTTTTATTTATATATACAGAAAGGTAACCGTTTTGGTTAGCCTGTTTTCTTATTTCACTGTTTATCTTTTATGAGTTTTTATTTCCGCTGATTTTTTCTGATGTTGTATCACTAGGGTGCCCGGGGTAAGGCACCAGTCGCGGGCCCGAGGTCGGGTCGTGACAATATTTCATAAGTGCTCGCTTAATTCCGTCAACTTATTTTACCAATGTGCCTACAGACAGAATCAAGCCCATCTATGGCATCATGACGGACAAGAAAATTGATGTTGGGAGAAAAATAGTGCAAAGCATGGGGGAGATTAGCAAACTGGATACTACAGGCGGACTGGAACATGGGTCACTCATTTATGCCTTATGTGTTAGGCATGCAGTCCCAACATTCGCCACGGATATTCTCGAGAAGAGTCAGCCTCCTGTGACCTACAGTTTAGTGCACTCTTTCCTTGACCCCACTCCAAGACCAGCAGCAAGGAGAAGGGGCCCAGTAGCAGCAGACGCAGCAGCCATGGATGAAGAAGAGCCTGAGGCAGCTGCACACGATGAAGCAGGCGAAAGCAGCCACCAGCATCCCTTGACTTTGGAACCTCCAATGCCAATGATGGAGCAGCTGCTCCTAAATCAACACAGGATGCTGCAAAACCAAGAGAACATGATGCAGAATCAACAGCAAATGATGCAAGACCATCAACACATGACCCAGTGTGTTGATAGTTTAAGTTCCATGTTGACCAAATGGTCAATGCAACATCCGCCGCCACCCTCACCATTTTGAGTCGTTGTATGTCTGTAAGTCATCCCTTTATTATTTTTGAGTCTTTACACATTTGAGACAATGTGTCGTTTAAGTTTGGGGGAGGGTTCTTTCTTATTTTATTTTTGTGTGTCTGTTTTTGAGTCTTTTTTATTGAGTTTTTGTGTCTTTTATTGTGTCTATATGAGTCAATTTTCTTTATTATCATATATGTTGTAGTTGTTTGAAATGCCTAGTGAATTAAGTGGGATAATGTAATGGAATTAGAAGCTAAAATATGTGAGCTTAAGTTAGATATGCCAAAAATTCATGAAAATCTAATTATTTGAGATATTTGTGCTTAGTCTATGTGTTGTCAATTGTGGAAAGAATGATTGAAAAATGTCTATGAGGTCTGCTTGCTTGTTATTTGAGGCGAAATAGTTAAGACGTACATGTTTAGGGAGATGATTCAGACATTTCTTTGTTAGCCCTTCTTACCATTCATTACCCACCTTGCAATAAATTGTATCCCTAGTTAGCCCCGTTGAGCCTAAAATAAATTATTTCTTTGACACCATATGATTCCCTTGTGTGTCATAAGCAGTAATTGAAAAATTGGGATGAAGAATGTGAAAAAGAAATACGAAAAGAGAGTAAAAAATTGATGCACCCCAATGAGAAAGATGTAAAAGCTTAAGTTTGGGGGTGCCTATGTGAATTGTTTCATGCTCTTAAAAAAAAAAAGGAAAACGATAGGTATGAACTGAAAAGAATACCAAAAATAAGTACAAAATGATTGAATGAGAAAAACGTTTGTGGTACGTAAATTGAGCTGAAATTCCTACTCTTACCTACCCCTGTCTAAGCCTATATTACAACCCTGAAAAGTCCTGAAGATCTCTAAATTGTATGTATATGATTAGTGGAGAATAACAAGTAAACAGACCCATAGGTCTTTGGAAAAAATGAAATGAAATTGACATGCATATGGTAGGTGTTCATGATTTTATTGATTATGATTGAAATAAATTTGCGAAATATCTGACTTGAAAGTCTATATTGCTAAATTCATGCTATGTATGTTCCAACATATTATCCCAATTGACATTCATGCTTTTCTAAGTAACTGTGTGCAGCTGCTTGATTAGAGTCTTTTGAGTCAGTTTTCTTTCTGTTTCTTTGATTTTGTTTTGATCTTTGCTCGAGGGCGAGCAAAGGTTAAGTTTGGGGGTATTTGTTAGGCATATTTTGTATACACTTTTTGAGTCAATTTTAGTTAGTATTTTACTCATTTCGTTTGTGTTTAGTATAGTGTTAAGGTTGTTTTTCTTTCTTTTGAGTCGCAACAGTTCTTAATGACAAAAAGGCAAAAAGAAGCTAAAAGTGGGCAGAAAAGGCAGGAAAGGAGCTCCCGAAGCAAAAAGGACGAAAGTTGGTAGATCAGGACAAAAAACTGCAGGACCGCGGTGCCATAATTACTGAGAAGCTGCAGTACTTTCGGCACCACGGTTCCATTCTGCAGTACCGCGGTGCCGATGCGAGAATTTCCAGTCCGAAATAGAATTGGTGAGGGGCAAAAGGGTCCAAGACACACGTTTTTGACAACATATATAAACCCTTAGGACAGATTTTAGGGATTATTCTATCACATATCATCTCTCAGAACACAACACAACCTTGGAGGCTACAATTGGAGACCTAGTTCTAAGTAATTTTTCTTTCTTGTTTTTTCAATTCAGTTCATATTTGGATTTGTATTACTTCTTATCTTGTCTATGGCTAGGAGCTAAACACTTTATTAGGGCTTTCCTGTTGAATCGCTTTAAACTCTATTTCATGAATTTATGCAGTAGTTTGATTTCTTCTTCACTTGATTAAGATTTATTCAATATTGGTATGAATATTTGATAGTTAACTGATCACTAATTATCATAACCTATATGATTTCGAATCAAGAACCGAGAGGAGAGATTTGGATATGCTGTAATTGAATAGACAAAGGTTAAAATCGCGGACGAAAGTACCCCGATACTTGTGTAGCATTATAGGTTATTGTTCTTAATCCTCCTATGTGGTAAAACCTATCATAGAAATATAGAAGGTTTCTGCACTGGGGTTGAGCGATTATATATCCAAAACGGAATATAAGACAGTCTGGTTAACCGCTATGTTAACGTAAAAGAAGAAGTCATTCTAGTTGCATTAAAGATTGAAAAAAGTGGATAGTTGAGGATATTGGAAGCCCTAATTCCTTCATAACTAATTAAACCTCAATAATTTAGTGTAATTCTTGCAATTACTCTAGTAGTGTTAGATAAAAACCCAAATCAACCATCGCTTACCAAATACATAACCTAGAATAGATGTTGGGTAATTAGAAACCAGTCTCTATGGACGATATCGGTCTTACCAGACTATATTATTTGTAACGATATGTACACTTGCGTGAGCAATTGGAAATCGACCTAACAACTTCCCAGACATTTATTTCTTGCCTTTAGATCCAGTCTCAGCGTCCGGCCTCCTCCCGCTCCGACTGAGGGGGTGTGTAAACGTGTAGTTGTCAATAAGTCATCCCTACCCCATAATTAGAATATATTCCACATATTGTGTAAATATAATTATGGTAAGACTAGGATTCCTATTGTGATTAGGTTTAGGATTTCTATTGTATAAGGAATTAATATTGTACACTATATATATTTGATATTAATGAGAAGACTCCCCAAGGGAGATTAATATCATCTTACATAAACCATTAGATCATTTGAAAAAATAAAGATTAAAATGATCTAATGGTTTCTAACAATGCTAACACATTAAAATTATGTACTTTACGTGAAGTGCACTACAGAGGAGCCGGATCAGTGAGTGATATATAATGGTGGTTAATGAAAATAAGTAATAGTGATGGTAGTGGCACTACAAGAAGAAATGTATTTTTCAAAAAAATATTTGTTGTCATATGTTGGATGTTGTTGTCAAAAATATTTTCGCAATAACAAAAAGTATTGCGTGCCATTGTAATAACCTCCGATGCAACTGTGGTAGCTGAGATTTGTTTGCTCAGAAATTTACTGTTAGAACTTCAGTGTCCTTTGCGTCAGGCATCTATTGTGTACTGCGATAACATCTCTGCCATCTATTTTTCTCATAATCCGGTTCAACATCAGCGAACCAAGCACATTAATATAGACCTACACTTCGTTCGTGAGAAAATTGCGCTAGGCCATGTCAGAGTGTTACATGTTTCCTCATCCTATCAGTATGCAGATATTTTTACCAAAGGACTTCCCAGACAATTATTTCTTGATTTCATATCCAGTCTCAGCGTCCGGTCTCCACTCACTCCGACTGAGGGGTGTAAACATGTAGTTGTCAATAAGTCATCCCTACCCCATAATTTAAATATATTTCATATATTGTGTAAATATAATTATGGTAAAACTAGGATTCCTCTTGTGATTAGGTTTAGGATTCCTATTGTATAAGGGATGAATATTGTACACTATATATATTTGATATTAATGAGAAGACTCCCCAAGGGAGATTAATATCATCTTACAGAAATCATTAGATCATTTGAAAAAATAAAGATCAAAATGATCTAATGATTTCTAACAACGCTAACACATTAAAATTGTGCACTTTACGTGAAGTGCACTACAGAGGAGCCAGATCAGTGAGTGATATATAGTGGTGGTTAATGAAAATAACTGATAGTGATGGTAGTGGCACTACAAGAGGAAATGTATTTTTCAAAAATAAAATTGTTGTCATATGTTGGATGTTGTTGTCAAAAATACTTTTCGCAACAACAAAAATTATTGCGTGCCGTTGTAATAACCTCCGATACAAAAAAAAAATCGCAACAAGTTATTTTTTTGTTGTCATTTACGTTTTTAGCAACAATATTTTTATTATTGTTAAAATTTTATTGTCAGTTCTATGCTTTCTTGTAGCGTGGTGGTCTTGATTGACAATGTTATTGGTGGTGATCATCCTGATTGATAATAGTGATAGTAAAAGTTACTGGGTGCATGTGCTAGCGACGGATAATAGTGGTGGAAAGTGATAGTGATGGTGATTCTGATGATTTTGCTGGTTGATAGTAGTGGTGGCCGATGGTAATGATAGATTATGGTGGTGAATGACGGTGGTTAGCAACTGTTGTAGTGATTATGCAGTGGTAGACGGTGATAGTTATAGTAAGAAGTGTGCCGAAAGATCATTTTAGTTAGAAATAGAGGTAGAATTTGAAGTTTATGAGTCCATCGATTTTAAGTTAATACCATAATAATAATTAAGTTCACAATCAAATATTTATAAATATTTAGTAAATCTCTTAATAAATATAAAGGGTATGAGAAAAAATTATTGAGTTTACGTTACTCATATACATGAGTTTAGATCCGCTTCTTAGCAAAATCTTTGAATAGCTTTTTAATAATTTCAAGACTATTCAAAATTGGTTGAGAGTTATTCAAATCTATTAAGTGGTCAAATTTGTAAAAATATATATACACTTAATAGTTTGTAATTTAAATTATTATATCCATTAAGGGAAAATAAATAGAAATTAAATAATTACAAGAAACGATCATACTAGAAAAACTGTGTAAAACTTATTTATTCCGTTTTGGAATATAAATAAATTCTTGTCCCAATTAATTAAAGGCATTGAATAATATCCTTTTCGCTACCTTATCTATTCTTTTGTGATTGGATCGATATGAAAGGATGAAAGGATAGGAAAAAATGACGATTTACATCTCGTGATTATCCATAGAATATGGATATTACTGTTAATTTAGATAATACTTTCACAATAAAAACACAACAGATATTTACATCTCTAAACACCGTACTCAGATACAGTTTTACTTATGATTTTTTGTAAATTCACTAGCTTTTGTTCAGATTTTATATATATATTTAATTTTTTTAATAGCGATTGTAAACTATATTACTATTTTATAAATAATTTTAAAATTATTATAAAAAATTATAAAATTTAAATTTTGAGTCCGTATTTAAACGAGAAATCTTCCCTGGTATGAAGTGACTGACTTACTAGAGACTATAGTAAACAAAAAGGTACTCATCATCCCTAAGTTCGAAAAAAATAAAGGTGCAAGAAGCTAACGTGCTGCTCAATAGGGTCTATAAATTACAAAAGACAAATAAAAAAGGTTAATAAAGGTTGACGAAAAAAATTCATGGTTTTGAGTTCATTACCCAAAAGTATTATTCTTTCTTTAATTTTGTTATTTAAAAATCACCTTAATTTACTTGGACTATCGTAAAAGTAACTTTGATCGAGTTTTATAAAAATCTCACCTGAAGTGTGAGAAAAAATGACAAAATGGTCCCTTAATATTTTATTCTTGTTCTCTAAATATTTCAAAGTAAGCACTTTTAATTTTCGTTCATTATCTAACAAACTGTTGAAAATTTACTAAATGTGAAATAAATTAATTCTATTAATTATGACTCGAACAATTGGGGTCCCGCACGTCGGAAACATGATTTCCACACACGTGCACATAAAGTGTCAAGGATCGTAATTTCCTTAAATGAAATATATATTGATACGTATACGAATTGTTTGAGACGTAAGAGAATAGACGGTTATTGGCCAAATGACAAATGGTTTCACGTTGGTAAATGAAAGGAAGAAATGTGTAAGAGATGAAACGAATCAGAAAAAACGTCGCGGAAATACTAAGAGGCAGCGCGCGCCGCAAGAGGCGTGGCGCCTCGACAGGACGCGGTGCCTCCAGGGACCGCGATTGCTTCGACGTTTTTCAGGAACGTTGGAGGCGAATTAAGACTAATTTTGGTGACTTTGGAGCAATTAATCTCCATTATTTGGCTATTGATTTCAGTCATTACTAGGTTGAATTAACATCAATATCAATGGTCACTACTTGACGTTGATGGTCATTCATTTGGTTAATTGAGAAGACAAATTCATCTACCTATAAATTGATGTCTTTGGCACAATTGCAAAAAATATACATTCACTTAGCAATTCTCTGAAATTGTATTCCTCTCTTGCAATCACAAAACACTCCAAGATCCTTCTTCCTAAGAAAACACTTGAGTTTAATTTGCTCATTTGTTTGATTGTTGTTTTATCTAAAAGATAAATTGTCGTTACACCGTTGAAAGGATATACGGGACAATATTATCTTAAAGATAGATTGTTCATCCAATCGACTCAGCAAGACAATTTACTTTGTTCATTTTTTAGATTCTAACAATATTGTTGTTGTTGTTGTTACATTTTCCATTTCCTTGTTTCACACATAATATCCAACAAGTTTAAGATAATATTGTTATTTCAACAACAACATGACTGGACAAGATCAATTCAACCAATTCAATACTGAAAATTCCACCGATGCTCAAGACAATTCCATTGCCTTCAATCCCACTACTCAAGGCACTAACGCTGCCTTCAACTCCACTGTTCTTGGCACTTCTAGTGTCACCATTGATCATGGCATTCCTAATGTCTTTCAAACCACTGCTTTTGACACTTCAAGTGCCCCCACTGCTTTTGGCACAACGGGTGTCAACACTGTTTTTGGTACAACCAATGCCTCCACTGCTGCTCCGGGCACTTATAGTGCCTTTGCTCCTGCCCAAGGCGTCAACAACATCTATGCTCCTGTTAGAGGCATTCCCAACGCCTTTGCAACTGCTCAAGGGGCGCTACTGCCCCGACACCTGCTGGTTTTCACCATGAACGTCCTGAAAAGTTCATGGGTGCTCACTTTAAGAGATGGTAGCAAAAGATGTAGTTTTTCCTGACGGTTATGGGAATGTCACGTTTCCTAATTGAAAACCCTCCACTAGTTGAGGAAGACATGGACCCTCAACCAAATAATTTGGCGGGAGGGGGCCAGGGTAACCATGTCGCTGACGACATGAGGATGGTTCGCGAAGCATGAAAACATAGTGATTTCATGTGTAGGAACTATATTCTAAACTGTTTGTCCGATCCTCTCTACATGGTGTACTGCACCGTTAAAACTGCCAAGCATTTATGGGACAAACTTTAGAAGAAATACAACACCCAAGATGCGGGTAGTAAGAAGTTCATCATTGGGAAATTCCTGTAATTTCAAATGGTGGATAACAAAAGTGTGTCATCTAAAGTCCAGAAATTTCAAATGATTCTACATCACCTGGATTTGGAATGATTGAAACCCAACGAATAATTCTTGGTTAGGGCGTTGATCGAAAAGTTGCCTCCTCAGATCGAGTTTATGAACTATCTAAAACTCAAAACTAAGGAGATGACCTTAGATGGACTTATTGTCAAACTCCAAATTCGGGAGGACAATAAGAGGCTATGCCAAAGGGGAAACAACCCGCTGAGGCTAAGGCGAACCTGACGGAAGTCAAAGGGAACTCAAGCAAGAAGCGGAAGTTCCAGAAGGAAGGCAAAGCCCATCTACTGAAAAGTTCAAGGGAAATTGTAATCATTGTGGTATAGTTGGCCACATGGCCAAAGACTGTCACACGCTGGTTTTCACCATGAACGTCCTGAAAAGTTCATGGGTGCTCATTTTAAAAGATGGCAGCAAAAGATGTTGTTTTTCCTGATGGTTATGGGAATGTCACGTTTCCTAATTGAAAACCCTCCACTAGTTGAGGAAGACATGGACCCTCAACCAAATAATTTGGCGGGAGGGGGCCAGGGTAACCATGTCGCTGACGACATGAGGATGGTTCGCGAAGCATGGAAACATAGTGATTTCATGTGTAGGAACTATATTCTAAACTGTTTGTCCGATCCTCTCTACATGGTGTACTGCACCGTTAAAACTGCCAAGCATTTATGAGACAAACTTTAGAAGAAATACAACACCCAAGATGCGGGTAGTAAGAAGTTCATCATTGGGAAATTCCTGTAATTTCAAATAGTGGATAACAAAAGTGTGTCATCTAAAGTCCAGAAATTTCAAATGATTCTACATCACCTGGATTTGGAATGATTGAAACCCAACGAATAATTCTTGGTTAGGGCGTTGATCGAAAAGTTGCCTCCCTCGTAGACTGAGTTTATGAACTATCTAAAACTCAAAACTAAGGAGATGACCTTAGATGGACTTATTGTCAAACTCCAAATTCGGGAGGACAATAAGAGGCTATGCCAAAGGGGAAACACCCCGCTGAGGCTAAGGCGAACCTGACGGAAGTCAAAGGGAACTCAAGCAAGAAGCGGAAGTTCCAGAAGGAAGGCAAAGCCCATCTACTGAAAAGTTCAAGGGAAATTGTAATCATTGTGGTATAGTTGGCCACATGGCCAAAGACTGTCGCAGGCTCAAATGTGAGAATAAAGAGAAGGCCAAAGGAAAAGACATGGCTAATTTCATTGAAGACACGCTCGTCAACGATATGATCGAGGAATTCTCAACAGTGGTTCTTGAAGCTAACCTCGTTGAGAATCCGGTGCAATGGTGGCTAGATACGGGTGCTACCCACCACATATATTCCAATAAAGATATCTTTTCCACATATACACCAGCCACAGATAAGAAATTGTTCATGGAAAATAATTCTTCTTCAAAGGTGCTGGGGGTAGGAAAGGTGACCCTAAAGATGCGTCCGGAAATGAGCTAATTCTGAAGGAAGTGATGCATGTCCCATAAATTCGAAGAAATTTAATTTCTGGACCTTTGTTAGTAAATGCTAGTTTTAGGCTAGTGTTAGAGGCTAACAAATTTGTAATCACTAAAAATGGAACCTTTGTAAGAAGGGGCTTCGTCTGTGAAGGCCTCTTTAAGATTAATGTTGCACCTGTAATGCCTTCTGTTTCAACTATCAATAAATTGAGCCTTCTACTTACTTGATTGAGTCATCTAATTTATGACATCATAGATTAGGACATGTTAACTATCAATCTATCCAAAGATTGGTAAATCTGGAATTATTGTCGTCTATCGACATAAATCCTCAACGTAAGTGTGAGGTGTGCATATAGGCAAAACTTTCCAAGAGTTCTTTTAGATCCGTCGAAAGGGAAACCTCTCCTCTAGAACTTATACACACTGATATATGCGATTTGAAGTTCGCTCAAACTAGAGGGGGGAACAAGTACTTTGTGACTTTCATAGATGATGACACAAGATTGTGTTACCTTTACTTACTAAAAAGTAAAGATGAAGCCTTTGACGCATTCAAACGCTACAAAGCAGAAGTTGAGAATCAACTAAGCGGACGGATTAAAATAATCCATAGCGATAAATGGGGAGAATATGTAGCGCCTTTTGAAGAATTTTGTACCTAATTTGGTATAGTTCATCAAACAACGACTCCTTACTCAGCTCAATCAAACGGTGTTGCTGAACGCAAGAACCGAATACTAAAGGAAATGATGAATGCTTTAATCATCAATTCGGGCCTCCCTCAAACCATGTGGGGAGAAACTGTTCTTACCGCAAATAGGATTCTTAATAGAGTTACACACAAGGGTAAATACAAGACTCCATACGAGTTATGGAAAGGAATGAAACCTACCTACAAGTATTTGAAGGTATGAGGTTGTCTGGTCAAGGTAAAAGTACCTATGCCAAAGCAGGTCAAAATTGGATCTAAGACTGTGGATTGCATATTCATCGGATATGTCAATAACAGTAGTGCTTATCACTTCATAGTGCATAAGTCGGATGTACCAGATATTTATGAAGGTACGATCATGGAATCAAGGAACGCATGGTTCTTTGAAGAGAAGTTTCCATATAAGGAAAACAACATAACCTCTCGCAAACGAAGTTATGATCAAAACTCTGAGGATCAAGGAGTCGATGACTACCTAGATCCAAACGGTTCAGATATAGTGAATTCTGAAATAGCTGATTATCCGGAATCCAGTATTCCAGATTCACAGGACTTGGAAGATTCAGAGATGGATCCAATGAGAAGCAAACGGTCCCGTAAGGACAAGTCCTACGGTCCAGACTTTGAAGCTTATTTGGTTCAGGATGAACCACGGACAATCGCTGAAGCATTATCAACTCCAGAAGCACCACTCTGGAAGGAAGCTTTAGAAAATGAGATAGAATCCATCCTGCATACCCACACCTAGGAGTTGACTGAACTTTCACCGGGACACAAACATTTGGGTTGTGAGTGTCTCTTTAAATGAAAGTTAAAGGCAGATGGATCTATCGATAAGTACAAGTCTAGGCTGGTAGTCAAGGGCTATCGCCAAAAGGAGGGCCTTGATTACTTCGACACTTACACTTCGGTGTCTAGAATGATATTCATACGTATGTTCATAGCCATCGCCGCCTTGCGGGATTTTGAAATACATCAAATGGATATTAAAACAATCTTCCTAAATGGTGCTTTGGAAGAAGAAATATATATGGACCAACTCAAGGGGTATGTTCTTCTAGGACAAAAGACAAAAGTATGTCGGTTTGTCAAATCGTTGTTTGAGCTAAAACAGGCCCCTAAATAATGGCACGAGAAATTTGATAGTACTTTATTATCAAAAGGGTTCACCATTAATAAATGTGACATATGTGTTCACATGAAAGGAAATGCCGATTCGTTCGTCATGATATGCCTTTATGTAGATGATTTATTGATTACTGGTAGCAGTCCTAGGATAATCCTAGAGACTAAGAACATGTTAAAACAATGTTTCGACAAGAAAGATACAGGGGTCGCAGATGTCATCTTAGGGATCAAGATCTCTAAGACATCTAATGAACTGGTCTTGTCTCAATCTCACTACATCGAAGATGTGCTGAAGAAATTTGAGATGTTTGACAGTTGACCAGTAAGGACACCATTGGATAGAAGTCAAAAGATTGACAAGCATTTTGGTGTACCTATACGCCAGGAGCGATACACAAATGTGATTGGGAGTTTGATGTATTTCACAAAATGCACTCGACCTGATATCGCTTATGCAATCAATAAATTGGCTAGGTTTACCCGAAATCCGAGTGAGGATCATTGAAAAGCGTTGAATAGGGTACTACGTTTCCTGAAGTTCACGCTTAATTTTGGATTACACTATTCGAGATATCCAGCGGTACTAGAGGGGTACAGTGATGCAAACTGAATATCTGATAGCGACGACATCAAGTCCACCAGCGGATATATTTTTACAATCGGTGGTGGAGCAGTGTCTTGGAAACCCTCTCGACAAACACTTATTGCCTGATCCACGATGAAGTCAGAATTTATCGCTTTAGACAAAGCGGGAGAAGAAGTTGAGTGACTTCATGGTTTTCTATAGGATGTCCCATGTTGGGATAGACCCGTGTCTTCTGTAATGATTCACTGCGATAGTCAGTCGGCTCTAGAAAGGGCACAAAGTTCTATGTACAATGGCAAGTCTCATCATATTCGACGGAGACAAGAGTCTGTTAGGAAGCTGATCACCCGGGTGTTATTTCCATTGATTACGTAAAATCAAAGAAAAATATTGCAGATCCCTTGACGAAGGGAATAACCAGAGACCAGATGTTCTGTCTGTCTAGGGGAATGGGGTTAAACCCAAACAATAAGAACCGATATAGTGGACACCCAACCTTACAGACTGGAGATCCCAGAAATAAAGTTCAATGGGAAAACTAAACTGTAAAGGTTCCGTAAGCGCTTCGGAGGAAGAAAGAGCACTTCGTATAATATTTCTTTCTTAAGAAACATAATCCAAGGTCGTTCCCGTGATAGACAAAAATTGCTACCTGTAAGAGGGGTAAATGATAAATTTCCAAACCTTTAATGATCCTCAACAGTTGAGGTTAGGTTGGTGAAAATTTTAATGGTTTCTAAAGCTTGTGTAGCGGGGTATTGCAGGATACCTTGTAGGAGATCACCTATTTAAGTGCGAGGACAGGCCGCCTCAAATGAACGCACTTAAGAATCAAGTGTGTCCACGACCCACGATGGACAAAAACATTAGAAGGATTGAGTATGAAAAAAGTTATGTGTTGATATCATTGTCTTGACATATACTAAACACTGACAGTTCAAGACATCACGTTCACCGCACAGTAAAAATGTCCGATGGTATTCTACTATGAAAGGTTCAAAGCTCCGGCTACCTCTCCAGATGCGACATCGATCCGCCGAGTGATTGCTCGAAAGGCACCGTGTGCGTGCGCCAAAATCTCTTCAAAGAGGGGATTGTTGAAAATTTACTAAATGTGAAATAAATTAATCCTATTAATTATGACTCGAACAATTGAGGCACTGCACGTCGGAAACATGGTTTCACACACTTGCACATAAAGTGTCAATGATCGAAATTTTCTTAAATGGAAGAGATATTGGTACGTATACGAATTGCTTGAGACGTAAGAGAATAGATGGTTATTGGCCAAATGACAAATGGTTTCACGTTGGTAAATGAAAGGAAGAAATGTGTAAGAGATGAAACGAATCAAAAAAAACGCCGCGGAAATACTGAGAGGCACCGCGGTGCCAGAAGGACAGGATCGCGGTGCTTGGAGGCACCGCGGTGCAAATTCGGTTTTCGGTTCCAGTGACTTACTGGAATTCAGGCACCGCGGTGCTTCGACGTTTTTCAGTAACGTTGGAGGCGAATTAAGACTGATTCTTGAGCTGAATATGGATATTACTGTTAATTTAGATAATACTTTCACAATAAAAACATAACAGATATTTACATCTCTAAACACCGCACCCAGATACAGTTTTACTTATGATTTTTCGTAAATTCACTAGCTTTTATTCAGATTTTAAATATATATTTAATTTTTTTAATAGAAATATTTGATTGTAAACTATATTACTATTTTATATATAATTTTAAGATTATTATAAAATATTGTAAAATTTAAATCTTGAGTGCGCATTTAAACGAGAAATCTTCCCTGATATGAAGTGACTGACTTACTAGAGACTATAGTAAACAAAAGGTACTCATCATCCCTAAGTTCGAAAAAATAAAGGTGCAAGAAGCTAACGTGCTGCTCAATAGGGTCTATAAATTACAAAAGACAAATAAAAAGGTTAATAAAGGTTGACGAAAAAAATTCATGGTTTTGAGTTCATTACCCAAAAGTATTATTCTTTCTTTAATTTTGTTATTTAAAAATCACCTTAATTTACTTGGACTATCGTAAAAGTAACTTTGATCGAGTTTTATAAAAATCTCACCTGAAGTGTGAGAAAAAATGACAAAATGGTCCCTTAATATTTTATTCTTGTTCTCTAAATATTTCAAAGTAAGCACTTTTAATTTTCGTTCATTATCTAACAAACTGTTGAAAATTTACTAAATGTGAAATAAATTAATTCTATTAATTATGACTCGAACAATTGGGGTCCCGCACGTCGGAAACATGATTTCCACACACGTGCACATAAAGTGTCAAGGATCGTAATTTCCTTAAATGAAATATATATTGATACGTATACGAATTGTTTGAGACGTAAGAGAATAGACGGTTATTGGCCAAATGACAAATGGTTTCACGTTGGTAAATGAAAGGAAGAAATGTGTAAGAGATGAAACGAATCAGAAAAAACGCCGCGGAAATACTGAGAGGCACCGCGGTGCCACAAGGACAGGACTGTGGTGCCTCCACCTGGGACCACGGTGCGAATTCAGTTTTCGGTTTCAGTGACTTACTGGAATTTAGGCACCGCGGTGCCCTCTCGAGGGACCGCGGTGCTTCAACATTTTTCAGTAACGTTGGAGGCGAATTAAGACTGATTCTTGAGCTGACTTTGGAGCAATTAATCTCCATTATTTGGCTATTGATTTCAGCCATTACTAGGCTGAATTAAGCTCAATATCAATGGTCATTACTTGACATTGATGACCATTCATTTGGTTAATTGAGAAGACAAATTCATCTACCTATAAATTGGTGCCTTTGACACAATTGCAAAAAATATACATTCACTTAGCAATTCTCTAAAATTGTATTCTTCTCTTGCAATCACAAAACACTCAAAGATCCTTCTTCATAAGAAAACACTTGAGTTTCCTTTACTCATTTGTTTGATTGCTGTTTTATTTAGGAGATAAATTGTCATTACACCGTTGAAAGGATATACGGGGCAATATTATCTTAAAGATAGATTGTTCATCCAATCGACTCAGCAAGACTATTTACTTTGTTCATTTTTTAGATTCTAACAATATTGTTGTTGTTGTTACATTTCCCATTTCCTTGTTTCACACATAATATCCAACACAAACTTCGTCTATTACATCTAACAAAAACAGAAAAAATAACTAAAAAAACTAATATAATCCCGTCAAATCTCAGAAGTCGCAAAATAATAGATTTTAAGGATAGTTTCACTACCTCCCCTCAAATTTTGACTTGTAACACATAATACATTTTTTAAATAATACATATACCTCTCTTCCTTCATATTTAGTGTACAAACCATTTAAAAACTAAAAATTGGACAAGTTTGCTCCTTAATGCACATCTTAACACTATAAGGGACAATTTTGTTGATAGAGGAAATAAGCAACTAAAAGTTAGTTAGTTTTATAAGTTAGTTAAGAGTGGTTACAAAGTTAATTATATTGTTAAAAGAAGAAGTTATAGCAATAACCATCTTCATCTAACATTCATATCTATAAATACATGTACATGTCAATGTAAAATTGAGATTTAATAATAAAAAATTTACACACTACTCTTACTTTCTCTCTTCTACAATTCCTTCTTCCTCTATAGTTTTCTGCTGTTTTTCTCTATGCATGCTCCCTCTGTATCTTCTATGTATATTTGTTGTATCTTCTCGACTTGCATGGCTCCTATGTACTAATCAATGGTGAGATTCAACATGGTATCAAAGCAATAAGATCAACACACAATTCCGCAATCACAATGCAATCTCACAATATGATATTCTGAAGTTTCTGATGAAAACTGCATTGTCTGTGTGCTGGTATATCTGAGACTTTGTATTTTTGATTGGTTTTTTATATTTTAATTCTCTTCTCTGAATTTTGTATCGTATATATGATGATACTCTACTACCATATTAGAACAAGAATCCAGTTTAGTCTGATTATAAGCTCATATTCTTTCTGATTCCTATAGAAGTTCTTCTTGGCTTTCTTGTCTTTCTTTTGTGAGTACAAACATCACCTTCTTCTGTGAGTCTATTGTCTTATTCTTTCTCGACTCTTGAAAAATCATACAAAATGCCTACTGTTGGTGATAATATTGATTCACATCCATCACTACAATAAATACCAAGAGAAAGTGCAGAAATCACTTCTATAACTACCATTCTTGATCATGATCACTCCCTTTTCTTACAGTCTTCTGATAAGAGTGGTGTATCACTGATTTCAGTCCAACTTATTGGGACAAAAAATTATGCACTATGAAGTAAGTCCATAAAAATAGCTTTACTTGGTAGGAATAAAATTGAGGTTGTAAATGAAAAATGTAAGAAAGAAAACTATGGAGAAGAATTGTGGGATCAATGAGATAGAGTGAATTCCATTGTACAGGCATGGTTGATGAACTCTGTTTTAAATGGCCTGTTAAGCGGTGTACTATATGCTGAGACTGCCTTTGAAGTCTGGGAAGATCTAAGGAAAAGATTTGACAATGTGAATGGTTCAAGAACATATGATCTTCATAGAGAGATAACTACATTAACTCAAGGAAGCTCAAGTGTGGCTGGATATTTTTCTAAACTAAAGACTCTATTGATAGAATTTCAATCCATTGTTCCACCTTCTAGTTGTGGTTGTCCCAAATCTAAAGAGTTTGTAGCATATCTCTAAAGACAGAAGCTATATCAGTTTCTAATGGGCATGAATGAGAACAATATGCAGGCCAGGAGTCAGATTCTTCTGATGTTCTCTTTACCCACTGTTAATAAGGCTTACTCCATGATCACTAGTGATGAAAATCAGAAATCAGTCACTTCTAAGGATGTTGGTTTGTTGGGTGTTGGTCCTAGTGGTTTTGGATATACTAGTAGTTATGATCCCACTGTTTTGTACACTATGACAAACTCAAATACTAACACAAACACACAAAGGTTCAAGGAGAATTTTAACTTGTATTGTGATGTTTGTAAGATGAAGGGACATACTAAGGAATTCAGCTATAAAGTAGTGGGCTATCCACCAGGATTCAAGTCTAAAAGGAAAGAACACAATGCTCACAATGTGTACTCAGAAGGTTGTGAGGGAAAATTTGAAAAAAAGTGGAGGACTAATGAGATGAACAATAACACTGCTGCAGAAAAAACTACTGCAGAAACTGGTTCTAGCCAGTATCAGATTACATGAGAACTCACACGTGCACATATGCTGTCCAGAGAGCAATATAACCAGATTGTGCAGATACTCAACCACAATCGAAGTGCTCAAAATCTCAACAGCAATCAGCCCCAAGGATCAACCAACACACAAATATCTGAAAACACAATAGATATGAGTAAACGAAAAGTTTTTTAGTAGGAAAATACTTAAACAGTGGATAATTGACACCAGGGCTACTAATCACATGGTCTCTGATATACATATTCTAAATGAAGCCACTAAGGTCTCAAACACAACAAAATCTAAAAAAGTACATCTGCCTAATGGGGAAAATATATATGTTACACACACAGGTTCAAATACTAAATCCAATAGAAGTACTCTAAACAATGTATTCTACTTACCACAATTCAAATACAACTTAATGTCTGTCTCACAACTTACTAAAGATTTACAATGTGCAGCCACCTTCTACCCTGATTTCTGTTTATTTCAGGATCTCTACAGTGGGAGGGTGAAAGAGATTGGTAGGCTACAAGATGAGTTGTACATATTAGTAAACCAAATAGTAGGAAAGGGGTTAGATGAACAATTGAAGCTAGGATTAAGTGTGAAAAACAATAAGAAAATCACTGCAATCACTGGAGAAGAAATAGAATTGTGGCACAGAAGACTTGAACATACTTCTAGTACTGTTTTGAGCAAAGTAATTAGAGCACCAGCTGATGTAATATTTGATACTATAAAACTCAGTGTGTGTCCACGTGCCAAACAATGTAGATTTATTTTTCCTACTAGTATGAATAAAAGTACTTCTAGCTTTGATCTTGTTCATATGGATGTATGGAGACCTTTATAAAGTTCAAACTCACAATGGTCATAAGTACTTTCTAAAAATTGTAGATGATTTTATAAGAATGACTTGGATATACTTACTAAAGTTAAAAAATGATGCATGTGTGATAATCAAACAATTCTTATCTTTTGTACTCACACAATTTAATAAAACAGTAAAAGTAATAATGACTGATAATGGAACAAAATTTATTAATGATGTCTGTAATAAGCTCTTATTAGATCTAGGTATCATACACTAAACATCTTGTGCTTATACTCCTCAACAAAATGGAGTGGCTGAGAGAAAACACAGACACATACTAGAACTAACAAGGGCAATGAGATTTCAAGCTAACATTCTTTTAAGGTTTTGGGGGACTATGTGTACAGACTGTTGTGTATATCATAAAAAAAACTACCTTCATCTGTCACTGGGGTAACTCCATATGAAAAACTACATAAGAAAAAACCTGCTATTAGTTATCTTAAAGTGTTAGGCTGTTTATGTTATGATAAAGACTTAACAGTAACTGACAAGCTACAATCCAGATCTAAATTGTGTGTCATGATGGGGTATTCTGAAGTTAAAAAAAGGTATTGTTAGGTCCCGGGGGCTACAGATTAGTAAAAAACGTAAGATTAAAATCGCAAAAGCTAGAACAATAAAAACAGTCACTGGACGTTGCCTTCAATGTTGTGTCAACATCTGAGGCAACATTGTGATAAAACAGTATAAACCTTTGTAGAGTAAATGCAGCGGAAAAAGTAAAGAGACACAAGATTTATATTTTTAAGGGTATATATAAATATATCCCTTGATGGTCAACGACCAAAAGAATTGTATAAATTATATACAATTACAAATGAATTTCTTTTTACAAATTGAGCAATACATACGAAAAAGAAATTACAAAAAGTGAAGTCGCAGATGACTTCGACTAAAGTTAAAAAAGTCTAAAAAGACAAATACAACATCTTAATTACAATCGCTTGAACAGTAAGCTTAATCTAGAATAAAGATAGAAATTGTAATGTGGGACTAGATGTTGTTATACTACTTTAGGCTAGATGTGTTGATCCAGTTTTCTAAGGCAAAATACGAGAGCTCTCTTGGAAAATATTCTCGTTCAATTCTGGATATCGATACTGTGAAGCTCTCCTCTATTTATAGTGTAGAGCTTCTCTTGAAATCCTCACTGATTGGTTGCGGAGGTTGAGTAAAAGAAGGCAGCTGCTTGAACCGATTCTTTCTCCCGAATATCTCAGCGTCTTGGACTTGGTCTTCACGCTGCTTCATCTCCAAGTCTTTGACTATTTCTTTTACCACGTTTTAAACACAACAACATTGTAAGCTAGCCTAGTGTTAACGATTTTACTTATGCTCACGCAAGTGTACGTATCGCTTCAAGTAACATAGTCTGTAAAACCGAATATCGTCCATAGACACTGGTTATCAATTACCGGTTATCTAATCTATGGTATCTATTTGGCAATCGTAAGGATGTTTTTGGTTTTTATCTAAGAACTAGCTAGAGTAAATTGCAGGAATTAACCTAAGTACGCTTTGGTTTAAATCAGTTATGATGGAAATAGAGCTTTCAATATCCTCAACTATCCACTCTTTTTCAATCCTTAATGTAACAACAATGACTTCTTCTTCTTTGTTAAGATAGCAGGTTACCTAATCTGTCTTATATTCTGGTTATGATATATAAAAGCTCAACCTTATGCAGAAATCTTCTATATTTCTATGATATATTTTAACACACGGGAGGATTAAGAACAATAACCTTAAATACTACATAAGTATCAGGGTACTTTCGTCCACGATTTTAACCTATGTCTATTCAATCACAACATATCCAAATCTCCCCTCTCGGATCTTGATTTAAAATCATATATATTATGACAATTAGTGATCAATTAACTATTAAACATTCAATCCAATACTGAATATATCTTAACCAATTGAAGAAGAAATGAATACTAATGCATTAATTCATAAAAAGAGTTTCAAGCGATTCAATGAAAATCCCTAATATAAAGATTAGCTCCTAGACATTGTCATGCTAAAAACTAATATATAATCCAACATGAACTGAAATAAAGCAAAGAAAAGAAAAGAAAAGAAAATAACTTGAATGTGGTCTCCAATCTTCTAGCCTCCAAAGTTCTCTCCAAAAGTGTGATAGAATATCCGAGATACCCTAATAAAATCTGTCCTAGGGGTTTATATACGTCGTCTAAAACTCTTGTTTCGAACCCTTTTGCCCCCTGCCAAATTTGCCTCTGACCGAAAAACTCGCGCCGTGCCAGTGGTGCATTTTAGCGCCACGCCACGAACTTCAAGCTCTCAAAATGGCATCGCATCCTCGCTCACGCGGCGCTTCGCAGATCTTCGCCCAGATGCGCCAACCGCCGCCCATTTGACTTTAAACCCACTTTTCTCGCTCATTTTCAACCTATTTTGGTCATTTCTTCATCTAGAACCGTTGTGACTCAAAAGAAAGAAAAACGACCCTAACACGATACTAATTTCAAAGAAAATGAGAAAAATACTAACTAAAAATAACTCAAAAAGTGTATATAAAATATACCTAACAAATACCCCCAAACTTAACCTTTACTCGCCCTCGAGTAAAGATCAAAACAAAAATCAAAGAAACCAAGGACAAAGACTCTAAGACTCTGATCAAGTAGTTGTAGCAATGTTACTAGAGAATCCTGGATGACAGTTGAGATAATATGTTGGAACATGTATAGCATGAATTTCAGCAATCTAGAATTTTAAGTTAGATATTTTGCAAATTCACTTAGATCACAATCATTGGAAATACAAACACCTAACCTGTGCATGTCAATTTCATTCAACCTTTCCCAAAATGTTATAAACATGTTTACTTGCTATTCTCCACTAATCATAGACATACACATTAGAGATCTTCAGGACTTTTAAGGGTTGTAATGTAGGCTTAGGCAGGGGTAGATAAAAGTAGGCATTTAGGCTCAAATTACATACCATAAACATTTTTCATTCAACTCTTTTTTCCTTCTTTTGACTTTCTTTTTAGTCTCATACCTATTTTTCTCCTCTTTTCTTTTGAGATAGTAATATGTATTATAAATAACAGACACCCCCAAACATAGACTTTTGCATATTTTTCATTGGGGTGCATCAAATTTTTCACTCTCTTTTTTATTCTTTTTCAACACTTTCTATCCCAAGAGTTTTCAATTATAACTTATGGCACAAACAGGAATCATAGGTGTCAAAGAAAAGATATTATATTAGGCTCAAAGTGACTAGTGATACAATTTCACAGTATGTAATGAATGGTAAGAAGGGCTATCAAAGAAATGACTGAATCATCTCCCTAAACATGTATATCTTAACTATTTCGCCTCAAATAATAAGCAAACATATTTTCTAGACAATTTTCAACATTTCTTTCCATAATTGACACACATAGGCTAAGCACCAATGTCCAAATAATTAGATGTCGTGAATTTTTGGCATATCTAACTCACAGATTGTCGCTTTTAATTCCATTATATTATCCCACTTTATCCACTCAACATCGTTAGCAACTACAACATATATGATCCATATAAAAAAATATGACTCAAAAACACACAAAATAACACAAAGACAATAAAAAAGACTCAAAAACAAAACAATAAAACAAAATAAGACACCCCCCAAACTTAATCGATACATTGTCCCCAATGTGTGAAGACTAAAAATAGGGACAACTTACTGACACAACACAGCGGTTATAACGGAGGTCTGGGAGGAAAATTCTAGAAATTGCACGGCATCTGGGTTCTCTGAAGTTTCAGCACCGTGGCCCTGCATGTTGGCGTCGCGGCGCAGCCGCTTTGATTTTTCCAGTTTCAGCATTTTTTGCCCTTTTCTCCTCAGAGTCAGTTCCTGCTTTTATATGTCATAAAAAACACTAACATACCAGATCGTGAGACTGTTCAAGACAAAATAAAACAAACTAAAACAAAATTTAAATAACATAATTAAAATCATTGGGTTGCCTCTCAAGTAGCGTTGTCTTTAACATCTTTTAGCCGGAAGCATGTTACTTACTAAATCAAGGGGGTAGAGTGTCCCCTCCAAATATCCATTTTAGCACCATTCTCTTTCTCCTCATCCCCATCTTCTTTTTCTCAATACTGCTTTCAGAGGAGTTCAATTCTTTTTCATCAATTGCTAGTTCAGAAATCTTACCCTCAGGTTCCACACTTTTCTGTAATGGTACCCCACGAGCATCAGTACCAGTGAGGCTTTTTGCAGGGACAACTCCTTCAATGACTCCAATAGCACAACATCTATCAATGACTTGAGGTTCAGTGGGTGGCTTGAAAACATTGAACACCATTTCCTCACCTTAAACTCTGAGCTTTAACTCTCCCTTTTCAACGTCAATGAGTGCTATCCCTGTGGCTAGGAATGGTCTTCCAAGGATCATGGACATATTTTCATCTTCATTTATGTCTAAAATGATGAAATCGACAGGAATGATGAATTTACCCACTTGTACCAAAACATCTTCAATTATTCCTTCGGGATGCACAATTGATCGATCAGCTAGCTGTAGGGTGACTGTGGTTGGTCTCGCCTCCCCCATACCAAGTCTTCTAAACACAGAGAGAGGCATCAGGTTGATACTTGCCCCCAAATCACATAAATCCCTTTTACATGTAACATTCCCTATGGTGCAAGGTAAGGTGAAACTCCCTGGATCTTTCAACTTAAGTGGGAGTTTCTTCAAGAAGATAAAGATCGCACTCATCCGCCGCTATTGTCTCATAGTCTGCCAGCTTCCTTTTCTTAAACAGGATGTCTTTTATGAACTTCACATAAGCTGGCATCTTCTCCAAGGCCTCAATAAATGGAAGATTGATATGCAGTTTTTTTAATACCTCCAAAAATTTTGAAAACTGCTTATCCAAGGCCTTCTTCTGTAGTCTTTGAGGGTAGGGAATTTTGTCTGTGTACTCCCTCATCGCCATGGTGGTGCCTTCTAAAGTCGGGCACATCAAGAACCTCCTCATTTTCTACCTCAACCGCCTTCCCACATCCTTCTCTTTTTCAACCATCGGTTTCGGTTCTCTCGCTTCTAATCGCTTCCACTTCTCAAGCTAATTGTCCGCATTTCTCCCCGGGTTCATCATCAGATCACTAGGGAGAGTCCCCTGAGGTCTATCATTCAACTTCCTTGCCAACTGCCCCATCTGAGTCTCCAAGTTCCTAATGAAAAATCTTATTTCGCTATGAACTTGGTTTCGCTATAAATTGTGGTCCGGTATTGGCGAGAATGAAATGGAGGACCTAGTTTCAGCCATGAATTGAGTCTGAGAATTAGTCAAGGTCAACAATGCTGCTTTTATGTCATCTGGCTTCTCTTGTGGGTCCGTGGGCTGAACTGTTGTGAGGATGATGCACAAATTGTGGTCACGCTCTTGTTCATTCTTCCATGAAAATTTTGGGTGATTTCTCTACCCTGCATTATATGTGTTGGAGAATGGATTATTGTAGAGGCCTCAAAATTCCCCACCGCTCAACTCGCTTCTATGTACACATTATTTGGGTCCATCAGCACACCTATCAAAAGTATGGGGACCCCATAAATTTCGATCTTCGGTATTCAACTACTTTAATCGACATGGTACTTTGTCAGATCCGCTTTGTCAAAGTGGCTACCGCGCATCAATGCAAGGATAACATCTAGCTCATGAATTCCACCCACTTTCCTATCGCTCATCGCTCTCTCATCGACCCCACGGTTGTTTGCGACATATCCTCTAGCAAATCATGTGCCTCATTGACACTCTTTCTCGCTTAACGCATTCACGCAAAGATCAATGATGGTACGAGTTGTACCACACAGCCCATTGCAAAATATATGGACTAGGATCCACTTCTCGATCCCATGATGTGGGCACTTCCTCTGCAAGTCTTTAAACCTCTCTCATGCATCATATAGTGATTCTCCCTCCAGCTGATAAAAGTTATTCAACTCACCTCAGCCACGCTTTAGTCGGGAAGAACTTGGCAAGAAACTTCGCTAAGTCTTGCCATGTTGTGATGGAGTTCGCTTGTAATGAAGTTCACCAACACTTTGCTCTATCCTCGAGTGAGAATGGGAAGTGTCTCAACCGAATGACGTCATCAGTAACACCATTGTACTTGAAAGTGCGCACAACTCCAGGAAACTTGCTAGATGCAAATGAGGATCTTCAGACGGTAATCCCCCAAACAGAACTGAGCTTTGAACCATGTGCAATATGGCGTTTGATTTCAAAATTGTCGTTTCAACAATGGAAGCTGATGCAAGTCCGCACTCGTAATCAGAGACATCACATAGTCCCCAAGCTACTTTCTGCAGGACTTGTCTTAAAACAAAGTGTGAACTCATCATTCTCCAAATTATTGTTTCACTGATCTCCAATTGTTAACACATCAGCTGCTCTCTTTTCTTTTCTATTCTGTCTGCACAATCTCTCAATCTCAGGGTATAGAGGGATAGGAAAGTCAGCTCCTCTCCTACTTCGCATAAACTAAGTTCCTGAGACTAATAAAAAATAGCAAACAGATCACGATAAACAACACTAAAGCAAAATAAAAATAAAACAAAAAAACTGAAAATAAAAAAACCAAATTACAAATAAGAATAGATAAATCGATATTAATAGTACGCCAATCCCCGGCAACTGCGCCAAAAACTTGTTAGCGATTTTACTTATGATCACGCAAGTGTACGCACGACGCTTCAAGTAATATAATCAGAAGACCAATATCGCCCACGCATCGATTATCATTACCTGCTATCTAATCTATGGTATCTATTTGGCATCGTAAGGATGTTTTTGTTTTTTATCTAAGAACTAGCTAGAGTAAATTGCAGGAATTAACCTAAGTATGTTTTGGTTTAATCAGTTATGATGGAAATTGTCACGACCCGACCTTGGGGTCGCTGATCGTACTTACCGGTACTCCGTATATGTCGAGAATAGCATGAACATACATAACACATAACTTATAAAAAAAGTAACATTATCGCCACCGATAAGTGCCGCTTCCATAAAACATTCTTAAACAAAAGTATAGTAGTACAACCGGTTCTTATAGCCCAAAACACATAGGTGACCACGCACTTAAAGATAACAATCGTGGCATGACAGTGGCCCGCCATACCCCGAATGTACAAAATACCTATAGCATCGTGGAATATCCGCACTAATAAACAAGCTTCCGAGGAACGGAGCTTCGACACCGGAATAATGATCCTAAGAACGAGGATCCACACCGCTTACCCTTACCGCGGATTTAACGCAAATTTCGAAGGGGGTCGACACAATATGTACCAAGTATATAAAGTCGAAAATACCGTAATAATGATATCGTAAGTCTAAAAGTGTCGAGTCATGGAAGAAAATCAAATACCTTTCATCATGCCTTACTAACAATGAGAGTGACAAGTATATATATATAATACGCATAAAATAGGGGCCTTAGGATCAAAACAGGTACCTCGCCTGTAGTATCAATAAGCACCCCTACTCCCGGACTATTTCACCCGCATAGTCCCGCGACCCGCACGAGGTATTCCTCGCATAGGCAGCACTACCGCACGGGACTATTTCACCCACATAAGCCCATAAGGACTCACATGAGGTATTCCTCGCATCGTGGGTAGCAAATCCACTAACAGTGGTATAACGATCTGGGACTTTCCTCGATATACTCTTACCCGGCGATGGTATAACGATCTGGGGCTTGCCCTCGATATACTCTTACACCAAGCGCATGGTATAACGATCTTGGGGCTTGCCTCGATATACTCTTACACCGGCAGGTGGTATGACGATCTTGGGGCTTGCCCTCGCATATACTCTACCCTGGAGTAGGTGGTATAACGATCTTGGGGCTTGCCCCTCATATATACTCTTACCCTAGCTCAAACTGTCATCATATCATAATCATTAATAAGTTAAGAAAACTTATAACTTCTTATTAGTCTTGCTCATATACCCTCTCATTTTAGTTTACTTAAGGCACTTAATCATATCTTTAATAAAAGAACACCGGGAGTTTAACCCAAGTACTACATGCTTCAACTCTTTTAAAAATGACTCTTCTTTATACATAAAACTCTTGGGCAATTGATGCCTTAAAACCAATTTGCCTCTTCATATACTTATCTTACTTAGAGTAAATCTCTTCTCATTAACCTTTTATGAAGCTAATAAACCAACTTCCCATAAAGTTGTTATATTAGCTCTACACTTTAGTAAAATCATACTTTTCCCCTAACTAAGGGACTTATACATTCTTAAAACGAAACAAGTCATTATATACTTAAAACAAGTAAGAATGCCAAATCTTGTACGCTCACCGCACTACATAGTTTCATCTATTCATGCTCAAGAGATAGGAAAGCTTCACATACCTTTTGATCAATCCACTTGCTAAGTCCAAACTACCGCAAGTAATATGTCAACCTAAAATAATCATGATACGCTTATTAACCTCTAATTTCAATGTAGAATAATCTAAACTCAAAGCCACTAAATTCTATGGAAAATCGCAGATTTCCTTTGTTTCTACATACTTTGCCACCTTTCACAAGGCCGAATTTATCATCCAAACGCCACATTTAAGGCTCAACAATCCAACATTTCAAAGGGGATTACACACCTAAACTTGAGTGTGTAAAATTCTGCCCCATAAGGTACAACAATTCACTTAACAATTCTAAGGTAGTTTTTAGGCTACAACATGCTCATAATATCTTCTTAACCAATTCCTTCACATTCAAACCATAGTTCTTACATGCAATGAGTCTAAGAGCATTATTTACTACCACAAGTTCTTTCTTCTTAACATGCAACACTAAAAACTAATTATAAAGGAGGAACCATTACCTTAGAGCTTTAGCCAAATTTATTCCAACAATTTTGCTAGCCTCCTTTCCAAGAATACCACCACAACAACCTTCACAAGTTAGCCACAAGTTTCCTTCTTGCCTTTTTCTTTTCAGATTTCTCCTAAGACTAAAATATCTCTTGGAATTTTTAGAGAGAAATGGGAGCTTAAGCTTTAGAGAGAGAGAAATTGAAAGATGACCAAGTCTTCAAGACTTGGTCAATATATTGCATGCAAGAAATCAGATGGGGGGGACACTTGTCACCCTCCCAAGGTCTTTTAAAAGAAAAATCTGACTTTTCCTAAGTTTTTCCGCCCAAAAATCTCGCTGGCCATGCGCACTGAAACCTCCGCAGCCTCTCTGAACTTTCGGCGCCGCGGCCCTGCTGTCCTGGCGCCGCGACGCTGCAACTTCAGCGACCCCTCAGTACTTTCGGCGCCGCGGCCCTGCATCCGGCGCCGCGGCCCTGTCGCCTTTGTCCGAAACACATTTCCGATCGCGACCGAACTTGTAACTCATAACTTTCTACTCCGACGTCCTATCGACGAACGGTTGGTTGCGTTGGAATCTAGACTCCACGAACTACGCCCTAAGACTTTGAAACACTTAGGAACTCTCAATGTACCGGGTCATAACCCACCTCAAAGTTGACTAAAACCCGTCCGGAATAATCCGTCAACCTATCTTTTGGAAATTTTAAGTCTTACGTGCTTTCGTACGCTCTCATACGTAGGGTCAGAACTACGGGGTATAACATTCTCCCCCCTTAGAAACATTCGTCCCGAATGTTCCTTCTAGGCTTACTCAAATCACAACATCGACATAGACCCCCTTAACTATTCTTTTGCAATAAAGAAGCTCCACGAGCTACAACATACTGAAGCGTAAATGCTAAATCAAAACTAACAAGCAGGAAAGTGGGTTACTTGGAGGTATAGGAAAAAGGTGAGGGTACTTCTTCATCATGTCATCCTCTGCTTCCCACGTCATTTCCTCCCTCGCTCGCTCCACCATGTGACCTGACTAAGCCACGCCTTTCGTCCGGTCGCCTAACTCGACGATCGAGTATCGCTATGGACTCTCCTCATACGACAACTCCTCCACTACTTGGACATCATGAACCGTGCACTCTAGATGGATCTCCAATACATTTCCGCAACATGGACACATGGAAAATCGATGTACCGCCTCCAAATCGGACGGCAGATCTAACTCATAGCAACCCCGCCTACTCTACGACATCTGATACGCCCAACGTACTGGGCTAAGCTTCCCTTCTTTCCAAATCTCATCACGCCATTCATGGCGATACCTTTAGAAAAACCCAATCATCTATCTCAAATGCCAAGTTGTCGACGCCGATGATCCGTGATACGACTTCGCCGATTCTCGAGCCGCTAACAACCGCTTCCCGGATAAGCTTCACCTTATCCATCGCCACGAACTAAGTCCGCCCGACTAACTAAACTTCTCCCACCTCGAACCAGCCTATCGGTGACCTGCACTTCCTCCCGTATAAGGCCTCATAAGGCGCCATCTGAACACTGGAATTGTAGATGTTGTTGTAAGCAAACTCCACAAGAGGAAAATGATCCTCCCAGCTACCCCTGAAATCAATAACACAAGCCCGCAACATATCCTCGCGTCCGGATAGTGCGCCGCCCGCCTGCCGGTCCGAGGATGAAACGCCGCATCGAGACTCACTGTGTCCCTAATCCCTTCAAAAGACTCCGGTTAGCCGAACCGCTCTCTATCTGATATAATCGACACCGACTTCGTGCGCCTCACAATCTCTCTAATATATAATCCGCATAGTCTCACCGAGAACGCCGCTCGACGGAAGAAAATGGGCTGATTTCACACCGCCGACAATCACCCAAATGGAATCATGCTTCTCCGAGTGGTAGGTAGCCCTGTAATAAAATCCATATTTATCACCTCCCACTTCCAAGTCGGAATCTCAATAGCCTGCAACAGCCCACCGGGCTTCTGGTGCTTAATCTTAACCTGCTGACAATTCGGGCACTGTGCCACGAAGTCCGCAACGTCCCTATTTAGGCCATCCCACCAATACACGATTCGAGGTCATGATACATCTTAGTCGACCCGATGAATAGATTAACGAGCACCGCGTGCCTCCCTGCACCGACGAAGTCCTCGCTACATCGGAACACACAACCGCCCTCAAATCTTAGCACCCCATCAGCGCTACTTCAAATAGACTCTTCTCCTTCCGAGAGCGCATCTCTGCATCGCACTAAAATCGGATCCTCATATCGCCGCTTCTTCACCTCCTCGACGATGGAAGACTCGCAACCTCTTGAACCCGAATTCCGCTACTAACAGAATCGACCAAACGAACCCCAAGGCTCGCTAATGATGTAACTCTCGACCATATCCCTTTCTCCGGTCAACATCGCACAAACTACCCATCGATCTGCGACTAAGGGCATCTGCAACTACATTGGCCTTCCCGGGTGGTACGTAATATCAACATCGTAATCCTTAAGTAGCTCCAACCACCGCCTTCGCCGCAAGTTCACTCCTCCTCGTGAAGATATACCGAGACTCTGTGCGTTCGTAAATGTCCACATGAACTCCATATAAATAATGTCTCCAGATCTTCAAGGCATGAATCATCACGCTAACTCCAAGTCATGTGCTGGATAGTTCTTCTCATGCTTCCTAAGCCGCCGACGCATAAGCTATAACCTTGTCGTGCCGCATCAAAGACGCACTCCAAGCCCGATACTGACGCCACAATAAAACCACATATCCATCTAAGCCCTCTCGAAGAGTAAGAATCGGTGGTCAACTTCTCCTTTAGCAACCGAAACTTTCTCACAAGTATCCGTCCATCGAACATAGCCGCTTCCGAGTCGCCTTAGTCAAAGGTGTGAAATAGAAGCAAACTTCTACAAACCTCCGATAATAACTCGCAAGGCCCAAAGCTACGCACTCTCCGCTTGCAGTAGCTGGTCCGCCAAGTCTTGATTGCTTCACCTTCGCCAGATCAACCCGAATACCATCGCCCCGATAACATGTCCTAAGAAAGCCACAAGCTAACTAACTCGTGACTTCGAGAACTTGGCATACAATCACGGCCTCGAGGACTCCCAATACCGCCCTCAAACGACCAGATGCTCATGCTCGCGCGAATACACCAAGATATCATCAATAAACACTATAACGAACATATCCAAGAATGGCTCAACACCCTATTCATCAAATCCATGAATATCAATACCGGGCATTGGTCAACCCGAAAGACATCACCCCAACTCATAGTGCCCATACCGGTCCCGAATGCGCTGGGATATCTATCTCTAACTCGCACTGATGATAACTGCATCGCAGTCTATCTTGGAAAACACTTTGCACCCCGCAATCGTCAAACAAATCGCCAATCCCGGGAGGGATACTGCTTCGATAGTTACATTGTTCACCGCTCAGAATCAATACACATACGCAGCGCCCCATCCTTCTTCTTTACAAATAACATCGCGCTCCCTGGAGAAACACTTGGCCTAATAAAGCCTTTCTCCAAAGAAATCTTTCACCGTCCTTCAACTCCTTCAACTACAGTGCCATCCTCGTATGGCGGAATAGATATCGGTCGAGTATCCGTGCCAAATCAATGCAAACTCAATCTCCTCTCGTGAGGATACCCAAGTTCATCCGGGAATACATCCGAAACTCTCTAACGATCGAATCGATCGAGGTCCCAGATTCACCTCGTGTCAACACCAACCATATGGTAGATATACCCCTTCCGCGCCATCTTCCTAGCCTTGAGGTAAGAAATAAACTTACCTCGGCGATGCAAAGATTCCCTTCCACTCGAGCAACCGGCCTCCGAGAAACCGAACCGAACTAATCTCTCTCATACCCACGCTGGCATAGCATGATGCTAGCCAAGCCATACCCATAATCACATCAAAGTCCGCCATATCCAACTCTATCAAGTCGGCCAGAGTCCGACGACTATCTATAGTCACAGGCAAGCCTTATACACCCGCCACTACCATCAATCACATCGCGTAGCCACCTCAAAAGGTCTTATGGACTCTGCTCTATCCCTATTCTACCGCAATATGAGGAGATATGTAGGGAAAGGTAGAACTCGATCTATCAAAGCATATACATCACAAAGAAGAAACCAATAATGTACCGTGACGACATCCGGGACGCCTCGTCCCGCTGACCGACATAGCATATACGCGCTCGAGGACCGCTAGAATCGAACCTCTACCACGACCTTCGCCGCGCTCGCCGCCCATAGTACCCGCCTCCGGGCGCCTAACCATCAAGACGAAGATCCCGCAATGCACTTCGCCGGCTGAACTGCACGCCCCGCCGCCAAGGACGGACAATCCTTCTTCGATGGCCTCACGCCACAAGAGTAGCATGCTCGAACCTATACGACACTCGCCGGATGAGACCTACCGATCGAACGAACCGAGAGGTAGGTGGTCTCGACAGCGCCGGTCTCGCCTCGAAAACTCAAGTCCTCGAGCCCCGACCGCTCCTAAATAACCTCACAATGTACTCTCCGCCGAAATCGGAAGGAGCACTCAGGCCGGGCCGGAATGTGGACCTAGTTCGCCGAGGCCGCCGCCAAATCGCCTCGAACTCGCTGCCTCGCCTCTTGGCCGCCCAAATCTAGCCGATCTCGCTCGCCTCAATCCCTCGCGTACGCCGCATCTCCGCAATATCCATCCTCGCCAAGAGCCACCCCAAGCATGCATAATCATATGACGGCCTAACCCATCACATATCGATGAACCCCGCTCGCCATGTCACCACTATGGTGTGCGATATCCGCCAAGGATTCAACTCTGTGCAGACTTCCCGATAGTCCTCCCATCCCGCCTCAAGGTCAAAACCTATTCACGCGGCTCTCTCACCTCGTGAGGCAAGAAGTGGTCTAGGAACGCCCGTGAACTCCTCCCAATCACCGGAAGAGCATCCTCACCCTCGATAATACCCATGACTCAAACCGCTCAACGCAATATCGCAGAACCTGTAGAAGCTAGTATAATGCACTCGATCCGATGCCCTAAGGACTGCATGGTCCAGAATCGCCGGACAAACTCCTCGCGGATCCTCTCAAATCTCGAACCATAGAACTCGGGTGGGTGACAACCCAAGAAATCCCGAATCCAGAACCGTTTGGCCAGGGTTGGTCGCCGCTCGCTGCCGGCGCCGCTCGCCACTACGCTGGCCGCAATCGACCGCTTCCCGTAATCTTCGTACTCGCACTCGATCGCGGACCGAGGCTCGCATCGCGGTCTCGAGCCGCGCCCGCCGCTCGAACTCGCTGAGGGTCGGCGACGACGTGGAACTCGCCGCCTAAACATCATCTCTCGTAAGGATCGGGCTCAGTGCTCTCGTGACTCTCCGCGCCCCACTAGAAGCACTCGCCGCTTTGCCTTCCGGCCGCGCTTGCCTTGCGTGAGGCATAATCGATACATAAAGGAAAACATCGAGGAGGTTCAACCTATAACTCACTTATTGCACGAGCTTAGAGTGAAAGAATGGAAACCAATCCTAAATATCCTGCAGCCTCCTGATTATAGATGTGGTGCACGACACACCGATAATCAATACTCTACTAGACACGGTCTGTGGACACTTTTCGAGGACTAACTGCTCTGATACCACTTTGTCACGACCCGACTGGGTCACGATCGTACTTACCGGTACCGCCGTATATGTCGAGAATAGCAATGAACATACATAACACATAACTTATAAAAAAGGTAACATCATCGCCACCGATAAGGCCGCTTCCATAAAACATTCTTAAACAAAAGTATAGTAGTACAACCGGTTCTTATAGCCCAAAACACATAGGTGACCACACTTAAAGATAATAATCGTATGACAGGGCCCCGCCATACCCCGAATGTACAAAATACCTATAAGATCGTGGAATATCCGCACTAATAAACAAGCTTCCGAGGAACGGAGCTTCGACACCGGAATAATGATCCTAAGAACGAGGATCCACAATCTTCTTACCCTTACCTGCGGCATGAACGCAGCCCCCGAGGAAGGGGGTCAGTACACAATATGTATCAAGTATGTAAAGGTGGAAAATACTGTAATAATGATATCGTAAGTCTAAAAGTAAGCTGGAGTCATGGAAGAAAATCAAATACCTTTTACTGTGCCTTACTAACAATGAGAGTGACAAGTATATATATATAATACTGCATAAAATAGGGGCCTTAGGATCAAAACAGGGTACCTCGCCCGTAGTATCAATAAGCACCCCTACTCCTGAGACTATTTCACCCGCATAGGTCCTGTGGACCCGCATAAGCCCATAAGGACTCGCATAGGCTGTACCCGCCCGCATGGGACTATTTCACCCGCATAAGCCCATAAGGACTCGCATGAGGTATTCCTCGCATCGTGGGTAGCAAATCCACATAACAGGTGGTATAACGATCTTGGGACTTTCTCGATATACTCTACCCCGCAGATGGTATAACGATCTTGGGGCTTGCCTCGATATACTCTACACCGGCGTATGGTATAACGATCTGGGGCTTGCCTCGATATACTCTTACATCAAGAAGATGGTATGACGATCTGGGCTTGCCTCGACATACTCTTACCCCGAGTAGTGGTATAACGATCTTGGGGCTTGCCTCGTATATACTCTTACCCTAGCTCAAATCACATAATATCATAATCATAAATAAGTTAAGAAAACTTATAACTTCTTATTAGTCGTGCTCATATACCCTCTCATTTTAGTTTACTTAAGGCACTTAATCATATCTTTAATAAAAGAACACCGGGAGTTTAACCCAAGTACTACATGCTTCAACTCTTTTAAAAATGACTCTTCTTTATACATAAAACTCTTGGGCAATTGATGCCTTAAAACCAATTTGCCTCTTCATATACTTATCTTACTTAAAGTAAATCTCTTCTCATTAACCTTTTATGAAGCTAATAAACCAACTTCTCATAAAGTTGTTATATTAACTCTACACTTTAGTAAAATCATTCTTTTCCCCTAACTAAGGGACTTATACATTCTTAAAACGAAACAAGTCATTATATACTTAAAACAAGTAAGAATGTCAAATCTTAGACGCTCACCGCATTCACATAGTTTCATCTATTCATGCTCAAGAGATAGGAAAGCTTCACATACCTTTTTGATCAATCCACTTGCTAAGTCCAAACTACCGCAAGTAATATGTCAACCTAAAATAATCATGATACGTTTATTAACCTCTAATTTCAATGTAGAATAATCTAAACTCAAAGCCACTAAATTCTATGGAAAATTGGGCAGCATTTCCTTTGTTTCTACATACTTTTCCACCTTTCACAAGGCCGAATTTATCATCCAAACGCCACATTTAAGGCTCAACAATCCAACATTTCAAAGGGGATTACACACCTAAACTTGGGTGTGTAAAATTCTGCCCCATAAGGTACAACAATTCACTTAACAATTCTAAGGTAGTTTTTAGGCTACAACATGCTCATAATATCTTCTTAACCAATTCCTTCACATTCAAACCATAGTTCTTACATGCAATGAGTCTAAGAGCATTATTTACTACCACAAGTTCTTTCTTCTTAACATGCAACACTAAAAACTAATTATAAAGGAGGAACCATTACCTTAGAGCTTTAGCCAAATTTATTCCAACAATTTTGCTAGTCTCCTTTCCAAGAATACCACCATAACAACCTTCACAAGCTAGCCACAAGTTTTCTTCTTGCCTTTTTCTTTTCAGATTTCTCCTAAGGCTAAAATATCTCTTGGAATTTTTAGAGAGAAGTGGGAGCTTAAGCTTTAGAGAGAGAGAAATTGGAAGATGACCAAGTCTTCAAGACTTGGTCAATATATTGCATGCAAGAAATCAGTTGGGGGGGGACACTTGTCACCCTCCCAAGGTCTTTTAAAAGAAAATCGACTTTTCCTAAGTTTTTCCGCCTAAAATCCTCCTCGGCGCCGCCTGGCATCAGCCGCCGGCGCTGCAACTTCAGCGACCCTCGCATTTCGCGCCATGCCCTCGCATCCGCGCCGCGCCTGCCGCTTTGTCCGAAACACATTTATGTCCGACTGCGCACTGAACTTGTAACTCTCATAAATTTCTACTCCGACGTCCTATCGACGAACGGTTGGTTGCGTTGGAATCTAGACTCCACGAACTACGCCCTAGGCCTTTGGAACACTTAGGAACTCTCAATGTACCGGGTCATAACCCGCCTCAAAGTTGACTTAAACCCGTCCGGAATAATCCGTCAACCTATCTTTTGGAAATTTTAAGTCTTACGTGCTTTCGTACGCTCTCATACGTAGGGTCAGAACTACGGGGTATAACAGAAATAAGACTTCCAATATCCTCAACTATCCACTCTTTTTCAATCCTTAATGCAACAACAATGACTTCTTCTTTTTTGTTAAGATATCAGGTTAACTAATCTGTCTTATATTCCGGTTATGATATATAAAAACTCAACCTTATGCAGAAATCTTCTATATTTCTATGTTATTTTTCACCACACAGTAAGATTAAGAACAATAACCTTAAATACTACATAAGTATCGGGGTACTTTCATCCGCGATTTTAACCTATGTCTATTCAATTACAGCATATTCAAATCTCTCCTCTCGGAACTCAATTCGAAATTATATAGATTATGACAATTAGTGATCAATTAACTATCAAACATTCAATACAATACTGAATAAATCTTAACCAATTGAAGAAGAAATCAATGCTAATGCATTAATTCATAAAAAGAGTTTGCGATTCAATGGAAAACCCTAATATAAAGATTAGCTCCTAGACATTGTCATGCTAAGAACTAATATATAATCCAACATGAACTGAAATAAAGCAAAGAAAAGAACTTGAACGTGGTCTCCAATCTTCTAGTCTCCAAAGTTCTCTCCAAAAGTGTGATAGAATAGCAGAGATGCCCTAATAAAATCTGTCCTAGGGGTTTATATACGCTGTCTAAAACTCTTGCTTCGAACCCTTTTGCCCCTTGTCAAATTCTCCTCGGATCTGGAAAAACCCGCGTCGGCGTCGTGGCCCTGCATTTTGGCGCCATTGAGCCGGAACTCCTGAAGCTCTCTGAAAAAATGGTGTCGCGGCCCTGTTGTCTGGCACCGCGGCCCTGCAAATTCTTTGTCCGGATGCTTCCAACTGTCGTCCATTTGCCTCGGGAACCCACTTTTCTGCTCATTTTCAACCTCTTTTTGCCATTTCTTCATTTAGAATCACTGTGACTCAAAAGAAAGAAAAACGACCCAAACACGATACTAATTTCAAAGAAAATTAGAAAAATACTAACTAAAAATGACTCAAAAAGTTTATATAAAATATACCTAACACCTAGGTCATTTTTTTCTCACAGTAACACAAGTTGTTTTGGCCAGAAGAATAGGCAAAATCGTTACAGAGATGTTATCGTGAATGATGTCACAATGTTTTCACAGATGTTGTCACAACATCCTATCCAACATCAACAATTTCCCTTTTTGTCTTTCTTCACAAAACTCCATATGATGCAAAAATGACTAGGATACTGACTCCCGATGTAGCCCTTACATTCCAAGAATCAGTAGGATCAGTGATATGTTCCCCCTTAACCTGCACCAAAAAATCTCAAGCAGTGTAGTACCGATGTTATGGTTAGTTTAGGAGTTATGTTATGTTCGTCGTTACTTACTTACATGCAGATGCGTAATCATCTACATTCATAACAATCCATGTCATGCAAACATATATATATATAGTTTAGAAAATAATCACAAAATATATCCACGTAACATACCTAAATATCCCATCGTTTAAATATAACATACCAAAAAAATAATTCCATTGTCTGTGAATCCAACATTCAAATAAAAATAGATTAACAGATTATCAGCCTTCAATAATTCAATTCATCACTCCAATCCATCCATCCATCAACAGCACCATCAACATCTTCATCTCCACGAAACTAGCAGTCAGTAGTCAGTATCATCATCATCTCAACTCCTCTCCCCCTGCCTCATAGCTTGGCCCCGCACTCTCGTAGCTCTGCCGTTGTCGCTCAGAAGATCATCTCCTTTGTGAAGAAAGCAATCCCTCATAGTAGTTTCTGGCTCGCACTAGATCTTGAATTTTCCTGTCAATTTCAGCAATGTTCTTTCGAAGCCAGTCTGGGGACATTGGGACCTTTCTATGATCAATGTTGTCAGGAATGTTGGCAACATCCTTCGATGTATCACAATCCCATTTTTCTCTCTTTCAGGGCATATCAATCACCCTATCCCTGCAGTTAACAACTGCTCTCTGTACTGAGTAAACCTCTAAGGCTGGACTCAGCTTTTCTCCTTTCAGAGTCTTAAAACCTTGGTTTAACAGGATTTGGAAGATTAAGGAGGGGTTTGGAAGGGCAGAGTTTCTTTGTTTTCTGCCAAATTGGCAACATGGTTGAAAATAATGGTTCCTAAGTCAACCTGTTGGTTCCTTCTAAGTTTATAAAGTAGTGATGCTTGGTCAAGGGTTACAATTATCTCATTGAGAGAGGGTATCTAGTTGTATATAAACAGTTTGGGCATGGTGGCAAACAATGCAGTGAGCTTAGAGATAGGATTGCGAGGGGACCAAACATTGATCAGATTCCCCGTAAGGTATTTGATCATCGTATTGATTTCTTCGATAGTGGGGTTCAGTTGAGACTCTCATTCATTAATACTTATCCCAAGTGTGGAGTTGATAATATCGGGTGAAAGTTGTATACTTTGTTGTAGATATACACTTTTCCGAATTTTTTCGAGTTGGTGTCCCTTACAGCAAGTAGCAGATTAGCATAGAAAACCCTAATTACCTTCTCACAATAAGGCTTCTTTCCAAAGACAGAGCTCAAGACTTTGCGACTATTAAAGAATTCGACTAAATTATTGGTGGGAAATGAAGTATGGTCAATCACATTTTCTCCTCTTACTCCTCTATTCTTAAACCAATTCCATCTACCAGAGCATGATTTATTTTGGAACAAAGGGGAGTAAGGCGTTACCTTAGAATCTGTTTCAAATTATGTGTGCTCCTGTCCTGATGAGGTGGGTGCTGGTGTTGCCTCGAATGTTGGGGAAACATAGTCAGGGTCTTTCTCCTCGTATGTGTCCTTTGATGTTGGGGCAACATTTTCAGCAAAATTCCAGAAGGTTCTTCGGACCCATTTAGGAATGAAGTTCCTCTAGGGTATGTCATCTGACATTTTAGCTTCTTCTTTCTGGGCTTCATCTGACGAGTGGATGTTAAATGAGAGTTGGGAGAACTTTGCACATCAAAATCAGTCATGATTATGCTTGTGGAGTTATCAACATGAAGAGTCTATTCTTCAACAGGAAAAGTCGACTCTGCCCTAGACCTTTAGCAGTTTGACCTTCACCGAACTGGCTTTCAAAACCCCTTTTTGATCTTCTAGTCGGCGTTGATTTTGATTCTCTCGATGCAATGTTGGAGAAATCAAATGTTGTATCAATATCGATTGGGTTTTCCGAGTCACCTGGATAGAAAACCTGTAATGGCTCATCTGAACCCAGAATCATCGCTACAGTGACGTCTTCCTCAGCAGGTTTCAGTTCATTGATGGCTACATAGTGCTTGTACATCTTGTTGCTATTTGGTGGACTTGTTGACATAGGGGACTACTCTTTGGTGTTTGTGGATTTTGGAGATATGGACATGGGAGAGGGTTTCGACAAGTTGGGCGTGTTAGAGAAGTTTTGGCTTTGAAAAACTGACGGTGACGTTTGGGCTTCCATTTGATGGATTGATTGTCGGCTTGATGTGACAAGGAAGAAACAAAATTGGGGGTTTTCATCATAGCAAACTACAATTACACTCAAACTCTTTTTCCTTAAATTTAGGTAGTATAAAATAATAAGAACTCTTCACATACCTAACACAAAGGAATTTACATAGCACAAAACATCATTAAAATTTTAAAAAAGAAACGGTCCTCCAATTTTGGATTTTCGTTAGATAGAGAGACGTGTTACATACCACAACCCAGAATAAAATAAGAAAAACAAGATGATCAATGTACTGGAACACGATGTTGTGAATGTGTTGACAACATTTCAAAGTTCAACAAGCATTTTGAGACTCCAAGGATTTTCTGATTTGACAACAGATTATTATGTATGTGTTCCTTATGAGACTGATCGCTGGACTAATGTGACAGTTTATCATTGTCCTTAATCAACTTAATTGAACACATACAGAAAACAAAAAAATATTAAGGAATTTTCAACCTTCTTGAAGCACATGGTACTCCTATAGAATAGGAACGGTAACAAACTTAGAGCTTTGCTCTTTTTGTATACAACCAAATCTTTAGTAGAGGTTTTGCCTTCTTATGATACTCTTTTTTTATGATATACACAATTGATATATATATATATATATATATATATATATATCATCGCAGAGAATGATATCGCATTCAAACCTTGTCCTTGTGAAGTCATGCTTGATTCTTTTGAAAAACAGTGCAACATTACTACAACACATATCATGTACATTGACTCAAACAGTAAATGTTATCCAGAATGTTAGAACAATATTTCGGACAACATCTACCTAGCCTGTCTTATTATCAAAAAAAACAGAGACCAAGAGATTTTTCCAGGCTTGAAAATCTCTCATGATCTAGGGGGCAAGAAAGAGGCTACAATTGGAGACTCTTGTTCAAGTTCTTTTTCTTTCCTTTATTTTATTTTAGTTTATATTGGATTGTAATTTAGTTCTTGACATGACAATGTTTAGGAGCTAAATACTTTAGTAGGATTTCCATCAAATCTTCTTGAAGCTCTTTCATATAGTTAATGCAATTAGTTATTGATTTCTTCTTCAGCATATTAAGATCTATTCAATATTGTTATGATTTCTTGATGATTAACTAGCTATTAATTGTCATAACTTGTATGATTTTGAATCGAAATCCGAGAGGGGAGATTTGAATATGTTATATTTGTCTAGACATAGGTTAAAATCGTGGACGAAAGTATCCCGATATTTGTGTAGTAATTAAGGTTATTGTTCTTAATCCTCCTATGTAGTAAAATCTATCATAGAAATAGAAGCTTTCTGCACAAGGTTGAGCTCTTGTATATCCTAACCGGAATATAATGATAGATTAGTTAACCTGCTATCTTAATAAGTTAAGTTAATCATTAGCATTGCATAACACATGAAAGAGTGGATAGTTGAGAGATTGAAAGCCCAATTTCCTTCATAATCGTTATAAACCCAAAGTATTATAATCTTTAGTTTAATTTCTGCACTTAGTCATAATTCTTAGATATAATTCTTAAAATAAAGAACATCAACCAAATAGATACCATAGGATAGATAATCTGATTTAATAAACTACTGTGGACGATAAACTCGGTCTTACGGATCTTTATTACTTGAATGATACGTACACTTGCGTAAGCACTTAGAAATATCGCAACAAAGCCTAAGAAAAATGTTAGTTCTCCAATCATGCCCATCTCAAATGTTGTCGATATCGCTTCGACAAACGACTTCAAGAAAGATTCTGTAGTCGATCCAAAGACAATATCATCAACATAGATTTGAGCTATTATTACATCTACTCTGTGTCTTTTAATGAATACAATTCACGATTCTCCACTGATAAAACCAAAATCGATAAGAAAGTTAGTTAAACGACCATACCATGCACGTGCTGCTTTTAGACCATACAAAGCTTTCGAGCTTGTATACATGATGTGGATGGTGAGGATCTTCGAATCCTTTTGGTTGTTCAACGTATACTTCTTTGTCCAAGTATCCATTGAGGAAGACACCTTTAACGTCCATTTAGTGCAAGGTAATTTTCAAGTAACAAGCAATAGCAAGAAACAACCTTATTGACTCAAGTCTAGCCACAGGAGCAAAGGTCTCGTCATAGTCGATACCTTCAACTCAGGTATATCCTTGAGCAACAAGTCGAGCTTTGTTCCTCACAATCTTCCATAACTCATCTTATTTGTTTTGAATATCCACTTGGTCCCAATAACATTAGTGTTGTTGGTCATGGTACCAAATCCCAAACCTCATTTCGGGTAAATTGCTCAAGCTCTTCTTGCATGGCTTGAAATCCAAAAATTATCTTTCAATGCTTCCCCAATATTTTTAGGTTCCATAGTAGATATAAGACAAGAAAGACTGACCTGTTGGTATATGGTGGACATACACACATACCTTACCATTTCTCAGACATCGCTCTTTCTCTCTTGTTCGCCTCTGCTCAAGAACTCCCCATATCACTTGGTCGGGTGGATGGTTCCTCCTAATCCTTGATGGAGGGTCTCTTATCACTTGATCATTCAACTCAGTAGCAGACTCCTCCTCTACATCATCTTATGCGTTCTTTCTTTGAGGTTTAGATGTGTCCTCTAATGTTGGGACAACATTTGGGACAACATCTGTTGCTTCAGTGGATTGCTCCTCTTCAACTGCAACTACAATGTTATTTTCTGAAGATCTACCAGATACATCCAGCAGATCATCGAAAATAACATTAACAAACTCATGGATGGTCTTTGTCCGAAGATTGTATATTCGGTAGGCATGGCTATTCTGTGAGTAGCCAACGAATATCCCCTTGTCGCTCTAGAGTAAAATTTATCCAGTTTATCCCTGTCATTAAGAATATAGCACACACACCCAAAGACACGGAAGTACCTCACTGTAAGTTTCTTTCCATTTAACAGTTCATAGGGTGTCATCTTGGTCCCTGACCTTAGATAAACTCTATTACTTATATGACATGATGTGTTCAAGGCTTCTGCCCAAAACCTCTTTGATAATTGCTTAGAACTCAATATCACTCTAGCCATTTCCTGTAAAGTTTTGTTCTTTCTCTCGACAACCCCATTTTGTTGAGGTGTTTTTGGTGCCGAAAATTCATGGAATATGCCTTTCTTTTCACAGAATTTTGCAAAGGTTTGATTTTCAAATTCTTTTCCTTGATCAGATCTTATTCTGAAAATTGAAACAAAACAGATTCCTAATTCTAGAGTAAAGTGTTCTAAACATCTCAAAGGTTTGTGATTTTTTCTTTAAAAATATATCCAAGTAAATCTGGAAAAATCATCAATAATCACATAAGAGTATCTCATTCCTCATAGGCTATCAACCTCAATTGGACCAATAAGATCCATATGCAATAATTGGAAATAATGAGATGTACCTGAATGTTGTCCGTCATGCTGGACAACATTGTGAGAGACTCGGGTCTGCTTTTCCTTCAAACAATTTTCACACAGTGTTTTATCTTTTGTATCCAGTCTGATAATGCCTCTGACATCTTTAAATAAGATCAGCTTCTCCAAGGTGTCGTAGTTGACATGTCCCAACTTCTGGTGCCAAAGTGTCAAGTCATCTACCTTTGCGGAGTTGCAAAACTCTTGTTTACCTACTAGATAGCAGTTATCTCTGGTTCGGGTTCCTGACATGACACACTTGTTTGCAGAATTTGTAACCTTGAATCCAAGCTTGTTGAATTTCACCTCTAGATCGGCATCACATAGTTGGCTTATGTTAAGGAGATTAGCAACTAAACTTTCTACATGAAGCATATTCTTCAAGGCTGGTACATTTGGAACATTAAGAGTTCATCTACCAATAATCTTACTCTTACTTCCTACTCCAAAAGTCACGTACCCTCCATTGAATGCTCCATACTCCTTCAAAAGACTTTTGGTACCTGTCATATGACGTCAGCAGCCACTATCGAAGTACCAAGAACCTGTAATATTGGTATGCAAGGCAGTTATGCATACATTACATCTCAGATTCAGTTTGGGTATCCACTCCTTTTCAAACCTTTTCTTCCTTCTGCTCTCAGGTTTGTTGCTTTCAATGTTGTCAGTGATGTTGGACAACATTGGTGACAACACTTTAGGCAATAGTCTGAGGGTAGAGTTTTGAATTTTGTAGCAGTAGAGCATAAGATTTCCTGATCTTTTACAGAAGCTACATACAAACTTCGATCCAATCATAGTTCGAGAGTTACTTGCATTTTCTTTGACGAATTTTATCTTCTCAGTTTGACTATGGATTCTTAAAGTATTGTTTTTTCTAGGAGATTGGTAACCAAGCCCCATCCTTGTAGGATTACTGAAGTTCAGTATCTCATCCAATTTGGAGGTTCCCATGTTGAGACTTTGAAACGTGGTCTCAGCTGTATTCAATCGTGCACGAATCTTACCAAGCTCTAGATCCTTCGTAAATGTCACCTCTAATCGGTTGATTGTACCTTTCAAATTGCTATTCTCAAGAGCCAATGATTTTGCTTTTGAGTCTAGTTGCTCAGATTTAGTGATTAAGGCTTTACAAAGATTTTATAATTCCTTTATCATTTCGTTTTTAGAGTCAACTAGATCCAAATTTGCAGCCTTAGTTGAAGAAATAAATCCACTAAAACAATTTACATCAGAATAATCAAAGTAAACATACCTCTCTGATGTTGCAGACATTCCACATATGGAGTCTGATGTTGTTCCTGATGTTGTCGCAACATTGTCGTCAACATCTTCATCGTCGGACAGTGAGTGTTCGAACATGGCTGCCAGCATTGCCCGTGGTTCTTCTTCTTCTTGATCTTCTTATTCCTCTTCATTCTCATCATCGCTGAGGGTTACCCACATAACCTTACCAATTTTTCTCAGGGTGTTCGCACACTCATTAGCGTAGTGTCCCCAACCTGAGCATGCATGACACTGCACTCCCTCGAGTTGTTTGAGATTGAAATTGGTATCGTCGGAGTTGGATTTCCTCAGTGGATTGTTATTTCTTTGCTCATAAGGTGATCTGTTCGGCTGCTTATTGAAGAGTGGGTTCTGATGCTATTTATATTTGGCTTTATTTCTATTAGTGTTGATATTTCTCACCATCAAATTGAATCGACGAGTGAGTAAGGCAACAGTTGCATCACTACCCAGTTCCTCCAGGTTTTCTTCCTCGTTTTCCAATTCAGCTTTTGAGGTTTGTCCTTTGAGTGCCAAAGTCTTATCTTTATATAGATATCTTTGGCTCTTCATGTTCATATCATATGTTTGAAAGATTCTCATTAAAGCGTGAAGATCTATAGTAGCAAGATTATGGGCCTCTTCAATAGCACAAATCTTAGTATTGAATCTTTCAGGAAGAGATCTGAGAGCTTTATCCACAAGTTATGTGTTGGTTAATGGAGACCCAAGCACTTGACACTGATTAGTAATGTCAATCAACTTTTCAAAATAGAATTTTATGTCATCAGATTCTTCCATACTTAAGCGTTCGTATTGACTCAAGATCATGCGAAGCTTTGTACGTCGAACACTTGATGCACCCTCACAATAGGTTTGTAAGGTTTCCCAAGCATCCATGGCAATTGTACAATTCTGGATAAGTTTGAATATACAGATATCTACCCATCCAAAAATCGCATTTAGGGCCTTTTCGTTAAAGCCCACACTGTTGATCTTTTCCACTGTCCATTCAGACTCGGGTTTAGTGAGAACATCACCATCCTCGTCTGCTGGGTACTTGGGAATCACATAGCCTTCGGAAACTGATCTTCATGCTCGAACATCAATGGATTTGATGTGCAAACATAGTCGAATTTTCCAGTAGGCGTAGTTAGATCCGTCAAGTATTGGAAGTCTACCAACGTTTTGTAAAGCTGAGTCCATAGCCGTAATATTCAGAATCAAACACTTATTGTATCAAGTAAAGGCTCTGATACCACATTGTTAGATCCCGGGGGCTACGGATTAGTAAAAAGCGTAAGATTAAAATCGCAAAAGCTAGAACAACAAAAACAGTCACTGAATGTTGCCTTCAATGTTGTGTCAACATCTGAGGCAACATTGTGATAAAAAAATATAAACCTTTGTAGAGTAAATGCAACGGAAAAAAGAGACACAAGGTTTATATTTTCAAGGGTATATATAAATATATCCTTGATGATGAATAACCAAAAGAATTGTATAAATTATATACAATTAAAAATGAATTTTTTTTACAAATTGAGCAATACATACGAAAAAGAAATTACAAAAAGTGAAGTCGCAGATGACTTCGCCTAAAGTTAAAAAAGTCTAAAAAGATAAATACAACATCTTCATTACAATCTCTTGAACAGTAAGCTTAATCTAGAATAAAGATAGCAATTGTAATGTGAGACTAGAGGTTGTTATACTACTTTAGGCTAGTTGTGTTGATCCAGTTTTCTAAGGTAAAATCCGAGAGCTCTCTTGGAAAATCTTCTCATTCAATTCTGGATATCGATACTGTGAAGCTCCCCTCTATTTATAGTGTAGAGTCTCTTGAAATCCTCACTGATTGGTTGCGGAGGTTGAGTAAAAGAAGGTAGCTGCTTGGATCGATTCTTTCTCCTGAAATATCTCAGCGTCTTGGACTTGGTCTTCACGCTGCTTCTCCTCCAAGTCTTTGACTGTTTATTTTACCACGTTTTAAACACATCAACATTGTAAGCTTGCCTAGGTCTATTTTACTCACAGTAACACAAGTTGTTTTGGTCGAAGAATAGGCAAAATCGTTACAGAGATGTTGTCACAACATCGCAGGCAACATCCTGAAGATGTTGTCCTGAGCTTTCACAGATGTTGTCACAACATCCTATCCAAAATCAACAGGTATATCTTGTATGATGTACAAACAATAGTTTTTTCTGTCCACAGAGATGTAAGTTTTAGGGAAATTAAATTTCCTTTCAAAAAAGAACAACCAGACCACCAATTGTTTGTACAAGAACAGTGGAACCAGGCCACTGATGACAATGGAGTCTCACAAATACATTTGTCCAAACCTATATCAAATACTCAGAATAGTACAGATGAAAGACCAAAATATACATCTCACTCATCAGAGACTCTTCAACTAAACAACTCATATCAAATACAACACACAGAGGACAACATAACTCAGTCACAATATGCACCAGATACTATTAACAATAACACACAGAATACAAAACAACAGTCATCTATTAATGTATGAAAGTCTACAAGGTCAAAGAAACCTCCAATATGGCTTAAAGAGTTCATTACAAAGCAGTCTAATGCAACTCTATAGCTAACTACATAACCTATGAGAACATTACATCCAAGTACAAAGCTTTTCTCACTAAATTTTCATAAGTAATTGAGCTAAAAAATTACAATGAGGCATCCAAAGATCCAAGGTGGGTAGATGCCATGAAGGCAGAAATTAATGCTCTACAAGATAATCATACATGGGAAGTAGTGTCATTGCCTAAAGGCAAGACACCAATAGGGTGTAAATGGATATACAAAATCAAATATAAACTGGGAAATTGAAAGGTCGAAAGCTATACTAGTTGCTAAAGGATACAACCAACAAGAAGGCATTCACTATCAAGAAACATTTTCTCCAGTTGTAAAAATGATGACATTAAGATCTGTTCTTTCTATTGCTGCAACTAGACAGTGGCACATACACTAAATAAATGTATATAATGTCTTCCTACAAGGTGATCTACATGATGAAATATACATGAAACTACCCCAAGGATTCATCAGTCAAGGGGATAAGGTATGTAGACTGATTAAATCCTTATGTGGGCAAAAACAATCCCCAAGGCAGTAGAATTTTAAGCTAACAGAAACATTACTACAGATGAAGTTCAAACAATCTAAATATGATCACTATCTGTTTATAAGACAAACCAGTAGTGGAGTAATTCTGGTACTAGTGTATGTGGATGACATGTTAATAACTTGAGACCAGTTGGAACAAATAGAGGAAACAAAACAAGCTCTACATAAAGCCTTCAAAATGAAATATTTGGGCGAATTAAAATACTTCGTAGGAATAGAGTTTGTAAGATCAGATAAGGGAATCATTATGCATCAGAGGAAGTATACTTTGGAACTCATTTCTGAACTTGGATTAGCTGCTGCTAAACCAATCAACACGCCAATTGACTGGAGTTTAAAGCTTTCTACTAAAGAATATGATGATCGTGTACAAAAAAGCCATGAAAAATGAAAGAACAGCCAAACAGAAGACACTTTACTACAGGACATCAATACATATCAAAGACTGATAAGAAAGCTACTCTACCTAACAGTTACCAGACCAAACATAGCTTATAGTGTACAGATACTCAACCAGTTTTTACAACAACCAAAGAAATCACACTTTGATGCTGCTTTCAGAATTGTTAGATATATCAAGAACCAACCTGGACAAGGTATCCTACTGTCTAGCAAGTCACAAGAAATGGTGACACCCTACTGTGATGCTGACTAGGCTGCATGCCCACAAACTAGAAAACCAGTAACTGGATATATATTGTTAAGTTTGGAGACTCTCTAATATCATGGAAGTCTAAGGAACAATCTACAATATCTAGAAGCTTAGCAGAATCAAAATATAGGAGTCTAGCAGGAACAATTGCATAATTAACATGGATACTTGGTATGTTAAAAGAAATTGGGATCAACATAGCTCTACCAGTGATAGTTTTCACTGACAGCAAGTCAGCAATCCAAATAGCTACAAATCCAGTGTTTCATGAAAGACTAAACACATAGAAATAGACTTGCATTTCAGAAGAGAAAATATTCAAAAAAGTATTGTGAAACCAGAATACATCAACACAAACAGCCAACCATCAGATCTACTTACCAAAGGATTGAACATACTACAACATCAGCATCTATGCTCCAAGCTAGGATTACTGAACATCTTTACAACATCCAACTTGAGGGGGACTGTTAGAGAGAGGAAACAAGCAATAACCATCTTCATCTTATATCATTCATATCTATAAATACATGTACATGTCAATGTAAAATTGAGATTCAATAATAAGAAATTTACACACTACTCTTACTTCCTCTCTTCTTCAATTCCTTTTTCTTCTACTGTTTTCTGCTGTCTTTCTCTATGCATGCTTCCTCTGTATCTTCTCTGTATATTTGTTGTATTTTCTCGACTTGCATGACTCCTATGTACTCATCAATGGTGAGATTCAACAAATTTCTTCAGTTTTACAAGCAATATTCAGGGGGGTCTCTCAAATTATTTTTGGGTTTTAAGTATTGCAATTGTTATTATTGTTCCGTTTTTTCCTACATTTTTTGGACCTAGGATATGCGGCACTAGAAATGCATAGGAAATCAGCAAGTTATAAGACGTTACTATATTCTAATATTATGTGCATTAAAATTTAAATATTTAAATCTCAATATACATATGAATATTAAAAAAGGGGGACTTGAGATGTACCATAGCAACAATCAGAAAATGGGATAGTACAAAAATTGAGAAAACCATTGTTAGCAAAAGTGAAACGAATTAATACACAAATTTTAATACTTGTTCTGGCACTAATTATGGTAAGCATTTTTTAAGAGCTACTGCTCACTACCATTCAGTTGACTTATAAACTTAAACCTCCACAGCTAAACTAAAACGATTAGATAAACACAGATCATTAAGCGACATAGTCATTTCTTAATCATAGATTAATTAAAGCAAATAAGCTGGCTGCCAGCTTAGTTACACTAATTAAATAATTCATGTGTATATCTTCAAGGAGAACTCTCGTAATCCCGAAATCTTGTTCAGTTGACTTAAACATTAAACTTGATGGCTGTTAATTAAACGTATATTTAATTATTTCCCCAAGTACAGTACTAAACTATCAAACAAAAACAACATATAATCCACCGACATGAATCAAATATTGTTTGTTAATCCTGGGATTAACTATAATAATTAAGCTGGCGGCTAACGATCAATGAGTATCTGAAGTCAAGCAGGGTTGTTACTTGCACGTCTAGCTAAGTATTTTCTAATGTTTGCTACTCACTATTAGTCAACTTAAATTTTCATTAAATTTATTTGAAATCTCCAACACAATAGGCTTAGATATAAAATATATAAAACAAAAAACAAAAATAAGAGTAACAACCCTGCTTGACTATTCTTTAAAAGCAAGTCAAAATCTAAGAATTAATTGTTGTGGCAACGAGATTTATAAGGCAAAGAATATTTTCCTTGAAAGATCATATCATCTCCATGTCGCATTTTGTATTAACTGTACGTATAATACTTACCCGCATAGAATAAATAAATAATTATTAAATTCTTGTGAATATATATATTATATATAAGAGACAATCATGATCAAGTGTTAAAAGTGTATATATCTTACATTCATTCTTTTGGTCTAAACATTCGGATAAGTTTTTACCATTTTTGAGAGTTGAAGGGGTTCATATATTAGATGAAAAGATTAAGAAGGTCTGCTCAGACAAACTTCCCATTAATACTGTCAATGATCTTATTGCACATAGAATAAGCCATTTTTATTCTATGTTTCGGTGAATAAAGAATCTTATTTTGGGCGTCAATTATCTTGGATAACTTTTTATACGTATTTTGTGGACCTCTAGTCACGTTATTTTATGACCTTAAGGATCGCCATATAATGAATAGAGCCTCCTAAAAACATAAGTATAATATTTTTACCTTTTCAATTTATATGACACGGTATTTAATTAGGTATGAAGGTTTGTGAGTTACAATGGATGTACGGAATAGTAAATAATTATACTAGTGCTTCGAAAAAATAAACTATAATGATTACAACAGTTAACAATCTTGTAGCCAACAAGAGTTGTGACTACAGTAAACTTGTGAGTTCTTGAACTTCGTTCTTTAATGGTTCTTGAGTCTGTCTTGAGTCTTCGTTCCAGTTGCAACAAGATCCTTGATCTTGATAACCTGAAACCAAGAAAGACTAAATCTGATAGTGTTACAAGAGTGCTGCTGAGTCGAGTGATATTCACTATGTCCTTAAGACATTATTGTCCCGTATATATCCTTTTACGGTAATGGACAACTATCTCCCAAGATAAAATAGCAACTAACAAATGAGCAAAGAAAACTCAAGTGTTTCTCAAGAAGAATCTTTGAGTGTATGAAAGAATGCTTAGAGAGGAAGAGTTTCAGAAAATCTGATTATGTGTGTTGAACAATTGAGCCAAAGGCCTCAATTTATAGTAGTGTAAGAATGCAAAGAATTTTTTTCTTGAAAGATCAAATAGGTAGATCATATCATTGACTCTAGATGTATGAACATTGACTTTGCATTAGACTTTTCCTCTGTCTGAAGGTACCTCAAGCTCGGAGTTTCAACTTTTACCTGAATCAAGGCCTCTGCACCATAAATCAAGGAAAAAGGAGCTTCTCCGGTACTCATTTTTGTCGTGGTTCTATACGCCCATAATATTTTCGATTGCTTAGAAGGCCAATTTTCTTTTGCAGCTTCCAACTTCTTCTTCAAGATCTGAATTATAGTCTTGTTTGTTGACTATGTATGATCATTTGCGCTAGGATTATAAGTAGTGGAGGTGATACACTTGATGTTCAAGTCATCCAGGAACTTTGTAACTTTGGCCCCCATAAAATTCCAGTGGAGGTGATACTTGATGTGCGATTTATACACACGTTAAACGCAAGTGCACGTATCGTTACAAGTAATATAGTCTGGGTAAGACCGAATATCGTCCTCAGGGACTGGTTTTCAAGTACCAATTATCTATGATTTAGTTTCTATTTGGTTAACGTTAATTGGTTTGGAATTATAGACTAATAATGCAGGAAATAAATTAATTATGAAAATACTTTGATTTAAATCAGTTATGACGGAGAATTAGGGCTTCCAATCTCCTCAACTATCCGCTCGCTTTAATCTTTAATGCAATAATAAAGGTTTTTCTTCTATGTTGAGATAACAGGTTAACTAAGCCGTTTTATACTCCTGTTAAGGTAATATAAACACTCAACCCCAATGGAGAACCTTCTATCTTTCGATGACAAAATTGACTACAAGGGAGGATTAAGAGCAATAACCTATTAAGTTACACAAGTATCGGGGTACTTTCGTCCACGATTTAAACCTATGTTTATTCAACTATATCATATTCACAATCTCCCCTTTCGGATTTCGATTAGAACTCATATAAGTGATGATAACTAGTGATCAATTAATTATCAAGCAATCAAAGCAATTATTGAATAAACCTCAATAATAATAAGAAGAAACCGAAACATGCATTAATTCATAAGTACGAGGTTCAAGCGATTCGACATGGAAGGCCCTAAATTAAGTAATTAGCTCCTAGCCATAGTCACGCTAAGAACTAATACAATCTCCATACATGAACTGAAATAAACAAAGCAAAAAGAAAGAAAAGAAAATACTTGAAAAGCCTTCAATCTTAGCCTCCTAAGTTGTGTTGTATGTACAATGATGAATGAATCCCTAATGAGCAGGGTTTTAGGGATTATATAGGTTTTGTAGGTAGGAAAAGTTATCCATTTTGGACCTGAAAACGTGTCAAATTCGATCCAAAACGTCAAAAATACCGCGTCGGCGTCGTGGTCTCAGCGCCACGCGCTACCGCAAATCGAGTTTTCGGAAATTTCAGTGGTCGGCGCTGCTGCCAGGCGCCGCGGCGCTTGAGGTGTTGTTTTCCTAATTTTTTGCTTCGACGTCCTTTTTTCGTCCGGACTTCGTCTGATCTCCTCTATACTTCCCGGAACTTCTTAGACTTCATTTCTTGGCCCTTTTGTGTGCAATTTCATCTCATTTATGCTCATTTCATCTCCTTTTTGTTATTTCTCCATTTTTGACCGTTGTGACACAAAAGAAAGGAAAACGACCCTAATACTATACTAAACATAAATAAAATGAGTAAAATACTAACTAAAAATGACTCAAAAGTGTGTATAAAATACACCGATCAAGCACCCCCAAACTTAACATTTGCTCGCCCTCGAGTAAAGATCAAAAAGATATAAATAAAGACATGAAAGAAAAGAAAATAAAATGACTCAAAGAAACTGATCAATTTGCTGCACAATTGTCACTTAGAAAAGCATGAAGGTTAGTAGGATAATATGCATGAACATATAACATGGATTTTTAGCATTCTAAAGTCTAAACACTCAGGTCAGATATTTCACAAATTCAATTCAATCATGCTCAATAGATGTAAAAATACCTAACTATGCATGTCAATTTCAAATTTCTATGGCATGTTCACTTGTTATTCTCCACTAATCATGGATACACATACTAGAGATCTTCAGGACTTTTCAAGGTTGTAATATAGGCTTAGGAAGGGGTAGATAAAAATAGGCTTTTAGGCTCAATCTTACGTACCATAAACTCTTTTGCTTTTCAATTCTTCTCTTTTCTTTTTAATTCTCTTTTTAACCTCATACCTATCTTTCTCTTCTTTTGTTTTGAGAGAATGAGGTGTATGATGAATAGCAAGTACCCCCAAACTTAGGTTTTTGCCTATTTATTATTATTATTATTTCACTGGGGTGCTTCAAAATTGTTCAATCTCTTTTGTCTCTTTTTCAACACTTTATATTCCAATCATCTCAATTTTTCACTTATGACACAAATATGAAATTATAAGGTGTCAAAAAAAAATCTTATTTTTGGCTCAAATGGGCTGACTAGGGATACAATTGTAATGTCAAAGATAGGCAAAGAATGGTAAGAAAGAGCTAACAAAGAAATTCATGAGTCATCTCCCTAACATGCATATCCTAACTATTTCGCCTCAATTAGCAAGCAAGCAGACACATAGACTTAATTACTAACAATGCATAAATCAAGCAAGATACCCCAAATAATTTTTGATTTCATGAATTCTTGACATATCTAACCTACAACATGCATGATCATAAAAAAAATTATGACTCAAAAACACACAAAACAAATCAAAAAGACTCAAAAACAATAATACACCACCCCAAACTTAAATCACACATTGTCCCCAATGTGTGAAGACTAAAAATAGGGACAACTTACTGACACAACACAACGGTCATAACAGAGGTCTGGGAGGAAAACTTCTGAAATTTGCACGGAATATGGCTCTCGGAACTTTCGGCGCCACGACCCTGAGATTCGGCGCCATGGCGCCCCAAGTACTGTGGCTCTCTGAGGTTCCGGCGCCACTGGATTCTGGCGCCGTAAGCGGCACGACTTTTCCTTTTTTTCGTTTTTGCTCCTTTTCCTCGAGTTAGCTTTGACCCACTCATCCAAAAACGCAAAACAAGAACCCAAGACCGTGAGACTGTTCAAGACAAAATAAAAACAAACTAAAACAAAAATTAAAATAACATAATTAAAAATATTGGGTTGCCTCCCAACAAGCGCTGTCTTTAACGTCTTTTAGCCGGACGCAGTTAACCTTTACTAGTGCCCGGCTGATCCTTCTGCGAACTGCTTGCAATCCGCACAACGTTTGTTGCAGGTCTCACTTCAACTACAACAACTGCTCCAAACAAGGGCCTCAGATCTAAGATTATCCCCCAAGTACACAAGACAGACGTGTCTTTTAGGCTCTCAAAAATGTAGGGATCAGTGAAATTCCCTACACCTCTCAACTCTAGGGGGTGCCCTTGATGGTATGGACTTCCTATTTGGGGATCAACAGTGACAGATGGTGGTGTTTCTTCTGCAATAGGTACAGGAAAAAGAATTTCCAAAGAATCCAAAAAGGTGAATAATTGGATCTCAGTAATCTTTTCCTTCTCTACACCAACTATCTCACCAGATTCCTTAACAGCTGGGTGTGGTTCAAGTTCCTCAATTTGCTTACCACTTCCCACAATTATGTTGCTAGGCAGATTTGGTTGAGGTGGATTGCTCATCTTAACATCATTTGCCCTATGTGGGTTTCCAAATTTTTTAGGGACTCCCTTGTCTTAGCCATAAACTGAGTCTGACACATGGTGAACCTGATTATGCCCGCCTGAAACTCATCTAGATCTTCCTCTATAACCTGTGGTTTAGGCTGTTGCTGATGAATCTGCTGCCCCTGATAGAAGTAGTAGTCCATGAGCCCTGTATATATTTCTTCTTTTTTTTTTCGTTTTTTTTTTCGAACTTTACCTGCAAACTAAGAAAACCAACAAAAGGTGATAAAAAGATGCTCGCAGAACAAGTTAGAAACTTGTTCTTGGAGCAACCAAATTAGAAATAAGAATAGACAAATCGATATTGAAAGTACGTCAGTCCCCGACAAAGGCGCCAAAAACTTGATGTACAATTTATACATACGCTAAACGCAAGTGCACGTATCGTTACAAGTAATATAGTCTGGGTAAGACCGAATATCGTCTTCAGGGACTGGTTTTCAAGTACCGATTATCTATGCTTTAGTTTTTATTTGGTTAGCGTTAATTGGTTTGGAATTCTAGACTAATAATGCAGGAAATAAACTAATTATGAAAATATTTTGATTTAAATCAGTTATGATGGAGAATTAGGGCTTCCAATCTCCTCAACTATCCGCTCGCTTTAATCTTTAATGCAATAATAAAGGTTCTTCTTCTATGTTGAGATAACAGGTTAACTAAGCTGTTTTATACTCCTGTTAAGGTAATATAAACACTCAACCCCAATGGAGAACCCTTCTATCTTTCGATGACAAGATTGACTACAAAAGAGGATTAAGAGCAATAACCTATTAAGCTACACAAGTATCGGGGTACTTTCGTCCACGATTTAAACCTATGTTTATTCAACTATAGCATATTCACAATATCCCCTTTCAGATTTCGATTAGAACTCATATAAGTGATGATAACCAGTGATCAATTAATTATCAAGCAATCAAAACAATTATTGAATAAACCTCAACAATAATAAGAAGAAACCGAAACATGCATTAATTCATAAGTACGAGTTTCAAGCGATTCGACATGGAAGACCCTAAATTAAATAATTAGCTCCTAGCCATAGTCACGCTCTAATACAATCTCTATACATGAACTGAAATAAACAAAGCAAAAATAAAGAAAAGAAAATACTTGAAAAGCCTCCAATCTTAGTCTCCTAAGTTGTGTTGTATGTACAATGATGAATGAATCCCTAATGAGCAAGGTTTTAGGGATTATATATGTTTTGTAGATAGAAAAAGTTATCCCTTTTGGACTCTGAAAACGTGTCAAATTCGGCCCAAAATGTCAAAAATACCGCGTCGGCGTCGTGGCCCTGCAGTCCGGTGCCTGAAAATCAGAGAGTTTTCGGAAATTTCAGTGGTTGGCGCTGCTACCAGGCGCCGCGGCGCTTGAGGCGTTGTTTTCCTGATTTTTTGCTTCGACGTCCTTTTTTTCGTCCGGACTTCGTCTGATCTCCTCAATACTTTCTGGAACTTCTTAGACTTCATTTCTTGGCCCTTTTGTGTGCAATTCCATCTCATTTATGCTCATTTCATCTCCTTTTTGTCATTTCTCCATTTCTGACCACTGTGACACTAAAGAAAAGAAAACGACCCTAATACTATACTAAACATAAACAAAATGAGTAAAATACTAACTAAAAATGACTCAAAAAGTGTGTATAAAATGCACCGATCAATAGGCTTGATGTTCAAGTCATCCAGGAACTTTGTAACTTTGGCCCCCATAAAATTTCGACCGTTGTCACAAGCTATCTCCTTTGGGATGCCAAAATGGCATATGATGTGTTTTCAAATAAAGTCCATCACCTCCTTCTCCTGGAGCTTCGTATAAGCTGCAACTTTAACCTATTTAGAAAAATAGTCAGTGATAAATATAATTTGATATACATGTCCTGGTGCCGCAGGAAATGGTCTGACTAAGTTCATACCCCATTTCATGAATGGTCAAGGGGATACAACCGGATGCAATTCTTCTCTCTATTGACGTAACAGTTGTGCCTAGCATTGACATTTGCCATATTTCTTCACAAACATTTTTCTGTCTTCTTCAATCCGGGGCTAATAATAATCAGCCTTCATGAGCTTTCTCATCAAATAATCTGTTCCCGAATGATTTCCACATATGGCCTTTATGGAATTTTCTCATCACGTAATCAGCTTCATAGAGGCCTATGCACCGGGTTAAGCGACCATAGAAACATCGTTGATAAAAATTTCCATCTATGACACAATACCGGGTGACTTTGGTCCTCAAGGCTCTGGATGCTTTCGGGTGCTCCAGGAATGACATACTTAAAATCAACAGAAATTTAATATAAATAGTAAATCATAGAACATTGAAAAATTCCCAACAAGTCATACAAACTTCCACAATCTTCCCACAAATGCGCCCGAACGGCCCACATCGTGCCTTACACCCTAGTGATACAACATCAGAGAAAACCAGCTGAAAATAAAACATGAATCATGAAACAAGAGATATAATAAATAGACAGTCCAACCAAAAGAGTTGCCTTGGTATATCATAAAACCCGAACGATTTAATCCTTTTACAACCACAACTGGCTTCTACGCACCTAAGATTTACAACGACTATGACGGGACGGGGCCGCCATACCCCAGATGTACAAGAACCTACAACTCAGGAACACATACCAAAAGATAAGCCTCGGAGAAACGGAGCTTCCCAAAACCGGCGAGATCCAAGAGCGAGGATCCACGGCCGATGTACCTCTACTGCGGCATGACGCGGCCCCAAGGAGTCGGTCTGACAACAGTACAAGTATGTGGCGTCAAATCATAAATGAAATCATAATAGCTTAAAAGCGGAGACATGTATGATAACCAAAATACAGTACGCAACATAAAAACAGTCAAGTCAGGGACTCACGCCCTCAAAGTCACCACTCAAATATAACTATGGGTCTCACGCCCATAACATCCATCATGTTCGCATCATGGCCGCATGCCCCCGGAATACTGCCTCGGTGTAGACATGTCCATGATGCAACAATAATAAGGCCGTAGCACGTACCGGAATCGCATCGGTGTAGACATGCCCATGTAACCTCAATAACAATATCTGGTGGTCAACCTGCCCGTATGGCCACGCCCCGAATCTGCGTGGTGTAGACACGTCCATGTTGCAGTAATAACCATATATCGGGTAATCAACCCGGCCGCATGCCCCCGGAATACTGCATCGGTGTAGACATGTCCATGTGACATCAACACAAGACAGTAATCAAAATGGAAACATACCCGTGGAATTCTCCATCACTGCCAGCACGTCCAAGTAAGTTCTCAACAAGTCAACCGGCCCTCTATCGAGAGACACGGTAACACAGAAATACCACACTTGCACAGCAAAGGCTATCATCACAAGCATAGGCAAGTTTCACAACAACAAGCACAGGCAAGTTTCACAACAACAAGCACAGGCAAGTTTCACAACAACAAGCATAGGCAAGTTTCACACAACTCAAAGTACTTTCATTTTATGCCAAAGTCCGGGTTTTTAACCCCAAAGTACTACATACGTTAAGTTCTTTTAAAAGAGATCCATTACTTTTATAAAAGTCACCCGATACCCGTAGTATTAGAATGACCAACCCACCTTCCTTTTCAAAATCAAGTAACAACATTCTTTTCCTAAGTTCCAGTTTGCCTAGTTTCAATTACTCAAGCTTCTCATTTTCAAATGGTTTCATAGTTCATAAACTTAATCACTTGATTTCTTTTTAGAACAATTGAGTAATATATGTCTCACGTGAGAGTAGGTTATTCTTGTTTACAACATTCTTATTACAAGACCATGATCTAGAAAATGTATATCATTTGTCTCATCTTAGTTTCTATGCGGATGGAGGTTTCTTGGTTTTAATACAATTCATCATTATTCAATACATTTTCCGTTATTAACGCCGCGGTGGTCCTCGATACACATTCCGATTTCAAATCGGTAAAACATTATCCCTTTAAATAAAACCAAGTACTCATTACTCACGAATGAGGTTTCACACAAACATTCACATTAAAACAAATAAGTTAAGTCTCTTATCTTATCGATCAAGTCTCTTAACTTCTAACATGATAAACCATTTTCTTTACCTCTCTTAAGACATTATACCTAACTCCCATAAAGCTAGTATAACTCTTTTTAAAACCTTTTAAAACCAAGTGTTACTCTCCTTCCAAAACGATTTATAAATCTTTTGAAATACATCAAGTTCTTTATTATAACTAGCGGTTATAATTCACATCGATTACCTTTTAAAACCACAAAGTATTTTCTTACCTACGTAAAGCTGTTATAACCAACTTCCCATAAAGCCGTTATAACACTTTATGTTTTAAGAACAATCAAACACAGTTAACACATGTACGTCTACCGTACTACATAGTTCACACATATCATGCTAGAAGAGATAGGAAGAGGTTCACATACCTCGCGACGATTTATCGACAATAAGCAAAATGCTCCAAGTACTACAACCTTGCTAGCCCTTTCCACTCCTCGAGTAGAATACGCTACTCTTAGTACTTTCACCTATAAAGGTCACAAACGTCTATTAACCCCAAAACACAAGTTCTATCTTTCTACATAAAATTAGCGACCTCCCCGCAACAGCGTAAATCTCCTCTCTATCGGTAGGCTACCAAGCCAACCAGGGGGGGGGTTCACACGTCTAACCGGACGTGTACCATCCTACTCAGTAATACTACACAAGTCTACTGCAATACAGTCCTATGTAAATACAGTTCAGTTCAGTTCTTTATTCTTCAGGCTTAAGTCAAAAGACATTGCCACAATACTAAGTTCAGTTCTATATATAGTATACTTCAACCATATATTCTAACATGTAATTTCCAATTACAATAGAACGATGAGTTTACCTCGATAAGCCCAAAATTATCCAAGTATAAAGTCGATCACGAGCAACGCTTAGCTCTACTCCGAGCGCTCCAAACAACCCTTATAAGTTCTAACCAACTTCTACTTACAACTTCAACAACGGGTGAAGATTTCCTTAGGGTTTCGTTTTTGTGGCTAAAGGAAGTATAATCGTATTTTCTGGGCTTTTGTATAAGTGTAACCTTGGGAATACTACAAGGTATTTGGGCCAAGGTATTTGGACATTATAACAATATTAGGAGAGTATTTCTATACCACAACAAGGGGTATTATACGAAAACAACTAGGCTGGGGGTACCCCACCAAGAGCACCACAAAGGGGAGGGTGGCCTCTCGGCCAAAGCCAAATTTTAAGGGGAGAGGGGCTCTTGGGCGAGTCACAAGAGGGAGGGGTTTCCAAGACTTGGAAGATTTTTGGATGAATGAAGTCTTCAAAGAGAGGGGGGTATTTATAGCAAAACCAAAAGCCAACCAATGGCCAAGATCCTTCCAAGTGTATAGCAAGTGTAAGGCCAAGATCAAGCCAAGTGCACCCTAACCCCTACTCCACAAAACATGGCACAAAACAAGCCACAAAACAAGGCACAAAACCATGAACCAATCGGCCAAGGCCAAGCCTCCTCTTTGCTGTCGACGAGGGTGACAAGTGTCACCCTCCCGTTGGTCCAAAAATGTTCCGTCGCTCGGAAAAATCCGCAAAAATACTAAATGGCATAGCCGGAATTTTCCCAACGTAAGCTGTGGAAACGTTTCGTCAGAAAACGACTCTATTCGGCACTTGTGCCCAAATTTCGAACCAAAGCCAATTCTTAAGGCAAAAAAAAAAAAAAAATTAATACGTACGCCCTCACGTACATACTCTGGAAATACGGGGTATAACAACAAATCTGACAACTATTTATGGAGCTTCTATGAGATATAAACAATAGTTTAACCTCGGGACACAACCCAAAAACTAAAGAAATAAACTAGATAGATAGGGGAATCCCAAGAATAAGGGTGTGGGCTCACCAATAAGTCTAGAGAGCATCAAATTCTCCAATTCTGTATGTGTATCACGAACCTGCTCTTCTTTCTTACCTAACATACCATAAAAAATGGTATGCCTGAGTACTCAGTGAGTGTCTCCGAGACAATTGTAATAGCAAAATATATAAGTAATAAGTGTAACCGAAAGTAGTTTTGAGAAAATAGTTCAAAACAAATGATAACATCTCATGAACATGTAGTATAAGTCAATGATGAAGAGATAGTCACTTTGAATCCTCAAGTCGTTATCGTTACCTTAAGTTCTTTAAAAATAGTTTGAAATTCCCAAAGATACAACAAGTCTATAACCTTCGTAAATCACCAGTAAGATCCAATAACATATAAATATATAACTTTCAGCATATTATACCATTCATTACATTAAGTACTTTCAATTATGAACTCAAGATCATCAACAAGCCACGCATAGGCAAACAAAGCATAACACGTGCCAATACAGGCCCAATCAATATAATAAAGGGATGTTGTTAGCGATATTTTGAATGCTCACGCAAGCGTACACATCGTTCACAAGTAATATAGTTTGTAAGACCGTATATCGTCCACAGAGACTGGTTTCTAAGTACCGTTCATCTATTTTATGTTATCTATTTGGCAATCGATATTTGATTGTGGTTTTTATTTAACTACTAGAATAATTGCAAGATTTAAACTAATAAAGTTGTAATCAGTTATGAATGAATTTGGGCTTCCAAAATCCTCGATTATCCACTTTATTCAATACTTAATGCGACTAGAATGATTCTTCTTCTTCGTTAAGATAGCGGTTAACTAGACTGTCTTATATTCTGGTTAGGACATATAATCACTCAACTCCGGTGCAGAACCCTTCTATATTTCTATGATAGGATTTACCAACATAGGAGGATTAAGAACAGTAACCTATAATGCTACACAAGTATCGGGGTACTTTCGTCCGCGATTTTAACCTATGTCTAGTCAATTACAACATATCTAAATCTCACATTTCAGAATTTTTATTCGAAATCATATCGGTTATGATAATTAGTGATCAATTAATTATCAAACATTCATACCAAATATTGACTAAATCTTAATCAAGTGAAGATGAAATCAAACTACTGCATTAATTCATGAATAAAAGTTTCAAGCGATTCATAAGAAAAGCCCTAATAGAGTGTTTAGCTCCTAGTCATAGTCACGCTAAGAACTAACACAATATCCATACAAAAACTGAATTAAAAACGAAAGAAAGAAAATTACATAGAACAAAGTCTCCAATTGTAGCTTCAAATCCGCTTTATGTTGTGTTGTGTTGTAGAATGACCAACCTCCTTCATAACATTAATATTAGGGCTTAAATATCCTCTAATTTTCATGTCCTATGGACCAATCTGCCCTTAGCCAATTTGCCTTCGGAATTGAAATTTTCCATGTCGGCACCGCAATTCTGCATTGTGGCACCGCGGTGCTGCCTTATTTCGCTCTGAGTTGTCAACTTTCGTTCTTTTCGCCTCGGGAGCACCTTTTCTGCCCATTTCTCGTTCTTTTTTGCCATTTTACCTTTTTTGCACTACTGCGAGTCAAAAGAAAGAAAAATAAACCTACTATTATACTAAACACAACTAAAACGAGTAAAATACCAACTAAAAATGACTCAAAAAACATATACAAAATACTCCTAACAAATACCCCCAAACTTAACTTTTTCTCGCCCTCGAGCAAAGATCAAAACAAAAACAAAGACACAAAAATAAAAGACTCAAAGACTCAAATCAAGCAGTTGCACAAAGACTTAGAAACACATGAACGTCAGTTGGATAATATGCAGGAACAGATATAACATGAATTCAGCAATCTAGAATTTCAAGTCAGATATTTCGCAAATTCATTTCAATCACAAGTAATGGAAGCATGAATACCTAATCTATTCATGTCAATTTCATTTAGTCTACGGGCCTGTGTACTTGTTATTCTCCACCAATCATAGACATGCATACTAGAGATCCTCAGGACTTTTCAGGGTTGTAATGTAGGCTTAGACATGGATAGGTAAAAGTTGTCATTTAGGCTCAAATTACGTACCATAAGCGTTGTTCTCATTCAACCATTTGGTCATTCTTTTTGGTATTCTTTTCAGTTCATACCTATCGTTCTCCTCTTTTCTTTTTGAGAGCATGAAACACATTCACCTAGGCACCCCCAAACTTAAGCTTTAGCATTTTTTTTATTGGGGTGCATTAATTTTTCACTCTCTTTTGTATTTCTTTTTCACACTTATTCATTCCAACTTTTTTTAATTACTGCTTATGGCACACAAGGGAATCATAGGGTGTCAAAGAAATAACTTATTTTAGGCTCAAAGGGGCTGACTAGGGATACAATTTATTGCAATGTAGGTAATGAATGGTAAGAAGGGCTAACAAAGAAATGTCTTAATCATCTCCCTAACATGTACATTTTAACTATTTCGTCTCAAATAACAAGCAAGCAGACTTCACAGACATTTTTCAATTGACAACATATAGGCTAAGCATCAAATATTCCAAATAATTACATTTTCATAAAATTTTGGCATATCTAACTTAAGCACATAAATTTTAGCTTCTCATTACATTATCCCACTTAGTTCACTAGACATTCCAAATAAGCACAACATGCATGATATATATAAAAATTGACTCACATAAAACACAAAAACAACAGAAGACTCAATAAAATAAAATGAAAACTCCCCCTCCAAACTTAAACTACACATTGTTACAAATGTGTAAAAGACTCAAAAATTAAAATGGGACGACTTACAGACATACATCGGCTCAAAATGGTGGTGGTGGCGGCGGATACTGCATTGTGGCGGTATCTTTGGGAGGAGATTTGACGATTCAGGGCCTTTTTTTTTCTTCCGGAAATCGCTATCGGCACCGCGGTTCTGCATAGTGTCACTGCGGTGCCTATATTCCTGCGACCTCTCTGATTTTCTGGCACCGCGGTGCTGAAACTCCTGATTCTGTGTTTTCTAGCGTTTTTCCCTACTTCATGTCACATTCCTTCACCTGGCATCACAACACAACAAAAGTACCAAAGTGAGACTGTTCTATTAAATTAAATTACATAATTTAAAAATTGGGTTGCCTCCCAAGTAGCGCTGTCTTTAACGTCTTGTAGCCGGACGCAGGTTACTCATTAAATCATTGAGGTATTTTAACCCCACAACCTATCCATTTCAAAATCATCATCCTATTTCTCGCTCTGTTTTTCTTTTTCACGGAAGGGGGTTCAGTAAGACTTACCTGTTAGACGGCTTCCATGGCATTCATTTTTATTTCAGCATTCTTGTTGACCTGTGGGTTCACCGCTGTATGAATGATCTCCCTAGCTTTGGCTTTGTCGGTGACTGTTGTGTCACAGGTCTTGCTGAAACACTTGTTAATGGCTTAGGATTGATGGTGGAATTGAACACTTTGAACACCATCTCTTCCTCTGAACCCTTAGTCTCGATTCTCCTTTTCTACATCAATCAGGGCTCTCCCAGTTGCAAGGAATGGTCTCCCCAAAATGATGGGTATTTCATCATCTTCCTCCATATCAAGAATGAGGAAGTCTGCTGGGAAGAAGAACTTTCCCACCTTGACAAGCACATCTTCTATTATGCCTATGGGTTGCACCATGGTTCTGTCGGCCAACTGCAAATTGACTGTGGTTGGTTTAGCTTCACCCATACCCAATCTCTTGAAGACGGACAGAGACATGAGATCACACAGCGCCTTATTGCATGTCACCTTACCAATAGTGCAGGGCAAGGTGAAGCTTCCTGGATCCTTTAGCTTAGGAGGCAGTTTCTTTTGCAGGATAGCACTACACTCCTCTGTCAAAGATACTGTCTCATAATCCGCCAGCCTTCTCTTTTTTTCCAAGTATCTCCTTCATGATTTTAAAGTATGCTGTCATCTGTTCTAGTGCTTCAATGAATGGGATATTTATGTGAAACTTCTTAAACACCTCCAAGAACTTGGACAACTGCTTGTCATTGCCTTCTTTTGTAACCTCTGAGGGTAAGAGATTTTATCAATGTATTCCCTCAAAGGTGCTGGTGGAGCTTTCTCAACTGTAGGGTGGTCCTCAGTGAATCCCTCCTTTCCTTCCTCAACTGCTTTCTCACCCTCTTTCTGATGAACGACTCTGGGTTGGGGAGCAACCTGCTCCAACTGCTTTCAACTTCTCAAAAACATTGCCTGACACTGCTCTCTTGGATTGACCACTGTATTGCTCGGGAGAGTACCCTGCGTCCTGTTGGTTGCCATGTTTGCGGTTGTCCGACTGCGTTTCCGGAGTTCTGAGCGGACACAGTTTCATACATGAACTGATTCTGTGAATTGGTGAGTGTAAGCAATACATCTCTCAGTTCATCAGGCTTCTCATGTTGTTTAGGTGGTCTAAACTGCTGGGATGAAGTGGACTAATTTTGCACCTGCTGGTTCTAGTAACCACCTTGATATGGTTGCTGCTGAGGCTGATCGTTCCTCCACGAAAAGTTAGGGTGAATTCTCCACCCTGGGTTGTATTTGTTGGAATTATTTGGCCACTGAAAGTTCCCAACCGCCTGTACCTGCTCCTTTGACACATTATTAGGGTTCACCGCTGTGCATCTATCAAAGGAATGCGGTCCACCACAAATCTCATAATGCACAGGCATCTGGACTGCATTCACGGATATGGTGTTCTGCTGCAGTTGCTTCGTCAAAAAGACTATCTGTGCATTCAAGGCAGTGATGACATTTATTTCATGTATGCCCATAGTCTTCCTGCTATTCACTGACCTGTCATCTGCCCCTTGATGATTCTTGGCAGCCATGTTTTCTAGTAAGTGTTATACCCCGTATTTCCAGAGTATATACGTGAGGGCGTACGTATAAAAGTTTAAGCCTTAAGTTAGGCAAGGACCGCAAATTTTGGGCACAACTAGCGAAAAGAATCGTTTTCCGACGAAACGTTTTCCGGACTTTGCGAAGGGAAAATTACGGCTATGTCATTTATTATTTTTGCGGATTTTTCCGAGAGATGAAATATTTTGGACCAACGAGAGGGCGACACTTGTCACCCTCTAGTGGGCGGTCAAGTTGGCCGAATGGTGCACGTTTTTGGCCATGTTTTGAGGCCTAAACCATGGGTCAATGTTTGTGAGGATTTGTGGAGTTGGGTTAGGGGGCACTTGGGCAAATCTTGACCCACCACTGGCCCCCCACTTGTCTTGATCTTGGCAATTGATCTCCCTATAAATACCCCCCCCCCCCCCCCCCCCTTGTTGAAGACTTCTTCATCCACAATAATTTCAAGTCTTGAAATCCCCCTCCTCTTCTTGTTGCTCTCGTCCAAGAGCACCCCTCCCCGGTTGAGAGGCCTTTGGTAGAGTACACCCTTTTCCTAGTAGTGCTAGCGTAGCACACCCCTGCCTAGTTGTTCTCGTAAATACACCCCCTTGGTGAAAAGTATTCTCCAAGTATTGTTACTATTCCAAAATACCTTGGCCCAAATACCTTGTAGTATTCCAAGGTTACCCTTATACTAAAAGCCCAGAAATACTATTATACTTTCCTTCAGTCACAAAACGAAACCCTAAGGAAAACCTTCATAGTCGGTTGAAGTGTTAAGTAGAAGTTGCGTAGAACTTCTAAGGGTTGTTTGGAGCGGGTTGGATCGCCCAGAGTAGGAGCTAAACGTTGCTCAGGATCGACATTTAATCTTGGATAATTTTGGGCTTATCAAGGTAAATATCTTGTCCCCCTATTGTAATTAGAGTTTACATACTGTTGAAGTATAAGAATTAAGTATAAGTTATATACAAGGAAGGTATATAAGAAGAGAATTGAACTGTACTTACATAGATTTGTATTCTGATGAGACTTGTGAAGTTTGTGGTAGGGAAGTGCTGCCCAATTTTCCGTAGAATCTTGTATCTAGATTTATTCTACCGAGTAGTCTAGACATTGATAGACTTGTATAACTGTTATAGGTTGAAGTACTGCGAGTAGCATATTCTACTCGAAGGGTGAAAAAGGATAGCATGATTACAGTACTTGGGAGCTATTTGCTAATAGTCGATAAATCGTCGCGAGGTATGTGATTCTTCCTATCCTCTTGAGCATGATATTTTAAAAGGAATATATTTAGTACGGTAGACGTACGTGTGTTAACTGAACGTAGTTTTACGGCAATGTCCTTTGACTTAAGCCTGAATAATAATAATCTTGAAGTATTTCAAGAGAATTAAGAAACCTTTTTTTAAAAGGATAATACTTGGTTTTGAAAGCTTAAGAAGTTATACTAGCTTTATGGGAAGTTAGGTATAACGACTTAAGATAGATAAAAGGAACGGTTTACTTAATTGTTTATGAAAGCCTTATATTGATTTCGGAAATGAGAATAAGTATCGAACAAACCACAGCAGCGCTAATAAAGGGAAATGTTTTGACTAATAAAGTATTATTAAAACCAGTAGAAACCTCCATTTGCATAGGAGCTAAGATGAGACAAAATGATATTTCCTAGATCATGGCTGCTTTAATAAGATTGATTATGAACAAGAATAACCTACTCACATATAAGACATATGTTTCTCAGATTGTGTTAAAAGAGAATTATATTTATTAAGTGATTAAGACTATGAACTACGAAACCTTTCGAAAATGAGAAACTTGAGCATTTGAAATTAGGCAAACTTGAATGTTTGGAAAATAATGTTATTACTTGATTTTACAAAGGGAAGTGTTTTAGTTTACTTAAAAGATAGTCACTCTATTTTTATACTACGGTATTGTGTGACTTTTGTAGAAACGGATCTTTTAAAGAATTAATGTATGAAGTGCTTTGGGGATAAAAACCCGAACTTGCTAACATAAAGTAGAAAGTACCTTGTGTGAATAACTTGATTGTGTTGGTTTGTGATAGCCTTGTAATACTTTCTTGTTGATTTGATAAGTAAACATGTTAGGATGCTACGTGTGTTAGTGTCTTGTGATGTTTGTGTAAAGGGGTTTCCCTTGTTGTGCTTATGTTATTTAACGATAAGCTGTTATGTTAGTATTATATCACTCACCTCTTGACATGATTAGGGGTTAAGGCGCCTCCGTCGGGGTAGACTCATGCGGTCTGTGTGACCTATGATTCGAGAATACCTCATGCGGGTCTGTGTGACCTATGCGGAGCTACGAGAGTTCCAGGTTAGTGTGCGGCCTTTGTGGTCATGCGGTCTATGTGGCTATGCGGACTGCGAGTCCAGGACGTTGCCGGGGAGTAGCTACCCTCGATGCGGGGAATACCTCATGCGGGCCTTTGGAGTGGCCTATGCGGAGCTGCGGGAAGTTCCAGGACTAGACGCGCATTAGATCTGCGGCGAGTGGCGGCCGATCATGTGGCGGTCTAGAGATCTCATGATACTGATTTATGACTTTGTTAAATGCGTGGGTTTTAGTAGTCGGCTATGCCTTCGTACTTACCGTGCGGTTTTATTATAACACGTGGGACACAGTGTTCATGTATTCCACGGTGCTTTTATATCATAGGCTAGGCGGTGAGGAAGGTATTCCACGGGCATGATTGATGTTGTGGGCGTGAGACCCATAGTTATATTTGAGTGATGACCTTGAGGCGTGAGCCCACGACTTGACATATTGCGATTTATTGTGATCGTAGTTTGGTTATCATACATGTCTCTGCTTTATATAGACTACCATGATTTCATTTCTGATATTTTGATTTCACATACTTGGTACTGTTATCGACCTCGCCGGGAGGCTGCGTTCATGCCGCGGTAGAAGTACACGATGTTGATCCCGCTTAGGATCACGATTGACGTTTTGGGAAGTTCCGTTTCTTTGAGGCTTATCTTTGGTATAGTCCCTGTCGTTGTAGGTACTTATTCGGGGTATGGCGGGCCCTGTCCCGCCATTGTTATTATATCATTCTTAAGTGCAGTAATCTTTGTTGTAGGAAGAGTTTGTAATAGGGATATAGCTGTTCGGATTCAGTTATATATATATGCCGTAAGGCAAGTTTTCTCAGATAAAGCTGTTTACACTTCATATTATCTCATGTCATGTTTTATATTATTGATTACTCGATGTTGTATCACTAGGGTGCGAGGTAAGACACGATCACGGCGGGTTGGTCATGACAAAAGTGGTATCGAGCGATTAATCCTCGGAAAGTGTCTGACCGTATCCGGTGAGTCTTGATTATCGGTGTGTTGTGCACCACACCAATGTCGAGAGGCTATAGGATATTTAGGATTGGTTTCCATTCTTCTCACTCTGAGATCGTGCCTTAGAGTGTTATAAGTTGGACCCTCTAACGTATTTCTTTCCCCTTACGATTATGCCTCGCGTAAGGCAACCCCGCCCGAGAAGGCAAGCGGAGAGCTGCGAGTAGAGCACGAGGGTTACGAGGCACAGCCCAACCATCACTGAGTTGGTGCTTCATTCGGGAGTTTGCGGCGTCGCCATCCCAGCAGAGTCTAGCAGCGGCCCGATTCCTAATGCGGCCATGATATTTGAACCTTGATTCGCGACGATGGCGAGGTATGGATTGCAAAGAAGGCGACCATTTCTAGCTATGGATTTAGCAACGAGTATTTTATGTATCGATTTATCGCGGGCCTTGATGAATATCTAAGAAAGGGTTGTGCAGAGTAGATCTTGATCGAGGCATGGCATGGCTGCGTCTGAGCTTATACAGCGGTAGAAAGCGTAGGGATCGACGGGTTAACCAAGATCGGCGAAGAGGCGAGCAGCGAGGTCCTTTGGTAACTTTCGGCGGACCTTACCGGCGTGATTGGTTATGCGCCTCCGCGGATCAGTGGTTCTCCGAGTTCGTGACGTTCGGGGTATGTAGGAGTTGGTCGAGAACTCGAGTACGCTAGTTCGCGGCTCACGTAGGTTTCGGCCACGGATTGATTTTCCTCGGTGTTCACGGTGTGGCAAGCGTCATCGGGAATGTCGTCTTTGTTGGTACTTGTTTTACTGCGTGTCGAGCCGTGTGTCGAAAAGATGTCCTAGTAGGAGGACTCGGTCTACGGATCGATTCTTGAGTCGGTGGTTCGGACAGGAAGGGTGTTAGCGAGGAGGCCACCCCACGCCGGTGTGGCGTTGTGGTAGATGTCATTTTGGGAGTGTCGTGCTTCTTCGACTTGTTATGCTTGCGGCCAGCGGGCCATTTGCGAGAATTTGTCCAGGCAGGTGGCGCGGATGTAGAGACTCGGCGCCAGGATCGGTGGCTAGTTCATCACCTTCCTAGCTATGCCAAGAGGCGGGATTGACTAGAACGACAAAGGGAGTGAAGCGAGAGATCTGGTATATCCTTAACCCTCTAGAGATTTGTATGTGTGATAAGATGAGTATATTTTAAGTGTTATGTTCAGATAGCATTGTGTTAATTATGAGCCTTAGAATATTATACGTAGAGACCTTAGATGTGAGGTCATCTTGAGTAAAAGATTTATTTTATGTTTGACCACTTATCGGAGTGCATAGTTCATGTGAGATATGTTTGTGTGATAAGTCCTGTGTAGTGTGAAAGGAAGAGGGTAGTTGAGCTACAAGACCACTAGGTTTTCGTGACTTGATTGTGAGATTGTTAGGATCGGGAACAAAAGTTTTCTTGCGATAGCAGTCGGGTTGAGGCCGATCGCGGGTCAACCGCGGCTTTGTTTGTAGTGGGGTCGGTTAGGTGGTCAGCGGTGGTAGGTCACGAGGGTGTTAGGCCCAAGTTTAGTTAACCATCGTGCGAGTTCGTGGATGCGTTCGACCGATGGTCGGGCCGATGAGTCAGCCATCTTGTCTTTCGATCGGGGCCAGTGTACTCGTGAGGTTATGCGAGATGTTATATCGGGAAGGTTGTAAGGCTGCATGAGGTGCCTACTTTCACCTTATGACAGACAGTGGAGCCCAGGTTACGGCTATTTCTTTTTCTGGAAGTTTTACCAGACAGGGTTAGGAACTCCGGTAAGTCTCAGTATCGCATTCACCCTTGGGCCAGTGTTTGGATTTCAGGGGTAGCTGTGAGGATTGTTGTCTCCTGTTGAGGAAGTGTTTATAGCTACCATTTCAGTATTTAGATGTCGCCTTATGAATGTCTTGTAGGGGCGGTAGTGTAGGTTGCCGGTCGATTGGTTTGATGTTGGCAAAGTTCAGATAGTTGGTTCATACTTGTTTCAGCAAAATATGGATAGGGTGAAGCTTATCCAGGAGAGGTTATTGACAGCTCAGAGTCAACAGAAGTCGTACGGATAATCGGCGTCGACACTTAGAGTTCAGGTTGTGGTGGGTTTTCTTGAGGTACCACGCGGAAAAGTGTGAACGAGTTTTGGAAAACAGAGGAAACTTAGCCCGAGTTACTTTGGGCCTTTTTAGATCATGTGAAGAATAGGCCATGTTGCCTATAGTTAGAGTTGCCGTCCGATGTAGGAGGCAGTACGTCCGGTCTTTCATGTTGCTATGTTCGGAAAAGTATCGGAGATCCATCCAGAGTGTTCCCGGTTAATGATGACCAAGTTGGAGGTAGTAACCCAGAGATTTTGGAAACAGAAGCGATGAAATGTGATAAGTTATGAGAAAGAGTTGAGTGTGCGAGAAGTGCAGCAGTAAGGAAGAAGCGAGCATGTGTTAAGAACATAGATGTGATCATTTCTTTTGTAAAATGAAGGTGCGAAGGGAGTATCTTTTAGCCCTTGGGTGGGAGTTTTTGTGATGTTAGGGGTGATTCCTCGTGGACTTGAATTAAGTATTTGCGCGTGTGTTATTTTACGGCCAGGTGTGGCATGATTGTTTTTCGAAAGCATAGTAGTGAAGACTATACTGGCGCATGTATGTTTTGAGACTTAGAAGGAACATTCGGGACGAATGTTTCTAAGGAGGGGAGAATGTTATACCCCGTATTTCCAGAGTATATACGTGAGGGCGTACATATAAAAGTTTAAGCCTTAAGTTAGGCAAGGACCGAAAATTTTGGGCACAACTAGCGAAAAGAATCGTTTTTCGACGAAACGTTTTCCGGACTTTGCGAAGGGAAAATTACGGCTATGTCATTTATTATTTTTGCGGATTTTTCCGAGAGATGAAATATTTTGGACCAACGAGAGGGTGACACTTGTCACCCTCTAGTGGGCGGTCAAGTTGGCCGAATGGTGCACGTTTTTGGCCATGTTTTGAGGCCTAAACCATGGGTCAATGTTTGTGAGGGATTTGTGGAGTAGGGTTAGGGTGCACTTGGGCAAATCTTGACCCTCCACTTGCCCCCCACTTGGCTTGATCTTGGCCGTTGATCTCCTATAAATACCCACTGTTGAAGACTTCTTCATCCACAATAATTTCCAAGTCTTGAAATCCTCCTCTTCTTGTTGCTCTCGTCCAAGAGCACCCTCCCCTTTGAGGCCTTTGGTAGAAGTACACCCTTTTCCTAGTGGTGCCGTAGCACACCCCTTACCTAGTTTTCTCGTAAATACACCCTTGGTAGAAAAGTATTCTCAGTATTGTTACTATTCCAAAATACCTTGGCCCAAATACCTTGTAGTATTCCAAGGTTACCCTTATACTAAAAGCCCGAAATACTATTATACTTCCCTTCATCCACAAAAGCGAAACCACAGGAAAACCTTCATAGTCGGTTGAAGTGTTAAGTAGAAGTTGCATAGAACTTCTAAGGGTTGTTTGGAGCGGGTTGGATCGCCCAGAGTAGGAGCTAAACGTTGCTCAGGATCGACATTTAATCTTGGATAATTTTGGGCTTATCGAGGTAAATATCTTATCCCCCTTTTGTAATTAGAGTTTACATACTGTTGAAGTATAAGAATTAAGTATAAGTTATATACAAGGAAGGTATTTAAGAAGAGAATTGAATGTACTTACATAGAACTGTATTCTGATGACTTGTGAAGTTTGTGGTAGAAGTCTTGCCCAATTTTAAAGTAGAATCTTGTATCTAGATTTATTCTCCGAGTAGTCTAGACATTGATAGACTTGTATAACCGTTATAGGTTGAAGTACTGCGAGTAGCATATTCTACTCGAAGGGTGAAAAAGGATAGCGAGATTACGATTTGGAGCTATTTGCTAATAGTCGATAAATCGTCGCGAGGTATGTGATTCTTCCTATCCTCTTGAGCATGATATTTTAAAGGAATATATTTAGTACGGTAGGCGTCGTGTGTTAATCGAGCGTAGTTTTACGGCAATGTCCTTTGACTTAAGCCTGAATAATAAGAATCTTGAAGTATTTCAAGAGAATTAAGAAACCTTTTTTTTTAAAGGATAATACTTGGTTTTGAAAGCTTAAGAAGTTATACTAGCTTTATGGGAAGTTAGGTATAACGACTTAAGAGAGATAAAAGGCAGTTTACTTAATTGTTTATGAAAGCCTTATATTGATTTCGAAATGAGAATAAGTATCGAACAAACCACAGTCGCTAATAAAGGAAATGTTTTGACTAATAAAGTATTATTAAAACCAGTAGAAACCTCCATTTGCATAGGAGCTAAGATGAGACAAAATGATATTTCCTAGATCATGGCTGCTTTAATAAGATTGATTATGAACAAGAATAACCTACTCACATATAAGACATATGTTTCTCAGATTGTGTTAAAAGAGAATTATATTTATTAAGTGATTAAGACTATGAACTACGAAACCTTTCGAAAATGAGAAACTTGAGCATTTGAAATTAGGCAAACTTGAATGTTTGGAAAATAATGTTATTACTTGATTTTACAAAGGGAAGTGTTTTGGTTTACTTAAAAAGATAGTCACTTTATTTTTATACTACGGGTATTGTGTGACTTTTGTGAAAAATCGGATCTTTTAAAGAATTAATGTATGAAGTGCTTTGGGGATAAAAACCCGAACTTGCTAACATAAAGTAGAAAGTACCTTGTGTGAATAACTTGATTGTGTTGGTTTGTGATAGCCTTGTAATACTTTCTTGTTGATTTGATAAGTAAACATGTTAGGATGCTACGTGTGTTAGTATCTTGTGATGTTTGTGTAAAGGGTTTCCTTGTTGTGCTTATGTTGTTTAACGATAAGCTGTTATGTTAGTATTATATCACTCACCTCTTGACATGATTAGGGGTTAAGCTTCACTCCGTCACGAGGTAGACTCATGCGGTCTGTGTGACCTATGATTCGAGAATACCTGCGGGTGCATGTGACTATCTTGCGGAGCTACGAGTTCGGGTTAGTGTGCGGCCTTTGTGGTCATGCGGTCTATGTGGCCATGCGGATCTGCGAGTCGGGGCGTTGCGGGAGTAGCTACCCTCGATGCGGGAATACCTCATGCGGGCCTTTGGAGTGGCCTATGCGGGTGCGGGAAGTTCGGGACTAGACGCGCGTTAGATAATGCGGGCGAGTGGCGGCCGATCATGTGGCGGTCTAGACAGATCTCATGTCTGATTTATGACCTTGTTGATCGTGGGTTTTAGTAGTCGGCTATGCCTTCGTACTTACCGTCTGATTTATTATGACACAGTGGGACACGGTGTTCATGTGTATTCCTTTGTGCTTTTATATCATAGGCTGGCAGCGGTGAGGAAGGTATTCCACGGGCATGATTGATGTTGTGGCGTGAGACCCATAGTTATATTTGAGTGATGACCTTGAGGCGTGAGCCTGACTTGACATATTCTTTGTTTTATTGTGAATCGTAGTTTGGTTATCATACATGTCTCTGCTTTATATAGACTACTATGATTTCATTTACAATATTTTCGATTTCACATACTTGGTACTGTTGTGACCTCCTTGAAGTGCGTTCATCTGCGCGGTAGAGTACACCGATGTTGATCCGCTCTTAGGATCACGATTCAGCGTTTTAGGAAGTTCCATTTCTTGGAGGCTTATCTTTGGTATAGTCCCTGTCGTTGTAAGTACTTACATTCGAGGGGTATGTCGGGCCCTATCCCATTGTTGTTATATCATTCTTAGAAGTGCAGTAATCTATTTGTGGCGAGTTTTAATAGGGATATAGCTGTTGATTCAAGTTATATATATATGCCGTAAGCAAGTTTCTCGAATAAAGCTTTACACTTCATATTATCTCATGTCATGTTTTATATTCCGCTGATTACTCTGATGTTGTATCACTAGGGTGCCCGGGGTAAGGCACCAGTCACGGTCCCGGGTTCGGGTCGTGACAGTAAGTCATGTGCCTCATTGACATTCTTTCTCATGAACGCTCCACCTGCTGCAGCATCAATAATGGTACGAGTAGTACCACTCAATCCATTATAAAAAATGTGGACCAGCATTCACTTCTCTATGCCATGATGTGGGCACTTCCTTTGCAAATCCTTGAATCGCTCCCATGCATCATAGAGCGACTCACCATCCACCTGGTAGTAATTGTTCAGATCTCCCCTTAACTTTGCAGCCTTGGAAGGAGGGAAGAACTTTGCTAGAAACTTTTAGGCCACGTAATGACGGAGTTGGCAAGCAGTGAGCTCAACCAGCTTTTGGCTCTATCCCTCAGTGAGAATGGGAAGAGCCTCAGTCTAATGGCATCGTCGGTAACACCATTGTATTTGAAAGTGGCACACAGCTCCAGAAAGTTTGCAATGTGCATGTGGGGATCTTCAGATGAAAGTCCCCCAAATTGTACTGTGTTCTGGACCATGTCCAGGATGGCTGGCTTGATCTCAAAGTTATTAGCCCCTATACTTGGGAACCTGATGCAAGTCTGTGCACCTGTGACCGTGGGAAGAATATAGTCCCCCAATACAGGCCCAATCAATATAATGAAGGGATGTTGTTAATGATATTTCGAATGCTCACGCAAGCGTACACATCGTTCACAAGTAATATAGTTTGTAAGACTGAATATCGTCCACAGAGACTGGTTTCTAAGTATTGTTCATCTATTTTATGTTATCTATTTAGCAAACGATATTTGATTGGTTTTTTTATTTAACTACTAGAATTATTGCAAGATTTAAACTAATAAAGTTGTAATCAGTTATGAATGAATTTGGGCTTCCAAAATCCTCGACTATCCACTTTATTTAATCCTTAATGCGACTAGAATGATTCTTCTTCTTCGTTAAGATAGCGGTTAACTAGACTGTCTTATATTCTGGTTAGGATATATAATCACTCAACCCCAGTGCAAACCCTTCTATATTTCTATGATAGGATTTACCACATAGGAGGATTAAGAACAGTAACCTATAATGCTACACAAGTATCGGGGTACTTTCGTCCGCGATTTTAACCTATGTCTAGTCAATTACAGCATATCCAAATCTCACCTTTCAGAATTTTGATTCGAAATCATATAGGTTATGATAATAAGTGATCAATTAATTATCAAACATTCATACCAAATATTGACTAAATCTTAATCAAGTGAAGAAGAAATCAAACTACTGCATTAATTCATGAATAAAAGTTTCAAGCGATTCATAAGAAAAGCCCTAATAGAGTGTTTAGCTCCTAGTCATAGTCACGCTAAGAACTAACACAATATCCATACAAAAACTGAATTAAAAACGAAAGAATAAAAATTACATAGAACAAAGTCTCCAATTGTAGCTCAAAATCCGCTTTATGTTGTGTTGTGTTGTAGAATGACCAACCTCCTTCATAGCATTAATCCTAGGGCTTAAATATCCTCTGATTTTCATGTCCTATGGACCAATCTGCCCTTAGCCAATTTGCCTTCGGAATTGAAATTTCCCATGTCGGCACCGCGGTGCCGAAACTCCTGCAGCTTCTCAGCATAAATGGCACTGTGGTGCTGAAAGTCCTGTGACTCCTCGGTAAAATATGGTACCGCAGTTCTGCATAGTGGCACCGCGGTGCTGCCTTCTTTCGCTCTGAGTTGCCAACTTTCGTCCTTTTCGCCTCGGGAGCACCTTTTCTGCCCATTTCTCATTGTTTTTTGTCATTTTACCTTTTTGCACCGCTGTGATTCAAAAGAAAGAAAAACAAACCTACTACTATACTAAACATAATAAAAATGAGTAAAATACCAACTAAAAATAACTCAAAAGGTGTATACAAAATACGCCTAATAGTTGTCCAATTAGGGTTCCCTAAAGTATATAGAAGAATCACATTGGGGTTGTCATGCTCAATGGCTACCCTTCCTCCCGAATAGCTAGGCAAAATCACATCAGGACTGTTAACCCTTGATGGCCACTCTTCCTCCCAAATGGCTAGGCAAACCATATCGAGGCTATTGACCCTCGATTGCTATATTTACTCTCGAATAGCTAGGCAACCCACACTAGGACTATTGATCTTCAATGACTATCCTTCCTCCCGAATAGAAAGGTAAACTATAGTAGGATCTATAGTGACTATCATTCCTTTCGAGTAGCTAAGAGAAAAAAATTAAAAATCATGGCAAGTTAGATGAATCACAATCATAGCATAGAAGTCGAATAATTCATTATGGATTATGTTCATCATCCCATTAATAGGGGCACATCAAGTCATTAATAGATTAAAAATTCATGTTCAAGTCATTAAATAAGTTTCAACTTCAACAAAACTCATTCATAGGCAAAACACATAAAATATCCAAGCTTCCCAAATCAAGTTTTAAACGTCCCTTATACAAATAAATCATGTTCGAAGTACAAGGTTATAAACATGTTTCAACAATCCTTTGATAGGTAAATCATGAATACATATATATAATATTATACAACTAGGGTTTCATGAGGGTTGTCCCTCACACACATGAAACCTATCAAAGAAATTATTTTAATGGATGAAAAGTATGTTAAAAAAAAGACATATCTCTAATCCCACTACAATGCTACCAAACAGAATATCTGTTGAGTCTATTTTTAGTATTGTTTTAGGGAGTCTTTTGTTTGTCTTTTAGTATTTTGTACATTATTATGCGTATTGTTTTGTGTTTTCAGGTTGTAAACGATTCAGAAAGGAATAAGGCAAATTCGAAGGAAATAGACGGCAATTGAGGGCAAGAATGCATATCTAGTCTTAAGAGCTAAGTCGAAGAATCCATGGAAAGCTCAGAAGGCAGTCTAAACCAAATTCCGTACGAAAAAGGGCGAAGAGCCGCAGCGCTGGAGGCAAGAGTTGCGGCACTGAAGAGCCATGGCGCCCAACCATAAGAGACGTGGCACCACATCACCCGAGAGCACAGTTGGTTTCTGCCAAAGAAGTGTCGCGACGCCACCCTGATAGAGCCACAGCGCCGACGACTGTGAAGTTACGAAAAACCTAATTTTTACGAGGGTAAAATGGTCTATTTGAGGAGTTTTTGTGATATAAACTTTGGGAGGCAGATTTTGAAGGGATATCACACTTTGGAGGAAAGAAACAAGAGATGAAGACACAATTAGAGATACATATTATTCAAGTTCTTTTTTTTTTCTTAATTCAATTCATGTTGGTTTTTAAGACATTTAGTTTTATTAGCATGTCTATGAACTAATTTCTTTATTAGGATTTTCCATCGATTCACTTGAAACTCTATTATGAATTAATGCATTTCTAGTGTTTCTTCTTCATCGATTCACTTGCATTTATTGAATGAGAATTAATTGGTCATTAGTTTTCATTACTTATATGATTTCAAATCAAGATCTGAAAATGGAGATTTAAATATGTTATAGTTGATTAGACATAGGTTTAATCTTGAACGAGAGTATCATGATTGCCTGTGTAGTTTTAGGTTGTTGATCTTAATCCTCCTATGTGGTTGAATTTATAATAGAAATATAGAAAATTCTCACTTAGGTTGAGTTTTGATATGTCCTAACCGGAATATAGAACACCTCAGTTAACCTGCTATCTTGATAAGAAGAAGAATTGTTAGTCTTGCATTAATGAATGATATAGTAGATAGTTGATGAGATTGGAAATACTAATTACCTTCATTACTGAGTTAAACTCCGTGTGTTTTAATTCTTATTTTATTCCTGCAAATTACGTTAGTTTGTTAATTCTTAGTTTAGAAATCTCAATCTATATTCGTTTACCAAATAGAAACCAAAGATTAATTAGTTGGTAATTGATAATTCAGTCTCTGAGGATGATACTCGGTTTTACCGAATTATTACCAAACTGTGATACGTACACTTGTTTAGCATATAGAAATCTCGCAACAGGTTTTTAGCGCCGTTGTCGGGGACTGATGTATTATCAATATCAACATAATTAATCTTATTTCTAATTTGGTTGTTCCTAGAACACATTTTTGCCTTTATCTGCGTGCATTGTTTTTTTTATAAATTTTTAGTAGCTTTGTTGTATGCGAAGCAGAAGAGGGGCAGATAGCCTTGTTCCTCTTAATCCGGAGATTGAGAAAGTGTGTAAGCAGAATCGAAAGAACAAGAGACTTGTTGATTCAACTATCATGGCAAACACAGACCTCTAGGAGTTAGAGAGAAGTTTCTCTCACTAAGAAAACGCTCTCAACGTTTTCCCTTAGTTGCTCCTTCGGTTTTTCCTCATCTTCCCCCCCTAAGATTTTCGTTTATTTCCCAATGGTTTAATTGTTAATGTTCACAATATGAAGAAGTCTAAACGTTACACACGTTCTAGCAATGATTCAGGAGGATCAAGCAGTTCGACTAAAGCTAGAACAAGGAAGAAAAAAAAGAGTGGCGGCAGTCCAACAATTGCCGAGGAAAATCTTATTCCGGCAATCTCAGACCCTTCTGTGTTGGTTCATGTCACGCCAGACTCGCGCTTTCCATTAGAGAATGTAGTAGACGATTCTATGCTACAAAGGATACATGAATGGGGCAAAAATATAGAAATTGAAAGCTTGGATATAAGTGAATTTGAAGGCGGAACTTCCGGCAGACAGGGTCTTTTACCGATAGCCATTGACACCCCTAATGCTACTATGGTGGTCGATCATTCCACGGGCCAACTAGTTGATAACGGGATCATTTCGGAAGAACAGGACAGTCACTCAAACATTAGTACCCCGACACTACCTGGTAATTTACTCAGGTTAGCCGGAAAAGGGTTAAAATCTGGGCCAGGCATTGCAATTGATGAAACAAGGCGCGATGGCATACTCGGGTCAAAACCGGGTCTGGGCGCGGGTCAGAAGTTCATGACGGGTCGGGCAGGTGTCCATGGGTCCAAAACTAATCACGTCTTGTATGAATCAAAGTCAGTTGATAGCATTGAAGGTACTCCTATCCCCAAGAAGATTGTGCGTGCCAAGAGAACAAACTTTAATGCCCCGGGAAACGATGTGACTCCTCCCATTACGGGTCGGGGCATGGATCAGAAGGATAAGGCGGGTCAGGCGGATAATAATGGAACTAGGAATATGCACTTTATGCAAGGATCATGGTCAGATGTGGGACACGAAGGGATTTCTATCCCCAAGGATCCTAACGATATTGTTGAGGGTGCCGAGGAGTCACTCATTAATGTTGCGGGTACCAACGGTTCACTTACAAGCACGGGTCTTTATGATGGTCAGATTTTCAAGACGGCTCAGGTGGATAACCATGGGTCATTGACTATTCCCGTTATACAAGGAGCTAAGTCAGTTGTGAGAAACAAAGCAAATTCTATTTCCAAGGAGCCTAGGAACTCCATGACCATTAATAACGCGGGAGCCGAGGGGTCAGACTTGAATGACACGGGATCCAAAGAGCCCTCTCGTGTATTAAGACAATAACCCCAGATTTCTTTAAGTGTCACTAATGAAGCCTTCCCTACTTTAGCTAGTTTGCTTAGTGGAGTCAATCTCAAGAATCACAACAAACCTTTCGTCTTTAATACTTCCTTGGGTATGAGTAAAGTCTTGAACATACCCCCTCTCTCATCTAATACCCCTTCACTACTCTCTGAAATACACAACACCTCACCCCTTCTATCTTCTCTTCCTTCTATTCCTCCTGAAACCCAACACAAATTCCCTACCCTCCCAAATGGCACGCGAATCCTCTCTCCTATCGCGGGCCCAAGCTCAATTCCTTCTACCCATCCCCCTCTGTCTATACCTCCGGAAATACCTCCCAATGATTTACACACTAATGCATCTTCTAAACAACATCAAATTCCAATCATGCTGACTCATAGCAATCTTCCCCCAAACCATGGCAAAGGTACCATCCCTCCCAAGAAGACTTATGCTGGAGTCTTTGCGGGAACTAGGATTGAGGCAAAAGGTATGAAGTTACAATTTATTGAACAACAAGGGGCGGAAGTAGATATAGAAGCTGAGGATGAAGTTCCATTCATAGAAACATGGGGCTATTGCCTAATAGGTTGCTTCACGGGTCCCTTCCCGGGAAGAGAAGCATTGAATACCATTGTGAAAGGATGGGGAGTTAAATGCCGTATTATACCATATGGCAAAGGCTGGACGGTGTTCAAATTCATGACGGAGGAGGAGCGCACTAATGTACTTCACGGAGGCCCTTATATGGTCTACGGGAAAACTATGATGCTCAAGGCTATCAATAAAGGAGTTCTAATAACGGATGATTTATTCATGGACATTCCTATTTGGGTCACTTTTCCGGACATTCCCCTTTCTATTTGGAGTGCAACGGGCCTTAGTAAGATTGCTTCACGTGTAGGAAAACCTCTTTACACGGACCAATATACTAAGGAAAGGTCAAAAATGAACTATGCAAGAGTTCTAGTAGAAGTGGATGTCAGCAAGGAGCCAATAATGGAATTTGTCGTCAAACTCCCCGATAACAGAAGGTATACTCAAAGGGTAAACTATGAGAATTACCCGGACTTTTGCTATCATTGTGCGGCTTTTGGACACAACCACTTGAAGTGTAGGAAGCTGAGGGATGATATCAACAATGAAGAAGCTCCAAAAAATCGCAATACTGAGGTACCCCCTAACAATAAGGAAGATTCTACTTGTTTGGAGGTCAACAGAGGTACGGGTGGAACCAACCCTCCTCCCCCTCATCCACCAACTTCTCAACATCCCGCAGATGCTGATAACTTGATGGACATTGAAGAAAGTGAGCACACAACACCTCCTGGTACCGGAAGTTTGGGAGAAGCATCGCATGCCGCGGGTCCTCCGGTTTTTGGTCATTCTGGTCCATCAAGTTTGCGGGAATCTCAAGCAAGGTCCTCACTGCCTAATTCTCACCATGGCAGTGCACAACATGTTAGGATGAGTTATGATTCAAAACATTCTGATTCTGAGGTGCCTATGAACCCGCCACCTTCATTAGATGGAGAAACATACAAGGGTGCTATGGAAAAGGCTCAACTTGTGTCATGTAACGTTAACTTTGAACGCGGGGAACATAGCTTGAGTGAACCACATGCTATGGCTTCCAGCAACAAAGAAGATGGATGGAAAGAAGTTTTGTCTAAGAAGAATGTGCCGAAAGGCAGTGGAAAGGCGAAGGCAGCAAAGCGCGGAGGTGCTAACAAAACCTCATTTGTTTCCTAATGAAAATACTTTGTTGGAATGTCCGTGGTCTTTGCGGACAAAGGGATAGGGCAGCCACGCAAGCTCTAGTGTGTAGTATCACAAAACAACATTATGCGGCTATGATTTGTCCATTGGAAACTAAACTATCTAGGGCAAGGACAGAGTCTTTCTCTACTCTAAGATTCAAAGCTTGGAACTTTTGCTCCAATTTGGAACTCATTAATGGCGGAAGAATGCTATTACTATGGGATCCCTCCAGGGTCTGTTGCGAAGTGCTTGGAATGGACTCTCAGCATATCCATGTCCAGGCAAGTTGCAATATAACACAAGTGTCCTTCCTTGTCACCTTTGTGTACCCAGTTTATAGCATCTCAGATAGAAGGAAGCTTTGGCATCACCTTACTCACTTGGGCATTGGCATCACTAAGCCTTGGATGATTATGGGAGATTTCAACACTTATTGCTACCCACATGATAAGGCGGGGGGTCCTCCTCTCACGCCTTATGCACTTAGGGATCTTGGAGATTTCAGGAATTCTCATGGACTAGAAGACACTCCTTCTTCCGGTTCCTTCTACACTTGGACAAATGGTTCGATTTGGTCCAAGCTTGATAGAGTGTTGATGAATCAAAATTGGAGTGATTTGACCCTGGAATGCACGGCCAATTTCTTGCCTATGGAACCTGTCTCGGACCACTGTCCTGTGATAGCCACGGTTATTGCATCCTATAATGTTGGGAAACGTCCTTTCAAGTTCATGAATATGTGGCTTTCTCACCCAGCCTTCGAGGACATAATGACTTCATGTTGGAGACAAGACATATTGGGAACTGCTCAATTCGTCCTAGCCTCAAAATTGAAAGCCTTGAAGCAACCATTAAGGGCATTGAACATAAGTGCCTTTGGGGGTATTGAACAAAGACCAAAAGGGGCAAACATGGAGTTCAATGAGGCTATCAATGCACACATGGAAAATCCCTTTGACGAGGAGGTAAAAGCCAAGGTTAAGTCCTCAAGAGCTAGAGCAAACACCTTACTGGAAGCAGAAAGACACTTCATAAGGCAGTCAAGCGAAACACTTGATTGGAAGTGATAGATGCTCCAAATACTTTCATAGCCTGATCAAGAGGAGTAATGTCAGGAACTCAATCAACTTTCTTGTTAAAGCCAATGGTACTATCACTACATCACCAGGAGAAGTTAGGAAGTTGCTTGTTGAATTTTACAAGGATCTATTAGGTACATCCCGATCCACTACCAGCTTCGATCCTGAAGTGTTCAACTATGGCCCGAAGCTAAGTGAAGAGGAGAGATTACAGCTTTTGCATTTCATCACCCCAAAGGAGATTTGGGAAGCTCTTTCTGATATAGGCAATGACAAGGCACAGACCTGGATGGTTATTAGTGCCTTTTCAAAAATAGATGGAGAGATGTGGGCCATGATGTTGTAAGAAGTGTCCAAGAGTTCTTCTCTACTGGAGTTCTTTTGAAGCAGGTGAATCATACCATCATTACACTACTACCAAAGACTGATCATGATCCTAAGGTAAATGATTTTAGGCCCATCGGATTGACTAATGTGGTCTATAAGATCATCACAAAGATTCTAGCTAACAGAATGACATTGATTCTTCCTTCTCTCATTGACAAATCCCAAGGGGCTTTTGTGAAAGGAAGAAACATGATGGACAACGTATATGTGGCACAGGAGCTTGTGAGAGGTTTTAATAGAACCAGAGTCTTACCAAGATGTATGCTTATGGTGGACCTTCGGAAAGCATTTGATACAGTCTCTTGGAGTTTCCTTGAATTGGTACTAAGAAGTCTAAAATTTCCAGACAGATTTATAAGTTGGATCATGGAATGTGTTAGCTCAACCTCCTTCTCCCTTTCTATCAACGGTGAGCTACATGGATACTTCAAAGGTAAGCGAGGCCTAAGACAAGGTGATCCTATGTCCCCTACTCTCTTTATCTTGTGCATGGAATACCTCTCAAGGATGCTTAAAATGAAGGCTGAGGCAAGAGCTTTCTCATTTTTTCCAAAGTGCAAGAGATTGGGCATTACTCATCTTGCATTTGCGGACGACCTCATGCTTTTTGCCAAAGGAGATATATCTTCAGTTGGGATTCTTATGAATTGTCTGGAAGAGTTGGAGGCTGTCTCAGGGCTAACTCTTAACCCGTCTAAATCCTCTTTCTACTTAGCGGGAGTGCATATTACAGTTCGTGACTTAATATTGTCCAGAGTTGGATTCGTCATTGGTAGCTTTCCGGTACGATACTTGGGGATCCCTTTGTCCCCAATTTCAGTCTCGGTGGACCAATTTACTCCATTCACTAGCGCAATTTCGAATTACATTCAGAAATGGGGGCATCACACCCTATCTTATGCGGGTAAGCTGGAACTAATCAGGTCGGTTGTCCAAGGGGTTGAGAGTTTTTGGTTTCGGGCACTTCCTATCCCGACCACTATTATCAACAAGGTACGGTCTGCTTGTATTCAGTTCTTATGGGGAGGGAAACCACCAAGAGTCGCTTGGGATGTCATTTGCTTGCCTCAATCTGAAGGAGGCTTGGGTCTAATGAACATCAAGGAATGGAACCATGCCTTGCTATCCAGGACTATTTGGCAAACTCACACGGATGCAGATTCTCTATGGGTCCAATGGATCAATAGCCACTATTTGAGAGGTATAACAATTTGGGACTATGAGGTACGTCCTAGGGACTCCCCCTTATTCAAAAGGATTTGTGGGATCCGCGACAAATTTGTTTCTATCTTTGGTAGCCATGGTGATGCGATTGATGGCTTTACAAACTGTTGTAACAACGGAAAATTTGATTCCAGTCTCGTGTATGATATCTTGCGCACTCCGCATGTTAAAAAACCTTGGATGTCACAAATTTGGAAAGGCTTCATTTGTTATACCCCGTAGTCCTGACCCTACGTATGAGAGCGTACGAAAGCATGTAAGACTTAAAATTTTCAAAGGATAGGTTGACGGATTATTCCGGACGGGTTTTAGTCAACTTTGATGCGGGTTATGACCCGATACATTGAGAGTTCCTAAGTGTTTCAAAGGCCTAGGGCGTAGTTCGTGGAGTCTAGATTCCAACGCAACCAACCGTTCGTCGATAGGACGTCGGAGTAGAAAGTTATGAGAATTACAAGTTCAGTGCGCAGTCGGACAGAAATGTGTTTGGACAAAGCGCGACAGGGCGACGCGGATCACGAGGTCATGGCGCCAAAAAATGCGAGGGTCGCTGAAGTTGCAGCGCGCGCTGGGATAGCAGCGCATGGCCAAAGTTGAGAGAGGCTGCGGGGTTTCAGTGTGTGGCCAGGCGAGATTTTGGGCGGAAAAAACTTAGAAAAGTCGATTTTCTTTTAAAGACCTTGGGAGGGTGACAAGTGTCCCCCCCCATCTGATTTCTTGCATGCAATATATTGACCAAGTCTTGAAGACTTGGTCATCTTCCAATTTCTCTCCCTCTCTCTAAAAATCAGCTCCTCCTTCTCTCTACATTTCCAAAGGAAATCCAAGCCTAAGGAAAAATCTGAAAAGTTAAGAACAAAAAGGAAGCTTGTGGCTAGCTTGTGGTGGTGTTCTTGACAAGGAAGCTAGCAAGATATTTGGAATAAGTTTGGCTAAAACTCTAAGGTAATGATTCTTCCTTTAGATTTAGTTTATAGTGTTGCATGTTAAGAAGAAAGAACTTGTGGTAGTAAATAATGCTCTTAGAGTCATTGCATGCTAGAAATGTGGTTTGGATATGAAAAATGGGTTAAGAAGAGATTATGAGCATGTTGTAGCCTAAAAACTACCTTAGAATTGTTAAGGGAATTGTTGTACCTTTTGGGGCAGAATTTTACACACTCAAGTTTAGGTGTGTAATCCCCTTTGAAATGTTGGATTGTTGAGCCTTAAATGTGGCGTTTGGATGATAAATTCGGCCTTGTGAAAGGTGGCAAAGTATGTAGAAACAAAGGAAATGCTGTCCAATTTTCCATAGAATTTAGTGGCTTTGAGTTTAGATTATTCTACATTGGAATTAGAGGTTAATAAACGTATCATGGTTATTTTAGGTTGACATATTACTTGCGGTAGTTTGGACTTAGCAAGTGGATTGATCAACAAGGTATGTGAAGCTTTCCTATCTCTTGAGCATGAATAGATGAAACTATGTAGTACGGTAGACGTACAAGATTTGGTATTCTTACTTGTTTAAGTATATAATGACTTGTTTCGTTTTAAGAATGTATAAGTCCCTTGGTTAGGGGAAAAGTATGATTTTACTAAAATATAGAGTTAATATAACAACTTTATGGAAAGTTGGTTTATTAGCTTCATAAAAGGTTAATGAGAAGAGGTTTACTCTAAAGTAAGATAAGTATATGAAGAGGCAAATTGGTTTTAAGGCATCAATTGCCTAAGGGTTTTTATGTGCAAAGAAGAGTCACTTTTTTTAAAAGAATTGAAGTATATAGTACTTGGGTTAAATTCTCGGTTTTTCTTTTATTAAAGATATGATTAAGTGCCTTAAGTAAACTAAAATGAGAGGGTATATGAACAAGACTAATAAGAAGTTATAAGTTTTCTTAACTTATTTATGATTATGATATGATGGCAGTTTGAGCTAGGGTAAGAGTATATCTGAGGGGCAAGCCCCAAGATCGTTATACCACCTTCTCCAGGGTAAGAGTATGTCTGAGGGGCAAGCCCCAAGATTGTCATACCACCTTCTTCAGTGTAAGAGTATATCTGAGGGGCCAGCCCCAAGATCGTTATACCAGCTGCTTCAGTGTAAGAGTATATCTGAGGGGAAAGTCCCAAGATCGTTATACCATCTGCTTCGGGGTAAGAGTATATCTGAGGGGTAAGTCCCCAAGATCGTTATACCACCTGTTCCGTGGATTTGCTACCCATGATGCGAGGAATACCTCATGCGAGTCCTTATGGGCTTATGCGGGTGAAATAGTCCCATGCGGTAGTCTGACCTATGCGAGGAATACCTCATGCGGGTCCACAGGACCTATGCGGGTGAAATAGTCCCAGGAGTAGGGGTGCTTATTGATACTACGGGCGAGGTACCCTGTTTTGATCCTAAGGCCCCTATTTTATGCAGTATTATATATACTTGTCACTCTCATTGTTAGTAAGGCACAGTAAAAGGTATTTTGATTTTCTTCTATGACCCCAGCTTACTTTTAGACTTATGATATCATTATTACAGTATTTTCCAGCTTTACATACTTGGTACATATTGTGTACTGACCCCCTTCCTCGGGGGCTGCGTTCATGCCGCAGGTAAGGGTAAGCAGATTGAGGATCCTCGTTCTTAGGATCACTATTCCAGTGTCAGAAGCTCCATCCCTCCGGAAGCTTGTCTATTGGTACGGATATTCCCTGATGCTATAGGTATTTTGTACAATCGAGTATGGCGAGGCCTGTCATACGATTGTTATCTTTAGAGTGCGTGGTCACCTATGTGTTTTGGGCTATAAGAATCCGTTGTACTACTATACTTTTGTTTAAAGAATGTTTTATGGAAGGCAGCCTTATCGGCTGGCCAGTGATGTTTACCTTTTTATAAGTTATGTGTTATGTATGTTCATTGCTATTCTCGACATATACGGACAGTACCTTGAGATACGATCGCGGCCCGGGTGGTCGTGACATCATTCCTCCCAAATTCTCTTTCATGTGGCTAAATTGCAGAAAGCGGTTAGCTACAAAAGATACTCTTTCATATCTCAACTTGGAGGATAAGTCTTGCGGGTTCTGCAAGCAAGCTAATGAAACAAGGGAACACCTCTTCTTTACTTGCCCCTTCACACGCTTGATTTGGAAGAGCATAAAAGATTGGTTGGGCATTAGAAGAGAGATGACAACTGTTGAAAGCTCCCTTAAGTGGATTAAGAAAGATCACCGCGGGACAAGCATCCGAGCCAAAGCTATTTTGCTTACTTTTTGCATAGTGGTCTATGAGATTTGGAGGGCAAGAAACACGTTGCTCTTTGAAGGAACAAGCTTTCCGGCAGAGGAGGTCATTGCAAGAATCAAAACAACATCTTATAGAGTTCTCTATGATTTTATCCCCTCCTGTAATGACACCTTTGAGTGACAACCCCTCTCCTCCCCCCTTTTCTTGTTTACATTACGTTGAGGCTTGAGATCCCTCAATGACTGATTGTAGCCAATTTTCTTTTCGTTATTAGTAATAATATTTGCATTTACCTAAAAAAAAAACTATCATGGCAAACCAACATTATAATAGCGAGTTGAAAGGAGGTGTACCATCAAGGATGAATGAAGCATCCCAGAATCCTGCTGAGTGGAGCTTAAGGGATTATATATTACCAACTATTACAGGAGTGTAGACATTCATAAGGCCACCAGCCGTGGGGGAAAATAATTTTGAGATTAAGCCAGCCATCCTACAGATGGTCCAAAATACAATTCAGTTTGGTGGATTGCTCTCAAAAGATCCACACATGCATTTGGCGAATTTCTTGGAATGATGTATTATATTTAAATACAATGGTGTTTGTGATGATTCCATTAGGGTGAGGCTTTTTCCATTCTCACTTCGGGACCGAGTCAAAAGCTGGTTGAACTCTCTTCAGGCAAATTCTATCACTACTTGGCAAGATATGGCTCAGAAATTTCTTGCCAGACTCTTTCCTCCATCAAAGGCCACGAAGTTAAGGGGAGAAATGAACAATGTATGATTCTTGAGAGGTTTAAGGAGTTGCAAAGGAGATGTCCTCACCATGGAATTGAACAGTGAATGCTGGTCCATAATCTCTACAATGGGTTGTGTGGTACTACTCGTACCATAATTGATGTTGCAGCTGGAGGGGCATTTATGAGTAAAAGTGCTAACGAAGCGTATGAACTATTAGAATATATGACCACAAACAACCATCAATGGTCTGATGAGAGATCAACAAGTAGTAGAAAACCAACAGGGGTTCATGAGTTAGATACCATCATTGCGTTAACTGCTCAAGTTGCTTCCTTGATGAAGCAATTGCAACAGAATATTGTGTCCGCAAATGTTGTTCAGATGCAAGTGGTTTGTGCAATTTGTTGGGGTCCACATACTTTTGATAGGTGTACAACAACGAATCCAAATAATGTTCCTATGGACCAAGCTTAGGTTAAAGCAGTTGGGAATTTTCAAAGGTCGTACAACAATCCATTCTCCAACACTAATAATACTGGGTGGATGAATCACTTTAACTTTTCATGGAGAAACGACCAAGGCCAATAGTCACAGTTTCAAGGGAAATATCAGAACTAGAAGCAACAGTTCCAAGGGCAGTACCAACAGAGCAGTCCGCAACATCCAATGAATCAATCTTCACCTTCTTAGCAGTTTAGGCCACAAGTCCCATAAGAGAAGCCTGGTGAATTGAGAGCAGCGTTGTTAACCCTCACCAATTCTCAAACTCAGTTCATGATAGAGACAAGATCCTCTATTCGAAATTTGGAGATGCAAGTGGTGCAGTTAGCAAGCATGTTAAATAAACGACCTCAAGGGAATCTGCCTAGCAATACCGTTGTGAATCCGAATGAGCAGTGTTAGGCCATTACCTTGAAGAATGACAAATAAGTGGAGCATGTTGCAACCCTACCACATGTTGAAAAGAATGACGTGTTGGGAGAGACATCTAGTTTAGATAAATAAGGGGTTACTGAAGACCACCCTACTATAGAAAAGGCACCACCAGCGGTTATTATTGACACCCAAATCAGCATTTCATACCCTCAAAGACTTCAGAAGAATTCTATTGATAAACAACTTTCCAAGTTTTTAGAGGTGTTCAAGAAGTTGCACATCAACATTCCCTTTATTGATGTCTTAGAGCGGATGCCCAGTTACGTGAATTTATGAAGGAAATTCTCTTTAAATAGAGAAAGCTAAAAGAGTATAAAATTGTGGCATTAACGGAGGAGTGCAGTGTTATTATGCAAAAGAAGCTTCCCCAAAGATCCAGGGAGTTTCACTATACCCTGCACTATAGGAAATTTTGAATGCAAGAATGTTTGTATGATTTGGGGGCAAGTATTAATTTAATGCCTCTTTCTGTGTTTCGTACACTTGGTTTGGGTGAAGCTAGGTCTACAACAGTTACATTACAGCTGGCAGACTATTGAAGCATCCACGAGGCATCATTGAAGACGTGCTAGTAAAAGTGGATAAGTTCATCTTTCCCGCTGATTTCATTATTCTGACTATGGAAGAAGATGAAAATATGCCCATCATCCCAGGGAGACCCCTCTTAGCTACAGGGCGAGCATTTATAGATGTTGAAAAGGGCGAATTAAAACTTCAAGTCCAGGGGATCGACGACTATTTTTCCATTGATGTAATTGCAAAAGTTGTTTCTGAGAAAATCTTTCAGAGTAATGAGGCTCTGGAAGTAGGATTAACGCAAAGCAAGAAAGATGACATTGAAGAGACTTAGTGTGGGAGTATGTCAAGTGTGTGAACTCCTATGAGCCCGACTATAGGAAGAAATACAAAAATATGTGGAAGACGAAAAAAAAGAAAAAAAGAAAAAAGATGCTATCCTCATGAAATCTAAATAAAGAGGAAATATGCGTCCAGCTAAATGACATTAACGACAGCGCTATTGGGAGACAACCCAACATTTTAATTGTGTTATTTTATTTTGTTTTGAACAATCTCACAATCTTGTTGTTTCTTGGTATATGTTTTTGATATCAGCTGAATTGGGATCCAATTGTGAGTGAAAAGGGACCGCGAGATGCCAAAAGCAGAAGCGAAAATTGAAGTATCTGGAATGGAATATGCTGCGCCTGGATGTAAACGATGGCGCTGAAAGGCGATGAGTCAAAAATTTCGATCTTTGAGCGCGCGACGCCCAGATGTAGAGCTGCAGCGCTTGGGAGGCAAAAAGCAAAAAATCACTGAAGTGTGAAGCGCCGCAGCGCCCAGATGAAGAGCCGCGATGCTTGGGAGACAGAAAACTGAAACTTTTTCATTAGATAAAAGAGTTGCGATGCTAGTAAGAGGAGCCGCGGCGCCTGGGGGATACTCGATCGCGCCGTAGCGATGGAAGGGAAGAGCTGCGACGCTCGTTCGTTTTTCTGAAATAAAAAGCCCCCCTTTACGTAAATATCCCCAAATACATATAACCATTCTTTTTCTCCTTCTTACACACCAAAACTTCAAAAACCCTAGAAATCTTGTCTAATTCCAATCCCCTCTCCCATAAACACTCTTCCCCCTTTTTAATTCCTCCACCTATTCTCTTTTACCTTTTTTCCCATCCCATATTTTCCCGAAATCAGCCCTGTCCAGACCCTAAAATCCCAAACCTTCAAAATTCCTCTATAGGTCATCAAAGCTTCAACACTTGGGAAATAAAGCATCGCATAATGTATCTCTCCATATGGTAAGTATTGTATTCGGGCTTCTTGAAGTGTTGTGATTTTTGTTTGTGCAAGTGAAGTGAATTATGAGGCATTGATTGTGGTCTTGTGGTGAATATCGCTATTGTGGAGTATTTCTTACTGAGATTGTTGTTGCTGAGATTTATTGTTGAGGTTGAGTTGATTTACTGGTTGGGAAGCAAATAAATTAAGGGGAAGCTCTACCCAAAAAATTTTAGACGTGCCTACAGGTTGAAATTGGTCCGAAGAGAACTAGTTCCAGAGCAACCACTTCTAGGACATCCGTAACTGACCATGATGCAATTAGGTTTTCCAACATAGCGGCCCAAGATAGGTACACCAGACTATGCACCCCTTCTCTAGTTGTAGAAAGGGGCATGGAATTCCACACTGATCCATATGACGATCAAGTATATAAGCCAATTCGAGAAATGATCGTCGGTAGAGGTTGTGAAGAATTTTTGAATCTTCATTTAAAAACACTAATCTCTCAATCGTGTATGAGTTCTATGCCAATTTTTTCCAGAGCAAGAAGACACTAAATGCTTTGTCCGTGGAAAAAGGGTGCCAGTTGGGACAAATGAGATTAATGCGGTGTGTGGGATCCCCAATGTGATGATAGAGGACGAATATGAAGAAGATGAAGATGAATATCAGGCCTGGAGGCGCTCGAGGATTGAGTGGATTGATGTTGCTGAAACAGTGGGATATTTAGGGGCTCGGTGCACAAACACCTACAATGAACCCAAATGTATGCATCGATGCCAGTTTAACAAGGTTGCTAACGCGTGAAAGTACTTTGTAAGTGCCCGGCTGATTCCTTCCACTCACTTTTAGATATACCAACAGATCGTATTAATTTGGTGTACGCAATAATGAAGGGGTTAACGGTAGATATGGACCGAGATGTTCGAGATAGTATAGATTTCACATGTAGACTGTCCACTATCGCGGGTTTGGGTTATGGGTCATTAATCACTGCGCTATGTGCTACATATGGGGTGCCCGAAAGCAGCAATGATATGAAAGAAAAAGTATAGCATCCTATCACTCGAGTAATAGTAAATGGATACCCGAACCCTGTACCAATGGCCCCTTCAGGAGAGAGCAGCAAACTCCAGCCAAAGCGCCAACAGAGGGGGACAGATGATGAGACTGCAGCAGCCGAATGGGGTGATCAAGGACAGAGCAGTCAGCCACCTCCTTTGGCTATTGAGCCACAAGTGGAGAAGTTGGATCAACTCTTCCAACAGAACTAGTACATCATCCAACAATCAATACATAATGAAGTCGCACCAACAATTGAATAATTATATGCACCAGCGACATGATTATGAAGTTTGCCACATCAACCAACTCAAGTCTTTGGTCAATCGTTGGTCCATGGGTGATGCTCCAAATAAGCCCTATTTTGGCTATCCTCCACAATACGTGTTGTTATACTTCTATGTGCTTACGCAAGTGTACGTATCGCTTAAGTAATAAATATTTGTAAGATCGAGTTATAGTCCTCAGGGATTAACTTGTCAATTACCTATAGTCTGATTTTTAGTTTCTTTTTGGTTATCGATAATTTGATGCAGTTATTAATCTAAGAATGCAGTAAATATATGGACAATAATCACAAATTAGAATCACGTATGGGAAAAATTAGGAATTCTCACCTTCATCAACTATCCACCATATTATTCCATTAATACCTAGTCATCCTTCTTTTTCCTATTGAGATAACTGGTTAACTAATATGTTCTATATTCTGGTTAGGACATATAGAAACTCAACCCTATGCAGAACACATGAGGATTAAGAACAATAACCTTATTAACTACACAAGTATCGGGGTACTTTCGTCCACGATTTAACCTATGTCTAATCAACTATAGCATATTCAAATATCCCTTTTCAAATCTCGATTTGAAATCATATAAGTTATGAGAATTAGTGATCAGTTAATTATCAAACAATCATCACAAGTTGAATAGATCTCAATAACATAGAAGAAGAAATCAAACTATAATATTACATCATAATGAGGGGTTCAAGCGAATCCGTCTTAAAACTCTAACAAAGTAATTAGTTCATAATAAATGATACGGACTAAATATCCCATACATACGCTAATACTAAAGAACAAGAAGAGTTGAAATTGCAAGAATCCTTAAGCTCCAAATCTGCTCTCAAGAGGTGATTTCGAGTCCCTGAATAATTAGTCAAAACCTTCTATTTATAATTGTGCTCAAATTTCTGCGTCGGCGCTGAGGCTCAGCCAGGGTAGCCCCACGACGCTAATTCATCAAAAATAATTTTTTGCTTACTGGAGGTCAAGCGTCGCGACTCAGCTTCCAGGCGTCGCGGCGCCTTCGACGGTGATTAAATTCTTCAGTCACTGGAATTTCAGCACCTCGGCACTATCCTCTTCCGCCGCGGCTCAGCAGCGCCGCTGCTCATGCCTCCGAGTGTCACTTCCCTTTAATGTATTTTGTCCGGATTTTATCTGATTTCTTTTATTTTTTTCAGGGCTCTTTTTCAAACCCTTTTTAGGTATTTTCTCCTTTATGACCGATGTGACTCAAAAGAAAGAAGAACAACCCTAACACTATACTAAAACCAAAAGAAAAGAGAAAAATACTAACTAAAAAAGACTCAAAAGTGTATATAAAATAGACTCAACAAACACCCCCAAACTTAACATTTACTCTCTCTCTAGTAAAGCCCTAAACAATAACAAAACCAAAAGAAAAAGACTTTCAGAAGTGAATCAAGTAGTTATATCAATATTGCCTCGAAAATCATTAATAGAAACTGGATAATATTTTAGAACATACATAGCATGAATTTTTAGCATTCTAAAATTTGAAGTCAGATATTTCACAAATTCAATGATAATCCAGGATAGATCATGCAAATCATAATCACTGGAAATACAAGTACTAAACATATGCATGTCAATTTCATTCCATCTTTTCCAAAATTCTATAGACTTGTCTAATTGTTATTCTCCACTAATCATAGACATACATGTTAGGAATCTTAAGGAATTTTCAGGGGTTGTAATGTAGGCTTAGGCAGGGGTATGTAAAAGTAGGCATTTTAGGCAAATACTACCATAATAAATTTTTATTCAATCCCTTTTGTTTCTTTTAATATCCTTTCTAGTATCATACCTATTTTCTCCCCTCTTTTATTTTAGAGAGAATAAGACATACCATTCAAGAACAGGCACCCCAAAACTTAAGCTTTTGCATATTTTTTTTCATTGTTCACTCTCTTTTAATTACTTTTTCCACACTTTTCATCCCAAGAATTTTTCACTTATCACTTATGGCACAAAAAGGGAATCACATGTGTCAAACAAAGATACTTTTTAGGCTCAAAGGGTCTGACTAAAGATACAATTTATGTCAGGGTAGGAAATGAATGGTAAGAAGGACTATCAAAGAATGCTTGAATCACTTCCCTAAACATGCATATCCTAGTTATTTCGCCTCAAATAACAAGCAAATGGATTTTATAAACATTTTTCAACCTACTTTCCATAATTGACAATGCAATAAGCTAGACACATGTATCTCAATAATTACATGTTCAATGAATGTTTGGTATATCCAAATTAAGAACACAAATTATTTTTATAATTCTATTACATTATCCCAATTAATTCACTCAATCTCATCAGCGAATACAACATACTTGATTCATAAAAAAAACTGACTTAAAAAGACATAAAACATGAATGAATAAATAAAAAAAACTCAAAACGAATAAAGTAAGATCTCCCCCCAAACTTAATCACTACATTGTCCCCAATGTGTGAAAACTAAAAATAAAAGGGAAAACTTACCAACACAAATATTGTGATAAAAAAAGAATGATCTACGTTGTGAAGAATCCTCAGGCGGCTGATAGAGCGGAGGGCACCTCAGATTAGGCATTGGTAGTGATCACGAGTTTTTATGATTCGAGGAGAGGAAAAAAAGTTAGAAACCTCTTTTAAATTCTGAAAATCTGTAGTGGCGTCGTGGCTCTGCTTCTGGGCACCGCGGCGCTGACCTGAATCTTCTGAGTTCAGCTTTTGTTCCGATTTTTTAGTCCATGTTAGGCCTCGAATCATCTCTTTATTGGCACTTGTTTCCTCCTACACACACCAAAAACAACACATGTCGTATAACAGAAAAGCAATTTCTCATTACTTCTTGTTCTTCAAAATTATAACTAGAAATTTAACTACAATTTAACTAGACTGAAAGAAGAATTTTTTTAAAAAAAGTAAAAATTGTGGGTTGCCTCCCATAAGCACTGTCGTAAATGTCATTTAGGCGGACGCAGATCACCTTCACTAGTACCCTGTGGATACTTCACCAAACGGTCTGCAATCCGAACAGTTATTGTTGCAGGTCTCACTTCACCTACACCAATTCTATAAAACATAGAAAAGAGTGGTACTTTTATGCTTGCCCCCAACTCGCCCAACACTTGCTTGCATTCAAAATTCCCTACAATGCAGGGAGTAGTGAAGCTCCATGGATCTCTAAACTTCTAGGGGTTCCTTTGAGGGTATGGACTTTCTATTTGAGGATCAGCAATGACAGTTGGTGGTGTCTTTTCTACAATGGGTTGGTCCTTAGTTACCTCTTCTTTCTCTTCACCAAATATCTCTCCCAATTTCTCAATGCTCTCACCAGCTTGTTGTGGTTCAGGTTCCTCAATCTGCTTACCATTTCTCACAACTGTGTCGCTAGACAGATTTTCTTGAGGTGTATTGATTATCATATCCATCAGCAGTCCTATTTGTGTTTCCAAATTTTTGATGGACAACCTTGTCTCAACCATAAACTGAGTTTGGGACTTGGTGAGAATGAGTATGGCTGCCTGCAACTCATCTAAATCTGTCTGTGGAACATGTGGGTTAGGTTGTTGTTGATGATTCTGCTGCCACAGATAGTAGTCCATGCTTCTTTTTTTCAACTAACTTTACCTGCAAAATAAGAAAAACAATAAAAACAGATAAAAAAATGCTCTCTTGGAGCAACCAAATTAGAAATAAAATCAGATAAACAGATATTGACAATAAAGTAATCCCCGTCAACGACGCCAAAAACTTGTTCCGATATTTCTATGTGTTTACGCAAGTGTACGTATCACTTAAGTAATAAAGATTTGTACGATCGAGTTATCGTCCTCATGGATTAACTTGTCAATTACCTATAGTCTGATTTTTAGTTTCTATTTGATTATCGATAATTTGATGAAGTTATTAATCTAAGAATGCAGTAAATATATGGACAGTAATCACAAATTAGAATCACGTATGGGAAAGATTAGGGATTCACACCTTCATCAACTATTCACCCTATTATTTCATTAATACCTAGTCTTTCTTCTTCTTCCTATTGAGATAACAGGTTAACCAATATGTTATATATTCTGGTTAGGACATATAGAAACTCAACCTTATGGAGAAACTTTTTATATTTATATGATAAGTTTTACCACACATGAGGATTAAGAACAATAACCTTATTTACTACACAAGTATCAGGGTACTTTCGTTCGCGATTTTAACATATGTCTAATCAACTATAACATATTCAAATCTCTTTTTTCAGATCTAGATTTGAAATCATATAAGTTATTAGAATTAGTGATCAGTTAATTATCAAACAATCATCACAAGTTGAATAGATCTAAATAACATAGAAGAAGAAATCAAATTATAGCATTAACATCATAATGAGGGGTTCAAGCGAATCCAGCTTAAAACCCTAACAATGTAATTAGTTCATAATAAAAGAATTTCAAACTAAAAATACCATATATACACTAATACTGAAGAACAAAGAAGAACTGGAATTGCAAGAATCTTTAAGCTCCAAATTTGCTCTCAAGAGATGATTTCTGGTCCCTGAATAATGAGCCAATACCTTCTATTTATAATTGTCCTAAAACCCTTTCTGAGTCTGTTAAAGATTAGGTTTTTTGACTGAAATTCAGCCCATTTTTCTCAAATATATGCGTCGGCGCTGCGGCTCTAATTCGTCAAAAATCAGTTTTTGCTCACTGAAGGTCAAGCGTCGCGGCTCAGCTTCCCGGCGCCTCGGCGCCTTCGACGGTAATTTATTTTCTTCAGCTTCTGGAATTTCAGCGCCTCGACTCTACTCTCTTCCGTCGCGGCTTAGCAGGGTCGCGACTCTTTCATCTGAGCGTCGCGGCCCTAAATCTTTTTTTGTCTGGATTTTTCCAGATTTCTTCTATTCCTTCCGGGACTTCTTTGGTTGACTTCTTGGGCTTTGATGGTGTGTTTTTATCCTCAAATTTCAACCCCTTTTCATGTGTTTTCGCCTCTTGCCCATTTTAGGATCGCTGTGACTCAAAATAATGAAAAACAACCCTACCACTATACAAAACACAAAGAAAACAGGAAAAATACTAACTAAAAAAGACTTTAAAATGTATATAAAATAGACTCAATAAACACCCCAAACTTAAGCTTTACTCTCCCTCTAGTAAAGCCCTAAACAAAAACAAAACAAAAAAAAAAACTCTAAGAAGTGAATCAAGTAGTTATATCAATATTGCCTCGAAAATAATGAATAGAGACTGGGATAATATTTTAGAACATACATAGCATGAATTTTTAGCAATCTAGAATTTTAAGTCAGATATTTTGCAAATTCAATGATAATCATGGATAGATCATGCAAATCATAATTACTGGAAATACAAGTACCAAACTTATGTATGTCAATTTCATTCCATCTTTTCCAAAACTCTATAGACCTGTCTACTTGTTATTCTCCACTAATCATAGACATACATGTTAGGAATCATCAGGACTTTTCAGGGATTGTAATGTAGGCTTAGACAGGGGTAGGTAAAAGTAGACATTTTAGGCTCAAATACTACCATAAGCAATTTTTATTCAATCTTTTTTTTTTCTTTTAATATCTATTCTAGTCTCATACCTATTTTCTCCTCTTTTATTTTCTGATAGAAAAAGACATACAATTCAAGAACAGGCACCCCCAAACTTAAGCTTTTGCATATTTATCATTGGGTGCATTAAATTTTCACTCTCTTTTTCTTACTTTTTCAACACTTTTCATCCCAAGAATTTTTCAATTATCACTTATGGAACAACAAAGGAATCATAGGTGTCAAATAAAGATACTATTTTAGGCTCAAAGGGGCTGACTAAGGACACAGTTTATGTCAGGGTAGGTAATGAACGGTAAGAAGGACTATCAAAAAATGTTTGAGCCCTAAACATGCATATCCTAGTTATTTCGCCTCAAATAATAAGCAAACTGGTTTTCTAGACATTTTTCAACCTACTTTCCATAATTGACAATGCACTAAGCCAGACACAAGTATCCCAATAATTACATGTTCAAAGAATTTTTGGTATATCCAACTTTAGCACACAAATTTTTGCTTATAAGTCCATTACATTATCCCAATTAATTCATTCAATCTCATCAGCGAATACAATATACTTGATTCATAAAAAAAAACTGACTCAAAAACACATAAAACACGAATAAATAAAAAAGACTCAAAACAAATAAAGTAAGATCTCCCCCCAAACTTAATCACTCAATTGTCCTCAATGTGTGAAAACTAAATAAAAGGGAAAACTTACACACACAAATACAACGATAAAAAAAGAGCGGTCTAGGCAGTGCAGAATCCTCAGGCGGCTGATAGAGCGGAGGGCACCTAATTAGGGAATTAGCGTTGCGGCGCATTGTCAACGAGCTTTGGCGCCTCAAAGGTAGTGAGCACAGAGGTTTTTCGATGAATTAGAGTCACGACGCCTAATTTCCAGAGATCACCGAAAATTTTCAAGAGAATTAGGGTCGCAACACCAAGAAGAAGAGTCACGGTGCTTGTATTTTTTTGGGTCGCGCCGCGGCGCAGAGTGGCAAGGGCCGCGGCGCAGAGTGGCAAGGGCCGCGGCGCAGAGTGGCAAGGGCCGCGACGCCTGTTTAATTTCTGAAATAAAAACCCTAGCTCTCTCATTTCTCCTCATTCCAACTTCATAAAAAATCTCAAATCCTCTCTTCTTCTCCAAAAATCTCGAAATCTCTCCCAATGCAAACCTCCCTTTTCCATAAATCTCCCATCAATACTACACAACACCAATCCAATCTCCCCACATCCATCTTAAACACCCATTGCACATTTCAATCACTTGGACTAAAATCTTCACACAAAAATCTTCAAAAAGAAATTATCCCAACCATATCCACCAAATGGGTCCAAAGAGAGTGAGTAACAGGGCTTCTTAATCTAGATCACCCGCACCAGATTATGACACTGCAAGGTTTTCCAACAAGGCTGCCCAGGTAATATACGAAAGATTACACACCCGCTCCCTAATCTTAGAAAGGGGCATGAAATTCAGTCAAGAACCATATGATGATCATGTGCGAACCAATTAGGGAAATGATTGCTAACAGTGGTTGGGAAGAGTTTGTTAATACTTGTCTTCCAAAACCCAACACTCCATTGGTGTATGAATTCTATGCTAACTTCCTGGAGCGAGTGGAGAATAGAAGCTGTCTGCGGTATATGAGTGCCTGTGGGGGCAAATATTATAAATGTCATATTTGGAGTCCCCAATGTGATGATGAAAGATGATGATGAGGACGATGAGGACTAGTACCAGACTTGGAGCCGATCCAGCAGAATTGATTGGGTCATTGTGGTCGAAACAGTGGGTGTTCGCGGGGCACGAGTCACGTATAATGCATTTAATGAGCTAAGATTTATGCATTGTGGCCAATTCAAAAAGGTGGTTCATTGTCAGGAGATTTCCACGCGCTTAACGCAAGTGTACGTATCGTTCACAAGTAATATAGTCTGGTAAGACCGAATATTGTCCTTAGAGACTGATTTCTAATTACCGAACATCTATTCTAGGTTATCTATTTGGAAAACGATAATTGAATTGGATTTTTATCTAACTACTAGAATAATTGCAAGAAATAAACAAATTTATTTGGGTTTTATCAGTTATGAAGGAATTAGTGCTTCTAATATCCTCGAATATCCACTCTATTCAATCCTTAATGCAACTAGAATGACTTCTTCTTCTATGTTAAGATAACGGTTAACTAGACTGTCTTATATTCCGGTTAGGATATATAATCGCTCAACCCCGTGCAGAACCCTTCTATATTTCTATGATATGATTTACTACATAGGAGGATTAAGAACAGTAACCTATAATGCTACACAAGTATCGGGGTACTTTCGTCCGCCATTTTAACCTATGTCTATTCAACTACAACATATTCAAATCTCTCCTCTCGGTTCTTGATTCGAAATTATATAGATTATAATAATTAGTGATCAATTAACTATCAAGCATTCATACCAATTATTGAATAAATCTTAAACAAGTGAAGAAGAAATCAAACTAATGTATTAATTCATGAATAAGAGTTTCTAGTGATTCAAAAGGAAAGCCCTAATAAAAATATTAGCTCATAGTCATCGACATGTTAAGAACTAATTTAATATCATACATGAATTGAATTAAAAACAAAGAAAAGGAAAGAAAATAACTAAACAGGTCTCCAATTTTCTGCCTTGATTCCTATCTGAACGGTGTTGTGTGGTGTAGAATAGGGTTTTTAGAATATGTACAAGATGTCTCCTTTAGGTCAGTCTCATTCTCTTTTATAGCAAACCCTAGGGCTTAAGTATGTTGCAAATTCCGTGCCCTATAGACCTTTTGCCCTTGGCCAAATTAACTTCTGAACTAAAATTTCCGTGTCGGCGTCGCGGCCCTGCAAACTGGCGCCGCGGCCCTGTTGTTCGGCGCCGTGGCGCTGCATGGCTTTCGTCCGGGTTGTCAATTTCTGTCCTTTTCTGCCTCGGATTCCTCCTTTTATGCCCATTTTTCTCCTTTTCGCCAATTTGACTTTTTGAACCGCTGTGACTCAAAAGAAAGAAAAACAAGCCTAATACTATACTAAACACAACGAAAATGAGTAAAATACTACTTAAAATGACTCAAAAAGGGTATATAAAATATGTCTAACACTCATGCGTGGTTATACTTTGTGAGTGCATGATTAATACCCTCCACACATTTCTCACACATACCAACGGATCGTATCAAGTTGGTATATGCCATAATAAATAGGTTCATTGTCGATGTGGGTCAGGCAATCTTAGAAAGAATCATGTTACATGCCGACTATTGACCACAACTGGATTGGGACATGGGTCATTCATCACCATGTTATGTGCTAAACATGGAGTACCCGTTAGCACCAGTGATACGATAGGCCAGATACAGAATGTTATCACCCGAGTGATAGTAACTAGCTATCCAGATCCGGTACCAGTGGCCCCTGTACAAGCACCAGCTACTGAAAAGGGCATCCAACGCCCACCCAGACGCCGCCAGAGAGTCATGGAGGAGGAGCCTGATGCAGCTGAGATGAACGATCTTGGTGAGAGCAGTCAGCCACTTCTTTGGCTATTGAGTCACCAGTGGGGAGATTAGACCAGTTGTTCCAACAGCAGCAATATCTTATTCAGCAGAACCAGTACCACATCCACAGTCAGCAGTATATGAACACATACATGCAGCAGCGACATGAGTATGAGGTCACAAGCGTAGACTAACTAAATTCCTTCATGCAACACTGGTCTGTGGATGATGCCCCCAATGAGCCATATCTGGGATACCCATCAACCACTACCACCACCACCATTTTGAGTCGCTTGTGTATTTGCAAGTCTTCCTACATTTGCTTTCCTTTCCACATTGGGGACAATGCGTTAGATAAGTTTTGGAGGATTTTATTATTTTGCGTTAGTTTGTGTTATTGTTGTGAGTTAGGAGTCTTTTAAATTGTTTATGTTTAGTTGTTTGTTACTATTTGTGTCTTTGTTTTTAGTGTTTTGTGTCAAGTGAATCAAGTTAGAAACTTTGTGCCAATGAGATTGAGTGAATTCCTGTAATAAAATTGGAGGAACTTGATAGTCATGAAATGTATAATATGTGTGCTTGAATTGGATCGATGTTGGGTTTGCCTTCTGTTATTACTAAAAATGAAAACTCGTTCATGACTATTGACTCTCTTGTACTAAATTAATTAGTTTATGCATAAGTGAACTTGGTTTGAGGAAAGAAGGTGGAAAATTTTAAAACTTGCTTGCTTGCTACTTGAGACAAAACTCAAGATAATGCATGCTTAGGGAAATGATTTAGGCAATCTTTGGACCGTTTGAACCTTTCAAGCCACCCTTATTTCATTATTCCCTAGTCACCCCTATTGAGCCTGAATGAACCCTTCTTTGTAGATCAACATCTATCCCTGAGCCTATTTAAAACACTTCACTATGTTATCCTTCCCTTGAATTACCATGAGTATAGAAGCATACAAGTTTGGGGGGTGAATTTTAGTGAATGATACTGTGGATTAGTGGTTATCAATAAGAATGTGTAACAGATTGAGAAAAGCATTGAGAAGAAAATAAAGAAAAAATATATAAATAAACTACACACCTCTTGTATATACAAAAAAACAAGTTTGGAGGTGTTGTAGTTCAAAAAAATATATATAATAAAAAAATGGAAATTCTCAATCTAGAAAAGAAAAAAAAAATGGGGGATTGTGGTGCATTATTAGTGAAAACAAGTGTAGATTGGTTAGTTCTATGCTTATGGTAATTGTGAACCTACATGACATTTTATCTGCCCATGCCTAAGCCTATCCATACAACCCTTAAAAGTCCTAATGTTTCTTAAGTATGCATGTCTACATTAGTGGACAGCCAGCAAGCTTATAGAATTTTGGCATGATGGACTGTTGAAAAGAGTTCATTGATGTATAAACTGATATTGAATACATGTTAAGTCAGTAGTCATGTGTGAGTAATCATATGCCCTAATAACCTTAAACAAGCTTAATGATTATCTGACTTGAAATTCTAGATAGCAAATTAATGACTAGAATGTTCTGAAAATGATAATGCATGTGTTCGTGATCTTCGAGGCAGATATATTGTCATTGACTTGATTCATGTTTGGACTCTTTTTGTTTTTAGAGTGTTTAGAGTTTTTTACTCTAGGGCGAGTAAAGTTAAGTTTGGGGTATTTATTAAGTCCATTTTTGGATTGTTTTAGAGTCTATTTTAGGGAGTTTTTTATGTGTCTTTTTAGTGTTTTGTACAGTATTATGCGTCTTGTTTTGTGTTTTTAGGTCACAAGCGATATAGGTGGGAATTGGCGTATTTAAGATGAAATGAGCTGATTTGGAGGACAAGAATGCAAAACCAAGTCCCCAAACAATCAATCGAATAAATTCCAGGAAGAAAGGACGAAATCTGGCCAGAAAGTGAATGAGGGCCGCGGCGCAAGAGTGGCAGGGTTGCGGCGCTTCTAAGCCGCGGCTGAAGATTGTGGTGTCAAGGTGATGTCTTGCCAGAAACTGAAGAAGGTAATTACCGTCATAGGCGCCGCGGCGCCTGTTGAACAATGAGTGCCCAGTGATTTTCCTATTAATTAGAGTCGCGGCGCCGATGCGGAATTCTGAGAAACAAAGTCGAATTTTAAAAAGGGTAAAAAGGTCTGAAACAAGGTTTTTCTTGATATAAAACCCTGGGAACATATTATAAAAATATCATACTTTTGGAGGCTTGGAACGGAAGCAGAGAACAAGATTAGAGACTTCTACTATTCAAGTTCTTTTTCTTTTCTTTCATTTAATTCAGTTTATGTAGAAGACAATTACTTTGTTAGCATGACAATGCCTATGAGCTAATTTCATTATTAGGGTTGTCCATTGAATCGGTTGAAACTCTTTCATGACTTAATGCATATTTAGTGATTTCTTCTTCATCTGTTAAGATCTATTCAACTTGTGATGATTGTATGATAATTAACTGATCACTAATTCTCATAACTTATATGATTTTAAATCGATATCTGAAAAGGTAGATTTGAATATGCTATAGTTGTTGAGACATACATTAAAATCATAGACAAAAGTACATCGATACTTATCTAGTAAATAAGGTTATTGTTCTTAATCCTCATGTGTGGTAAAACTTATCATAGAAATATAGAAAGTTTCTACATAAGGTTGTGTTTCTATATGTCCTAACCAGAATATAGAACATCTTCGTTAACCTGCTATCTTAATAAGAAGAAGAATCACGAGTTTTGCATTAACAAGCGAAAGAGTGGATAGTTGAGGAGATTGAAAGTCTTAATTCCCTTCATAACTGTTTTAAACCCAAAGCATTATCATTCTAGTTTATTTCCTGCACTTTACTTTAGTTGTAGTTATTAGTTAAAAATCCAAAACAATTAATGTTACCAAATAGAAACCAAAGCTTAGATAATCAGTAATTGATAAACCATTCTCTGAGGATGATAACTCAGTCTTACAGATCTTTATTACTTTAAGAAATACGTACACTTGCGTAAGCACATAGAAATATCGCAACAAGTTTTTACACTTGTGTAAGCACATAGAAATATCGCAAGTTTAAAAACTTGTTGCGATATTTCTATGTGCTTACGCAAGTGTACGTATCACTTAAGTAATCAGATTTTTAAATTCTGGAAATTGCAAACAAGTCCCTGAAAATATTTTCTGAAAGTTTAAAATTGTATTTTTTGAATTTAAATGGGTTCAAATTGAATTTTTAAATTCTTGAGGGATTAACTTTAAATTCTGAAAAGTTTACATAAATATCCTGAAAATCAGTTTTAAAATTTGAAAATGTTTAGGGACTGTTTGGCATAGATATAGATTGTTACACCCCGTAATTACAGGACATGTCTTAAGAATATAGGTAAGAACTCGCAAGTGTTATGAATTGAGGCTTGTAAAAATTTATCGGAAATTATGGAATTGTCGGGAAAAAAAAATATTATTATTGTGGCGAATGGGAGGGCGACACGTGTCACCCCCCCTTAGCTATGCCTTGGACGAAATGGCATGGCCAATATGGTCATTGACCATAAGTCTTCTAAGTCTTGGTCTTGCAACTTGAAGCATGAGAACTTTGACTAAGGTCAAAGGTCCCACCTTTGTCTTGATTTTTAGCAAGACCACATCCAAACCACCCATGTGTTAATATCTAAACCCTCCATGACCCTTTATATGTGATACTAGTAGCAAGAGGAGACTTAACACTTAGAAAAATATCACACAAATTTGAAGAAGCACATTGAAGGCTCTCGGGTTCTCCAAGAAAGAAACAGAAAAATTTTCGTTTCTTGTCCATTTGATTCCACACTTTAAACCAAGGTTCTTAGGTGTATTGTAAACACATCTCAATAGAAAAATCTTGGAAAAAGATGGTTTACGGGTTAGTCGCAAACGAAAACCTAATGGTCTTTCTAGGTTTTGTTTGGAAATTTGAAGGTTAATTGTTGGTGTTGTTCTAAGGGTCTCAACAAGCGGATTGAAGTGGCTTGGAGGGTTCTAGACTACTAAGGAGCGATTTGGTTGGAGTCGATTAAGTCTCATTGAAGTATAATCTTGTTCTTTGAAAGTATTACAAGATTAGCTATATTGTTGTTGTTAGCTTTGCATGTTGCTAGCATGAAGTTGTTATATTGAAGTTATACGAATAATGGATTGATCATAGCCTTGGAAATCGAAATGTAAAATAAGCCATGACTAAGATGGATTACAATTTAATCGTTGTTAGAATCGCCGCATGTTATTGACTTGAAGATTATGGTAGTTATAACCAAATGCGACTTGATATCATATTATGCTACCAATTTGGATTGTAATGGAAATTGGTTAGAATTGGTATTGTTGAACTCAAGGTGGCCGAAGTTGGACTTGTAGGTTGTGTTAGTTGGTTAGTCATTCGTTTTGGACTACTTTATAAATTGTGAGCCAATCGGGTGTAGTTATTCAATTGTATTGGATTATCTTCTATAAATTGTGAGCCAATTGGGGCGTAGTTATTCAATTGTATTGGATTATCTTCTATAAATTGTGAGCCAATCAATGTGTAGTTATTCAATTGTATTGGATTATCTTCTATAAATTGTGAGCCAATCAATGTAGTTATTCAATTGTATTGGATTATCTTCTATAAATTGTGAGCCAATTGGGGCTGTTTGGTTATTGTATTTCCTACTTGAAAAAGGTGGCAAAGTAAGTAAAAACAAAGGAGGTGCTGTCCGATTTTCCGTAGAATATAGGGACTTAACACTTATGATATTCTACGATTAAAGTAAGGCCTTAATAGACGTATTGTGAACATTATAGGTTGACATACTACGGGCGGGACTTTGTACTTGGCAAGTGGTTTGACCTCACGAGGTATGTAGAACTTTTTCCTATCTTTTGAGCATGACTAGTTTCGCGTATATAGTACGGTAGACGTACAAGACTTTGACATTCCTTACTAGCCTTATAAAATGCCAAGTCGGGTGAGTTAGGAAGTTAACTCACTTCTTTGAAAATATTAAGAATGTCTTAAGTCTTAGTAAAGTTAAGGGACTTGAAGGAATTTAAAGTATGTGATACTTTCGTCGTTTTAATCGTATAAGTCCCTTGGATAGGAAAAATGTACTTGACTAAGGTATAAAGTGAATATAACGACTTTATGGGGAGTTGGTTATATTGACTTTATGCAAAAGGTAGAATGACTTGTGTTAAAGAAAGGCAAATTGATTTTAAGGTATCAATTGCCTAAGTTTGTTTTTATAAGAAAAGGAGTCACTTGATTTAGAAACCTGCTTTAAATTCTAAAGGTATTGTGACTTGTCTTGAAATGTAATTTGGACTTGATACTATGGTTACTAGTGTCTTGGAAGCTTTCTACTAAAAAGAGTCATTTGTTTTTAAAGAATAGAAGTACGTGGTACTTTGGGTTAAATTCCCGGATTTTTTTTTATAAAAAAACATGATAAGTGCCTTAGGTAAACTAAAATGAGAGTGTAGATGAATGAGACTAATAAGAAGTTAGGGGGATTGCTAACTTGTTTAATTATTGTATGACGGCCGGTTTTGAGATAGGGTAAGAGTATCAGTGAGGGGCAAACCCCCAAGATGCTATACCACCTTCTTCAGGATAAGAGTATAAATGAGGGGGAAGCCCCCAAGACGTTATACCACCAAGCACTATCTTCTACAGGATAAGAGTATAAATGAGGGGCAAACCCCCAAGACGTTATACCACCTGCTTCAGGGTAAGAGTATAAATGAGGGGTAGGAACCCCAAGACGTTATACCACCGGTTCTTTATATGGGTTCGCTACCCATGATATGATCGGGAGACTGCTATTGTGATGTTATGCGTATTCTCGATGTACTCTCATTGTTAGTAAGGCATCACTGATCGTAATTTTGTTATCATACATGTCTCCTACTTTCTTTAAACTTATGTTGTAATTACTGATTTTACGCTTTACATACTTAGTACATATGTGTAATCGACTTCTTCCTGGGCCGCGTCACGCCGCAGAAAGTAGTAAGGTTCTGAATCCACACTCTTGGATCACTTATCGACGCCTAGCTCCATTCTCGGAGGCTTGTCTTTCTTTGGTACGCCTTGTCCACGATGTTGTAGATTATGTACATTTCGGTATGGCGGGCCCCTGTCCCGCCACGCTTGTTATTCCTAGAGGTCAGTATTCACATATGTGGTTGGGCTATAAGAACCGAGTGGTAAAGTTGTACTTTTGACTTTGTTTATATTATGAAAATGGCACTTTATCGGCTAGCCTGTCTTGTTTATTATTTACACACGTGTTTATGTTGTGTATGTTCATTGCTATTCTCTCGATGTATACTGAAGGGTGCCAGTAGGGCACACCGCGCCCGGGTGGTCGTGACAAAAGTGGTATCGAGCGATTAGTCCTCGGAAAGTGTCTACGCACCGTGTCTAGTAGAGTCTTGATTATCGGTGTGTTGTGCACCACATCTATAATCAGGAGGCTACAGGACATTTAGGATTGGTTTCCATTCTTCTCTCTCTGAGATCGTGCATTAGAGCTGTTTTATTAGGTTAAATCCTCTCTGACCTCTTCTTATGAAACAAATATGCCTCACGAAAGCTACCAGGCCCGAGTAAGGCAAGCGGCAGGAGGCTGCTAGCGGTACTGAGGGTCACACGGCTCGAGCACGCACTATGCACGAGGTAGTAGGCGGTCGTTGAGTTCAACCACGCCAACAGTATTAGAGGAGCCGAGAGCGGCAGTAGCTCCAGAGGTTCCGATACCAGACCCTCCCGTTCCACAGCCAGCTGCTGAGTATAGAGACTACGGGGAACAGATTCGGTTGTTGACCAGGATAGTAGTCGAGGCAACACGACAGAGCAGCACCCACCCTAGAGCCGACAGTTTACGGATTAGGGATTTTCTGGGATGCAATCCACCTGAGTTTTATGGTTCGAGGTCTGATGAGGATCCGCAGAGTTCGTTCGACAACACAATGACCATGCGAGTTCTTAGGGCTTCAGAGACGAGTTCATTACACTAGCCTCTTACCGTTGCGCGACATTGCATTGAACCGGTTTGAGTCGTGGTTGCTTTCGAGGTGATCGCTTCTTCCACTGTTTGGGAGGAGTTTTGAGAGGCTTTCATGGACCACTTTGCCTCCCGAGATGAGAGAGCCCGGTAGACAGTTCTTGACTTGAGGCGAACGGAGGACTATCGGGAGTATAGCTTGAGTTTGACTCGCCGTGCACGCATACTATTGTAGCGATGGCGGATAGAGTTCATCGTTATGTGATGGGGCTAGACCGTCATATGATTACAGCATGCTTGGGGGTGGCTCTTCAGCCCGGTATGGACATTGCTAGGATGCAGGCCTATGCTCAGGGGATAGAGGATAGAGAGAGGGAGGACCAGATTGACGCAGGCCAGCCCAAGAGGGCCAGGACATCAGGGTCTCAGGGCAGTGTTCGAGGCGGACAGCCTCAGCAGCAGAGTAGGTCCACTTTCCAGCCAGCACAGAGTGCTCCGTCACGGTTTTCTGGCAAGAGGTCTGATCAGCCAGGTCAGGGCTCCGGGACTACAGGATTTCAGGGAGGCAGGAACCGTCACCGATCGGGACCACCCACACCTCAGTGTGCTCGATGCGGTAGGTTCCACCAGGGCGAGTGTCGCAGAGCGTCGGGAGCTTGTTACTCGTGTGGCCGGCAGGGCCATTTGAAGAGGGATTGTCCGTCTAGAGGCAGCATGGGAGGTGCAGCACAGCCGACGGGATCGCCATCGGGTCTTCTTCTCCTTCAGGTTATGCGCCCGAGGCGTGGTTCTCACGACAGCGAGCCGCGGTAGAGGTCGAGGTGGTGGTTCTAGTTCTAGCGGTCCTCAGAACCGCATATACTCTCTAGCCAGCCGCCAGGATCAGGAGGCTTCCCCTGACGTCGTCACAGGTATATTACTGATTTCAGGCTGTGATGTTTATGCATTGATAGATCCAGGTTCTACCTTGTCCTATGTGTCCCCTCTTATTGCGGGTAGAATCGGAGTAGAGCCGGTGTCGATAGAGCCGTTTGAGGTAGCTACGCCAGTTGGTGATTCGGTGTTAGCTGAGCGGGTTTATAGAGGTTGTCCGGTATTTATTTACAGTCGTCAGACCCTTGCAGACTTGATAGAGCTGGAGATGACAGATTTTGATGTCATTATGGGTATGGACTGGTTGGCTTCTTGTTATGCCAACGTTGACTGTAGGGACAGGTTGGTTCGGTTCGATTTCTGGCGAGCGCTTATCGAGTGGAGAGGCAACACAACATCGCCGAGGGTAGGTTTATTTCTTACCTCAAGGCTGGAAGATGGTGCGCAGGCGGTACATCTATCATCCGGTTCGTATTCGATACGCAGGCCGAGGTGTCGATTCATTCGATGCCGATGGTTAGGAGTTTCGGATGTGTTCCCGGATGATCTTCCGGTATCCTCCCGAGAGGAGATCGAGTTTTGTATTGACACGTTGCCAGAAACTCGACCTATTTCCATTCCGCCATACCGGATGGCACCTGCTGAGTTGAGGGAGCTGAAAGACCAGCTGAAAGACTTGCTAGAGAAAGGCTTTATCAGGCCTAGTGTGTCTCCCTGGGGAGCGCCGGTATTGTTTGTAAAGAAGAAGGATGGGACGCTGCGTATGTGTGTTGACTACAGGCAGCTGAATAAGGTAACCATTAAGAATAGGTACCCTCCCGTGATTGATGATTTGTTTGACCAACGGTGGCGCGAGGTGTTTCAAAGATAGACTGCGGTCCAGTTATCATCGTTAGAGTTCGAGAGGCGACATCCCAAAGATCGCATTCAGACCCGTGGGCACTACGAGTTTAGGGTTATGTCTTTCGGTTTGACCAACGCTCCAGCGGTGTTTATGGATTTGATGAACCGGGTGTTCAAGCCATTTTTGGATACATTTGTGATAGTATTCATTGACGACATCCTGGTTTACTCGCGGACAGAGCAGGAGCATGCAGATCACTTGAGGATCAGATTGGGATTCTCCGGGCCGCGCTATTCGCCAAGTTCTCCAAGTGTGAGTTTTGGTGGCCTCGGTGGCATTCCCGGGCATATTATTGGGCGATGGTGTTCGTAGATACGCAAAGATTGAGGCGATTAAGTCTTGCCGAGACCTACTACTCCGACCGAGTGCGCAGCTTAGATCGGCAGTTATTATCGGTTTGTGGAGCGGTTGCTTGATTTCGCACCGCTGACTAGGGTCGACGCAGGCGCCAAGTTCCGATGGATAGAGGCTTGCGAAGGGTTTCCATTCTTTGAAGGAAAGGTTGACTACGGCTCAGTTCTTACTCTTCCCGGCGGGTTAGATGGGTACGTGATCTATTGTGATGCCTCGCATCGGGCTAGGTGTGTTTTGATGCGGACGGCAAGGTTATAGCCTATGCTTCCCGATTCTAAGCATGAGAGGAATTACCCTACCCATGACTTGGAGTCCGCAGCTTATACATGCCTTGAAGATTTGGAGACACTATTTGTACGGTTCATGTGGACATTTATACACCACAAGAGCCTCCAAGATATCTTCGAGCAGAGGAGTTGAACCCGAGACAGAGGCGGTGGTTAGAGTTCTTTGAAAGATTATGATGTTGATATTCTCTACCATCCGGAAAGCCAACGTAGTTCTTGATGCCTTGAGTCGTAGATCGATGGGAGCCTATCGGAGGTACCTGCAGACAGACATGGTCCGCCGATCCACCGCTTAGCGAGCCTGGGTTCGATTGATCGATACCGACGATAGCGAGTACGGGTTCGTGAGGTTGCCGAGTCTTCCATCATTGATGAGGTAAAGATGCGACAGTTTGAGGACCCGATGTTGACGCAGTATCGAGATGCAACTCTTCGGAGGAGAAGAGTCTATTCGAGTAGCGCTGATGGGTGCCGAGATTTGAGGGTCGGCCAGTGTTCCCGATGTATCGGGACTTCACAACAGATTTCGGGAGGCACACGGTGCTCGTTATTCTATTCATCCGGTCGACCAAGATGTACCATGACCTCGATGTTTGTATTGGTGGATGGCCCAAGAGGACGTGGCGTGTTTTGTCGCACTGATGTCCTAATTGCCAGCAGGTTAAGGTCGAGCACCAGAGGCCCAGTGGATTATTGCAGTCTATTGAGATTCCGACTTGGAAGTGGGAGGCGATCAACATGGACTTTGTTACAGGGTTACCTCGTACTAAGAGGAAGTACGACTCCATTTGGGTTATTGTGGTGTGACGAAATCAGCCCACTTCCTTCCAACAGACGACGCTTACCGAGGACTATGCCCGATTGTACATCAGAGAGATAGTGAGGCTGCACGGTGTTCCGGTGTCGATTATATCTGATAGGAGCCGGTTACGCCTAACTTCGGAGGTCTTTCCGAAGGGTTTAGGACACAGTGAGTCTCGGACAAAGATTTCACCCTCGATCGACGGGCAGCAGAGCGCACTATCCGCACACTCGAGGATATGTCGCGAGCTGCGTGATAGATTTCGATGGTAGCCGAGGATCATTTGCCTCTTGTGGAGTTTGCTTACAACAACAGCTCCCATTCCAGTATACAGATGGCTCCATACGAGGCTTTATATTTGCTGAAATGCAGGTCGCCTATCGGTTGGTTCGACGTGGCGAGGCACGATTAGTTGGCCTGCACTTGGTACAAGAGTTGTGGATAAGGTGAAGCTTATCCGGAGAGATCAGCGGCTCGTAGTCGAAGTCTTATGCGGATAATCGGCGTCGGCATTTGGAGTTTCGTGCAGACGATTGGGTCTTCAAGGTGCGCCACCCATGGCGGTGATGAGATTCGGTAAGAAGGAAACTTAGCCCAAGGTACATCGGGCCCTACCAGATCGTCCGTAGAGTGGGTCAAAGTTGCTTATGAGTTGGATCCGCCATCGAGTTAGGCGACATCCGGTCTTCCATGTTTCTATGTTGAGGAAGTGTATCGGTGATCCAAATGAGTTTTTCCTACTAGTGAGGTCCAAGTAATGCAGGGGTTATCGTATGAGGAGAGTCCCATAGCGATACTCGATCGCCAGTCGGCGATCATGACCAAGGATGAAGCCCACAAAGTCCTGTGGAGAAATGATAACCGGGAAGAGATGACTTGGGAAGCGGAGGAGGACATGTTGAGGAGGTATCCTCACTTATTTCCTATACCTTCAGGTATTCCATTTTGCCCTTACTTGTCATGTTAATTGAAGTGTTCCTTTTTCTTAAATGCTTTTATGTGGCCATGAGTGGCATTTTTAGTATGTCGGGGCAGTGAAAGGAAACTATGTCGCAAATTGTAAGTGTGACTCCGAAAGAACATTCGGGGACGAATGTTTCTAAGGGGGAAAGAATGTTACACCCCGTAATTACAGGACATGTCTTAAGAATATAGGTAAGAACTCGCAAGTGTTATGAATTGAGGCTTGTAAAAATTTATCGGAAATTATGGAATTGTCGGGAAAAAAAAAATATTATTATTGTGGCGAATGGGAGGGCGACACGTGTCACCCCCCCTTAGCTATGCCTTGGACGAAATGGCATGGCCAATATGGTCATTGACCATAAGTCTTCTAAGTCTTGGTCTTGCAACTTGAAGCATGAGAACTTTGACTAAGGTCAAAGGTCCCACCTTTGTCTTGATTTTTAGCAAGACCACATCCACACCACCCATGTGTTAATATCTAAACCCTCCATGACCCTTTATATGTGATACTAGTAGCAAGAGGAGACTTAACACTTAGAAAAATATCACACAAATTTGAAGAAGCACATTGAAGGCTCTGTTCTCCAAGAAAGAAAAAGAAAAATTTTCGTTTCTTGTCCATTTGATTCCACACTTTAAACCAAGGTTCTTAGGTGTATTGTAAACACATCTCAATAGAAAAATCTTGGAAAAAGATGGTTTACTGTTAGTCGCAAAAGCGAAAACCTAATGGTCTTTCTAGGTTTTGTTTGGAAATTTGAAGGTTAATTGTTGGTGTTGTTCTAAGGGTCTCAACAAGCGGATTGAAGTGCTTGGAGGGGTTCTAGACTACTAAGGAGCGATTTCGGATTTGGAGTTGGATTAAGTCTCATTGAGGTATAATCTTGTTCTTTGAAAGTATTACAAGATTAGCTATATTGTTGTTGTTAGCTTTGCATGTTGCTAGCTTGAAGTTGTTATATTGAAGTTATACGAATAATGGATTGATCATAGCCTTGGAAATCCAAATGTAAAATAAGCCATGACTAAGATGGATTACAATTTAATCGTTGTTAGAATCGTCGCATGTTATTGACTTGAAGATTATGGTAGTTATAACCAAATGCGACTTGATATCATATTATGCTACCAATTTGGATTGTAATGGAAATTGGTTAGAATTGGTATTGTTGAACTCAGGTGGCGAAGTTGGACTTGTAGGTTGTGTTAGTTGGTTAGTCATTCGTATTGGACTACTTTATAAATTGTGAGCCAATTGGGGTGTGTAGTTATTCAATTGTATTGGATTATATTCTATAAATTGTGAGACAATTGGGGATGTGTAGTTATTCAATTGTATTGGATTATCTTCTATAAATTGTTAGCCAATTGGGTCTGTGTAGTTATTCAATTGTATATGATTATCATCTATAAATTGTGAGCCAATTGGGTGTGTAGTTATTCAATTGTATTGGATTATCTTCTATAAATTGTGAGCCAATTGGGGCTGTTTGGTTATTGTATTTCCGGCCTTGAAAAAGGTGGCAAAGTAAGTAAAAACAAAGGAGGTGCTGTCCGATTTTCCGTAGAATATAGGGACTTAACACTTATGATATTCTACGATTAAAGTAAGGCCTTAATAGACGTATTGTGAACATTATAGGTTGACATACTACGGGCGGGACTTTGTACTTGGCAAGTGGTTTGACCCTACGAGGTATGTAGAACTTTTTCCTATCTTTTGAGCATGACTAGTTTCGCGTATATAGTACGGTAGACGTACAAGACTTTGACATTCCTTACTAGCCTTATAAAATGCCAAGTCGGGTGAGTTAGGAAGTTAACTCACTTCTTTGAAAATATTAAGAATGTCTTAAGTCTTAGTAAAGTTAAGGGACTTGAAGGAATTTAAAGTATGTGATACTTTCGTCGTTTTAATCGTATAAGTCCCTTGGATAGGAAAAATGTACTTGACTAAGGTATAAAGTGAATATAACGACTTTATGGGGAGTTGGTTATATTGACTTTATGCAAAAGGTAGAATGACTTGTGTTAAAGAAAGGCAAATTGATTTTAAGGTATCAATTGCCTAAGTTTGTTTTTATAAGAAAAGGAGTCACTTGATTTAGAAACCTGCTTTAAATTCTAAAGGTATTGTGACTTGTCTTGAAATGTAATTTGGACTTGATACTATGGTTACTAGTGTCTTGGAAGCTTTCTACTAAAAAGAGTCATTTGTTTTAAAGAATAGAAGACGTGGTACTTTGGGTTAAATTCTGATTTTTATAAAAACATGATAAGTGCCTTAGGTAAACTAAAATGAGAGTGTAGATGAATGAGACTAATAAGAAGTTAGAGGATTGCTAACTTGTTTAATTATTGTAATGACGGCGGTTTGAGATAGGGTCAGAGTATCAGTGAGGGGCAAACCCCCAAGACGCTATACCACCTTCTTCAGGATAAGAGTATAAATGAGGGGAAGCCCCCAAGACGTTATACCACCTGCGTTACTATCTTCTACAGGATAAGAGTATAAATGAGGGGCAAACCCCCAAGACGTTATACCACCTGCTTCAGGGTAAGAGTATAAATGAGGGGTAGGAACCCCAAGACGTTATACCACCGGTTCTTTATATGGGTTCGCTACCCATGATATGATCGGGAGACTGCTATTGTGATGTTATGCGTATTCTCTTGATGTACTCATTGTTAGTAAGGCACCACGCGTCGTAATTTTGTTATCATACATGTCTCCCTTCTTTTAAACTTATGTTGTAATTACAAGATTTACGCTTTACATACTTAGTACATATTGTGTCGACCCCTTCCTGGCCGCGCTCACGCCGCAGAAAGTGGTAAAGGTGCGCAGATCCACACTCTTAGGATCACTTATCGGACGTCGAGCTCCATTCTCTCGGAGGCTTGTCTTTCTTTTGTACGCTTGTCCTCGATGTTGTAGATTATGTACATTCGTGGTATGGCGGCCCCGTCCCGCCACGCTTGTTATTCCTAGAGGTCTGTATTCACATATGTGGTTGGGCTATAAGAACTGAGTGGTAAAGTTGTACTTTTGACTTTGTTTATATTATGAAAGGCGGCCTTATCGGCTAGCCTGTCTTGTTTATTATTTACACATGTGTTTATGTTGTGTATGTTTCGCTGCTATTCTCTGATGTATACCTGAACGGTGCCTGTGTAGGGCACGCCATCATGGCTCGGGTCGTGACATAGATTTTAGAGTTTAGAAAAATTACACATGATTGTCATTAATTGTATATTATTAAATAATATACAAATATATGCTACGTGTTTTAAATGCGTGCAGTTAATTATTAGCATAGTATCCACTGTAAATGTCTGGGTAGGTGGCGCCCAGTAATTGGTAGTGTCCGCTATAACTGTCTGGGTAGGTGGCGCCCAGTAGTTGATTAAAACCATTTTTTATCATGCCTATTGGGTTGGTGGTTCCCATCTAAATGTGTTTTAGAAATTGCATGATAGGATGTGGTATTGGATATGACATGTATGTTGATCTTGGTTGAAATTCCCAAAAACTGAAAATGTTTCCCAAACTTAAATACAAGTCTAAATTACAATGTGTCGTCCATTTTAATTGTTAGAGTGCAGAATCCTTTTCGGTGATATGAGTATTTATGCCAAAGCATTTTCTCTAAGTCTACGAGGACTCAGACTCTTTCATAGATGTGTTAAATGTAAAAGTAGATGATAAACTTTTGTGGGTATTTATACCAAAGTGTTTGCTCGCAAAGGCCAAGTTTCCTTAAATACATAAACGCAGTCGTGTAATGGAGTTGACTTGCTTAGACAAATCTTGGAACCAAAGTGTCGGACTAATCTAAGGACGCAAGATTAAAATGAAATATATTTAATCAACCAAGAGTTGCAAATAAGTTTTGCAACTGATTTAGAACCTACCAAAATGTGCTATTGAAGTTATCAACCAAAGCAAACACGGATATATCATAGTTTTGGATCTTGGCTCATTATGATCTTAATTATACCTAGGTCTATATTCTACCATGGGGTCATAGAAGTATGCTAAAATAGTGGGAGCTAATTGAACAAAATGCCATGTTAAATTAGCCTAAACGAATGTGTATAATAGGAAATAAATTTTGATTGTATTTTCATTTCTATCTAATTCTTCAGATCTTCAGAATGTCGAGTCTAACACTAAAGATGCTAATAGAAATGAACAAACTCACCGGACCAAATTATCTAGATTGACTTAGGAATCTAAGGATTGTCCTAAGGCAAGAGAAAATTGAATATGTATTGGACAAGGTTTTCCCCATAGTGTATGCTGAAGACTCTGCTAAGTATGTTGTATTTGATAAGGTGGCCTACCAAAAAAAATCTAGATAATGCCATATATGTACAATGTGTTATGTTGTCTTTCATGTCAATGGAATTACAGAGGCAACATGAGAACATGAGGCCTAACGAGATGCTAGAACATTTGAAGAGCATCTATGACTCTCAGTCCCAAACAATGGAATATGGGCTATTAATAGAGCTTTTCAAGTGTAAGCTAACTGAAGGGAACCAAGTGTCTCAACACGTGCTGAAGATGATTGGGCTAATAGAAAGGCTGGCCTCAATTGGAATAATGCTACACAATAGAGTCTCTTCCATGCTCATCCTGAACTCACTTCCCCGTTAGTTCGAGGGTTTCATTATCAACTACAACATGAATGGAACTAAAGCGAGTCTACCAGAGTTGCATAATATGCTAAATACTTTTGAATATTCAATTTCCAAGAACAAAGTTGTGCTCATGGTGAGCTACTCTAGTCATCCCAACCCGAAAGGTAAGGAATGGCAGAAGAAGAAGGGCAAAGTTGTCGCTGCACCCTCAGAAATGAAGCCTAAGGGAAAGGTGAAGAAGAAGAAGAAAGTTATTCCGGCCAAGGATGTATGTCTCAACTGTAATAGGAATGGGCATTGGAAGAAAGATTGCACTGCTCCAGGAGGAGGGAAGGCACCAGGTGCTTCAGCCTCTAATGGACAAGGTATGTTTGTAATTGAAATAAATCTATCTATTAACAACTATCATTCCTACGTATTGGATACCGCTTGTGGCTCACACATTTATACAAATGTGAAGGGGCTAACTGACAACAGGAAGGTAGGACCGAGAGAGGTGGACCTGCGCGTTGGAAATGGAGCACGAGTAGATGCTAAGCACGTGGGAACTTATAGATTAGATTTACCTTCTAGCAAATGTTTAGTGGTGAACAATTGTTTTTATGTACCCTCGTTAACGAGAAACGTTATTTCTATTCCAGTTTTAAACATGGAGGGTTTTTCCTCATATATATTCAATGGTAGTATGATATTGTCTTTTAATGATTTTATATATGGAATTGCGCCTCTTGTGAATGGATTGTATACACTAAACAATAGTCAAAAAAAATTCAATGTACAAAACAAATGAGCTAAAATAAGTAATAGAAATTCTACTTACATTTGGCACTGTAGACTTGGTCATATCAATCAAACAAGGATAGCAAAGTTAAGAAAACTTGACTACTTAGCATCATTTGACTTGAAGTCTTTTGGTAATTGTGAATATTGTTTTAAAGGTAATATGACCAACAATCCCTTTTCTGGGAAAGGTGTGCGAGCCAATGAGGTGCTTGAGTTGGTACATACTGACGTATGTGGACCATTTTCGACTCAAATAGAGGAGGTTTCCCTTACTTCGTCACTTTTACTGAAGACTTGACAAGGTATGGATATGTGTATTTTATGAAACATAAATCTAATGCCTTCGAAAAGTTTAAGGAGTACAAGTCTGAAGTTGAGAATAACTCGCAATAAGTATCAAGACTCTTCGATCTGATCGAGGAGGTGAATACTTAAGCAAAGAATTTCTAGATTACTTGAAGCTACATGGAGTTCATTCAGAATGGACACCTCCTGGAATACCACAAATGAATGGTGTTGCCGAGAGGAGAAACTGAACCCTACTAGATATGGTTCGATCCATGATGAGCTTCTCAGCTCTACTATCATACCTTTGGGGATATGCTATACAAACCTCAATTTATGTTCTAAATAGGGTTCCTTATAAATCAGTTGAAAAGACACCATATGAGATATGGTGTGGCAAGAAGACAGCTCTTAAAAATGTGAGACCCTGTGGGTGCCTGCATATGTTAAGAAAATGCTCACTGATAAGTTGGAAACCAAAAGTGAGAAATGTCACTTCGTGGGGTATCCAAAGGAAACTAAGGGATACTACTTCTATCTTCCTGGATAACATAAGGTCATTGTTTCCAGGAACGCAACTTTCCTTGAAGAAGAATATGTCTACAAGGAATAGAGTTTCACATAGATCTACAATCAACTTCGTAGGTCTACTAGAACTCATCGTCCTCCAGAAATACTAAATCTACTTGTGGAAACACACAGTGAGATAGATATTTCGGATGATCTGATGAACCACAATGAAGCAATATTGGATATTGATTCGAAGAGATGACAAGAAGTCATGAAATCTATGTACGTCAATCAAGTGTGGAACTTGGTTGATTTGCCAAATGGGGTTAAACCCATAAGATGTAATGGGTCTTCAAGAAGAAGATTGATGCATTTGGTAAGGTACAGACTTATAAAGCTAGACTGGTGGCTAAAGGTTATAATCAACGGTCTGGGGTCGATTATGATGAAACATTTTCACCTATTGCTAAGATTAAGTCCATTCGGATTTTGCTTGCGATAGATGCATTTTATGACTATGACATTGGCAGATTGACGTCAAACCCGTTTTCTCAATGGTAATCTAATTGAGGAAGTGTATATGAAACAAACCGAGGGTTTTTTATCTGAGTCCAAACCAGATGTTGTATGCAAGATACATAAGTGCATTTATGGACTTAAGAAAGCCTCAAGGAGTTGGATTATTTGATTTGACAACTCTCAAGTCATTTAATTTTGTCAGAATCAAAGATGATCCTTATGTTTATAGCAAACGCAAGGATATGAGTATTATCTTCATTCTTATATATGTATATGACATATTGATAATGGGATACAATAATACTCTCATGTAGTTAGTCAATGAGTGGTTTCCCAATACCTTTATGATGAAGGATTTAGGTGAAGCCTGCTACATTCTGGGAATTAGGATCTATAGAGATAGACCTAATAGATTGTTGGGGCTGTCACAGTCGCCTTACATAGGCAAAGTACTTAGACGGTTTTCTATGGAAAATTCCAAGAAGTGCGGTCTTCCTATGGGTCAAGGCATCAAGTTATCTAAGAAGAATAACCCTTCTAGTGTTGTAGAACTTGAGCGCATGAAGAGGATCACATATGCTTCAGATATATGATCAATCATGTATATCATGACCTGTACTAGGTCAGATGTGGCCTTTTCACTTAGCATGACTTGCAAATTCCAGCAGAATCCTGGGGATGAACACTGGAAGGAAGTCAAGAGTATTCTTAAGTATCTCAGACGTACTAAAGATTACTTCTTTGTTTATGGTGGAGATAATAAGTTAACTTATACTAGGTACACTGATTCTAGCTTCCAGACAAATATTTATGACTTCAAATCTCAGTCTGGTTACACGTTCATTTTCAATGGTGGAGCGGTGAGCTGGAAAAGTTCCAAACAAGCTACAACTGCTGATTCGGAAACTGAGAGTACATTGTTGGATCTGAAGCTGGTAAAGAAGATGTCGCGAATTCTGAATTCCTAAAGGAACTAGGGGTAGTTCCGAGTGCTAGTTGTCTAGTAACTATTTATTGTGACAACACTAATGTGATTGCATAAGCTAAGGAACCAAGATCAACAAACAGAAATAAGCATGTACCAAGGAAATACTACATACTCAGGGAGATGGTGGAGACTGAAGATATTAGATTAGACTATGTACCCACAGATGATAATCTAGCTGACCCATTCACTAAATCATTAAGCTTGGTTAAGAATATGGGCATTAGATATGTTGGTGATTGGCTCTAGGTCAAGTGGGAGATTGAAAATATATTTATATCCTAGAGACAATTTGTATTAGGACAAATGTATTTTATACACATTCGTGTTATTATTAATAAAGATTAATATTTTGGCATTTGCAATTATTGAATTACTAGTTGATTGTTTATAATATTCTATAAATGCATCCCTAGAAGTTACGTGGTTATTAATAATGTGAGATACTAATATTATAGCGTAACTCTTAAAACAGCCTCTACTAATGATCATCGAAATAGGGATATCGATGATATGTGATAAGTCGACATGTGGTCTGCATCATATCCTTAGAGGATGTAGTATTTCTCACCTGTTACAAGTTATGGTAACCCATGATGGACATATGGATACTTGGGAAGTATTAGTATACCATGTTGATATATTATTTGTTATACAATGTCTAAAGTATGATCAACGTGTGGGAGATAGAAGTCCTTAGAATTGAGGTCGATACACACCTTGTCTATAGAGTAATGTACTTCTATCATGTCCTAAGCTCAAATAACTTATAGGTTGAGACGCGGCTTGTTTGGGTATATTACGAAGTGGATTAAATGTGGTAGTTGAGCCAAGATTATGATTCATTCCTCGAATGTATCTTTGAGAGAACACTCAAATTCTCATATGGTATTAGGTTGACTAAGTCATTGGCCAACGCAGTAGACATATCTAAGATATGTTCTTGTTGTCATCTAATATAGATGAGATATAATGATCAAGCTATTTGGATAGACATTTGGCAGATCCTAAGCTTGATCGGGTGTGTCGTGAATGAAAGGATTTTATCTTCCCACATAGAGGTTTAGTTTACAGGATTCATGTAACTATACTTCACATATTGATTTCGTCTTCTGACGTCGTCTAGGAGTTCCGTGTAGACCCTAATGTAATTAGTGTCGATATGCGAAGACCTGTAAAGTAACACTAAGTCAAATGTTCCGTTGATCTAAGGATGTAATGAGAGAGAATATAAATATTCGATTTATGATCGAGACATTTGAATGAATAATGATTATTTAATTAATCGAGATTGGATTTCGGATTTAATTAAAATCGAAGACGAGGTAAAATTGGACTAGGGCAAAGACACGACTAAGTCGCGGCCTTAGCATCAGGCGCCACCCATCGAGGGTCGCGCGTCGCCAAATTAAGGCAGCCCGACCGCCCACCTCGTCTTGATTTCTGGGTCTGGCCCACGTGGGAACCCTAGCTGCATTTTACAGCTATAAAAAAAAAGTTCTATCATTATTTAATACACCCAATTCATAAGAATTATTCTCTGCTGAAACTCTGTCAGATTTCCTAGCTTTCCGAAAGAATAATTACATCGGAGTCTTGGACTTGCAATCGAGGAACAGTTGCATGCTCACCCTCAGTACACACTTGAAAATTCCAGATTATACAAACTATAAGATTTCGTTCGAAGTATTACGATTAACAACATGTTTGTATGTTTATATCATTACATAATCATCCTGTAGTTCGTCCGTCTGTCGGGTTTGAAACACAAATTTTTAAATTCCTCTGCGTGCACGAATCCGATAAAACCCTACACTTTTGGCATGTTTCAAGTACATGAAACGTAAATGTATTCCATAGATGGTTCTACTCTTAGTAGTTAAGGATGTACATGTTATATATTCGTATGAAATGTATTTCAACGCATGTCTAAATATATTCTTAAGTCCCTATTAAGGAGTATGAGAAAGATGTTAATATTCATAACGTAATCGAAGAGTGAACGACTATAGGAGACCTACATAATTTTGAACTTGCACACACATGAAAACCTACATAATTAACAGCATAAGCAGTAAACAAACTTGCAAAATGAGAAAAATCGGAGTCCTCTGAAAAGGTGGGATCAGGATTACAGTTGAGCTTGATGGAACATAATCTGAAGTTGTTGAAGTTGCTCTGGAGGGAGTCCATGAGCTGAAGATTGATTAGAACTCAGAGCAAATGGAAAAGAAGAACCAGAACCAAGTGGAGGTACCTCATCTTGGACACAAGAGGCTTATTTTCTGAGTTTGGTGAACTTAAAATCAGGGGGAAACCTATGCATCATGTAGCATTTTTCAATAGTATGATTTTTTCTCTTGCAATACTTGTAATAGAGACCACCAGATGGAACACTAGTTCCACTAGGTGTCATAGCCCTTCTTGGTTCAAAGTTCACCTTCTGAGTGAATTTGTTTTGATTACTGGGAGGACCAGAACTCAGGAAAGCAGTCACTTGAAAAACATGGGTTAGAAGGAGTTTATTATTTTACTTTCATCTTACTGTAATAGGGAATATTACCTACTTATGGAAGGGGGTAGATTCATCATCAATATGTGTTCTTTTGACAGTTGAGTAAGTGTCATTCAGACCATTTAGAAATTGGAAAAGTTGTTGGTCTTACATGAAGTTGGGTAAAGCCCACATGTGCAGATTGGCCCAACATATGCACAATTAAGTTCATCCCACAAACTTCTAAGTTTGGTGAAGTAAGTAGTTATATCAGAGGAACCTACACTTGTGGAAATAATTTCTCTTTGAACCTAAATATATTTTGAACCATTGGAGTTACCAAACATTTGGTTAATGTCTTCCCACACTTCCTTAGCAGTTTTCGTACACATTACACTAGTAGTTATTTCTCTAGACACAATGAATTAGGAGTGAATAGAGTAGATGATACCAGACTTTTCTCCAACCAGAAAAAGTAAAGGCCTTGCCCAATCGTGAAACCCTCGAACAGTCGTAAAACCCTAGAACAATCGCAAAATCCCAAAATCCTCGAGAATCACCGCAAAAAAACATTACTACGAACTGAGGAACACTTTGAGAAGAAACCCAGATGATAAAACCCTCGAATCGTGGAACAATCAAAGGAAAATCGATCAATCGAACACCAGATCAAAATACACATGAAATCTTTGAGATAATTGTCAAGGGTACTATCGGAGGAAAGATTGTGGTTGGTTAGGTGATTCTCATACTCATCTTTGACACCGTGTTAAAATGCTCAATCAAAGTTTGATTGAGCAACGATAGAGAAGATAGATAACCCTAATGGATCGAAGAGAGAGAAAGGAAATGTCTGTGTAAGAACTAGAAACTGAACTTGTGTTTAAAATATCTTGCTATATACAAATCACACTTCATCAATTAAAAACTAATACAAATACACAATTGAGCCGGATCTAACGATGACTAAATGGTTCTCAATGTCATTAAGTGATCGGGGCCTTTTGTGTGGGTCTTCAAAATGACTCCACCCCTTCACCTATCGATCGTGGGGGGAGATAGGTTAAAATCCAACCATCTCATAATAGTCTATCACTTGTGTGGAGATGCTTTTTTTTAGTCCCTCCTTCGGGGGCCTCTGGCTCAGGATCAGGTGAGGGCGCTGGAGGAAGGGACTTCAGGTGGACCGATTTATTTGGTGATTTATTTGGAAGCAGTTCCCCTGCTAATTCCGAAGTCGGTTGGCCAACGGCAGGAAGTTAGCCGGTCGGTTCTGCCTTTTCGAAGACAGAGCACTCGTGGCACACACTTGGCATTTTGCCTTAGAAAAGAGTTCAACCCACTTGAAAGAGGAAAGGGGAGTAGGAAAAATTCACACCGTTGGCCCTCAGGTCATCCAAAAATTGAAAATGACGACACCACGATATGACAAGAAAAATGATAGTATATCAAAAGAAAGTTCAATTATTGAAGTCAAAATATGGAAACTAATTATTAATATTAAAGAAAAGACAAATTTACATAACAGAAACAACTTGAATAATTAATATATCCATTTAAGATGTAGGATTGAATTCAGATATACTGGGGCCGGGAAGAATGAGGTAATGTATAAATATATTCTCTATTTTTGTTAAAATTTAAAATAAATAGTACTAGTAATTATAAATTATGATGAGATGTTTGAATCGAAACAAGAAATTTGACATTACCTCGGGATGGTACTAGGGCTCGTCCCGCCCATCTCGATCCCGCTGCAACCCGTCACTTGTCCCGCCCCGACCCGGCTCGTTCCCCCCTCCCCCTTCATTTCCTTAAATTGAATTTTCAACACTAAATTTGACATTACCTACATTACCACGAATTTTCGGCGTTGAAATATATTGTATATCGTCAGATCTTTACTAAAAAAAATGGAAAATTAGAAACCAATTTGGGGGGAATTCAAATTGATTTTGAAAACAAACGTTTTCCTAATAATTGGCCACGCCAAACCGCCTAGCGGCAGTTTGACCGGCTACGTCTAAAAAAATACACAAAATCAAAAAACAAATCGGGTAAAAGGGACATCCGAGCGCAGAGTTATGACCATTTAAAGTTGCACCACTTACAACTACTTTCGCTCCCTACGATTTGCTCCAATTGAATTAGATTTTTAACAATTACTTATGTCAATGCTTCTGTGACTCGACAACTAAGTTCATGCATCATTCGACTTCCATAAAAGCTTCATAGATTGGCATTGGCTTCAATCTAGCCACTCAAAGACAAATGTACCATTAAATGCCAATAAGACTTCATAAATTGGCTTCAATATATTTACTATAATAACACACTTTGTATTTAGAGGCGTTCATAACACATCTCATATTTTTATTCACTATCTTGATCAATTATTTCAGTATTTAAATATATATGTTTTTAAACTAAGTGTCTAAAAAAATTAAAATCCCCCAAATCCTACTCGACATGTCCCGTCCCCGCAAATCATGTCCCCTCCTCAGGCGGGATGTGGGACGTGATCGGATATCTTTCCGTCCCGCCTATCCCAGCCCGCCAAGACCCGGTCCCGACCCACTCCTATCCCCCCAAATCCCGCCCCATCCCGACCCGGCCCACTAGACCCCCTTAGTTTTTTAGGTAAAGAAGCTAAGATTTGGAGGGTAGAAAGGGGGTTTCATTGCCACTGACTGAGAAGGTAGGTATTGACTCATTTCGGTCCCCCAACACAAACATAAACAATTAAAAGATGCATCTTTAAAAACAATGATTAAAATATCTCTACTAGAAATAGAGTTTTTTCACCAACTTTAGTGCAAAATTCATGTTATATCACTACAAGAAAAAGGACCTACGGTGACGGTTAAAAACTGTCATCGAAGGGGTCACTACAGTTTTTGTAAGTGTCATTGTAGCATGTGTCACCGTAGGTCCTTCATCGATAACAGTTTAAATAATTGTCACATAGTATGTGGCGCATAAACCGTCACATATTTGGTCATTGACTTTGACTATTTCCCGTTTTTTTTTCTCGAGAAAATTCATTTTGGCGCATTTTTTATTTAATAATTAATTTAATTTAATTAATTATTTTTAAAAAAAAATCAATAATAGTAAAATTGGTGGAAAATAGCATATTGTAACTAAAATATAACTAATTAATCAAATAATTTTAATACATAATATTAAAACATTTACGAATTGTTTTACAAAACAAAATGTTCCAAAAACAAAAGAAATACATGGTCTCGGCCAACACCAACAAGAAGGCCGAAAATACAGTGTCTTCTTGAACCTTTCGATGTGTTTTTTCCAAAATCATGCGCAGCAAGCAGCAACAACAACAACAAGCAGCAGCAGCAAGAAAAAGTAAGGTTTGTCCTACTTTAACTCAGCAACCACATTAGGTATCAACCAAGATTAACAAAGAAACCCAAACTAATCCACAAAGGGCAACATCTGAAACTAGAATTCTTTTAAAATTAAGGCTATGATCATGTTGACAGTCTATAGGGCTCCCAACTACCATAAGAAATAACATAAATGGATGATTGATTGTCCTTATCACACAGTCATGTTTGAACAAGTACAGAAATTCCAAACACATATGGAGATACTCCTTACATAGCATACATCTCATCTAATCTTACTTAGTGTAGTCAAATAACTAGAAAAACAGGTAAAGGATAGATGATGTAGGATCTAGTGAAGACACTTAGCTAAGACTATCAAGTTTTTCTTTATGTCAGTGACTTAAACACATATTCATTCTGCATAGACTGTCAGGTTTCACTAAGAAAAAGTTCATGCAAGATGGAAATATGCATGTTGTTGAGATACTCATGATCAGAAAACACATTAAGGGATTCATGTATAAATTTTAATTCATACAGACTGTTAGACCAAGTTTAAATCCTAAAACTACACCATGCTAAGGAAATGCACAAGTACACATATATTTAATCTTCTAACTCTCTAGGATGCTTTGATATCCTAACTGATTTAGATGAAAGCATACATAGCCAAAGAAGTAAGAAAGTAATGTATTTTTGAGTTCAGAGTCTTTCATTTCTTATCTAAACATGTATTTAGACTAGATGATTGTACTTATAGATAGGCAATGGTGACATGGAACACATGAGCAGATGCAAAAATACATTTCTTTGTTAGGCATTCAAGACATAGCCTCAATAGAAGTAAACATATTTAAATTGATTGTATTAATTTACCTGGGAAATTAGGTGAGTACGTTGGTGCGGATCCCGAGAAGCATAACGGAGAAGAGTTTCGCGACCTGAAGCAACTAAAGAATCACCCAAAGGAGTACATAAAAGAAGGAAAAATATTAATACGGTAAATGAGTACACAAAAGCCTGAGATTTCGAAGTCTGGACCATTATAAATGAGGGAATATGATTCCATTTATAGGACCCATAAATCCTAGAGGACTCAAATTGAATCTGATGTGGTATAGTGCGATTTGGGGGAAATTTCCCTCCCAAATCGGTAGAAACCAATCACAATCGAGGATCTGAAATTGACAATACCTTCACAAACCAAAAAATGGAAAAAAGAGTACCACAAACAAGGCAATGTGGGAGTTTCTTCACAAATAACCCTCATACGTTATTGAAGTAATCAAATAGCAGAGGTTGTAGAACTATAGAACATAAGTAACAAAATATACCTACAAGAGAGGGAAGGCCAAACGAGGTTGTGATTAGCGAACCAGTCATAGAGAACATGAACCAGTGATTTCCATTGAACATAGTTATCGTTGATCGAAGCATCTCTCTTCTTGTCGATACTACCTCTCATCCTGTGGGTCACTCTTTCGTCATTCAATTTGGTTGAAGAACCCTTTGGTCTTCCACGCCTTTTGGTTTCCATCAACTCTTTGGTCGAAGCAGCCATTCTCTTGTTCTTGAAAGAGAATGGCTGATGTCTTGTTTTTTGGGATGAAGAAATGTTTTTAGGTTTTGTTTTTAGGGTATTAGGTTTTTAGGTTAGGCTGGGTTTAGGAAATAAGAGTGTGGGGCGATTTGGGCCGGTTTTTATGTATTGGGTCGGGTCAATTAAAAAAAATGGGTTGAATAAAAAAAACATCACACAACATGTGACGGTGCAAATAATCATCATATAATTGTCATAATTTTATGACAGTTTAAATAATTGTCACACATATGTCATAAGTGTCGCTGATCGGTCATCGGAAAAAGCCACACTATGTGATATTGAAAAATCAGCCACACTGATCACACCAGGTCATTTTTCTTATAGTGATAAAACATGATTTTCTCACTTCATTCCTAGTGAACTAAATCACTGGGAAAACGCATGAGGGAAAACGAGTTCCAATTGAAATGCTTAGAAACTTTCTAATTTTGTGTGTGGAAACATTATTAGTATTTAAATATTTTTCACCGACATTCAGTGGAAATTGCCATTAAATATTTTTAGTGAAAAACAATAATTTTTTTGGTAATGTAGAAGGAAGAAGGAAAACATCGAATTAAAAAACAAGTCTATCAAATACCCTTTTGTATACCCAAAAAACCTACTACGATTAGTGCTTATATCAAGTCACGCTAATTTTTCGCGCTTACGTGATGAATTAAGGTGAGAATCTACACCATTTAACCATAATTTATTTCATGTATTAATAAGAAAAAGGACTCGTTAAAGGTGGAAGAAAGGGACGGCTAAAACTTAACAGCAAAAGAAAGAAACATATTAAAAATTGCTCTTTTTTTTAACATTTCCAGTTTGTTAATAAGATAATATGTGTATCGTGGGGGCATCAAAGCTTTTATGATTGTATTGTATTAGTTCTTCTAGTCAAACAACACAAGACAAATGCCAGCTAATTTTTCCTCCTTTTGTTTATGGATATGATTTTTTAAATGCTCTTTTCTCAAAATATATTTAAAGGTTAGTGTGGTTCAACAATAAGGGTATACATTAGTAATACACATGAATCATAATAATATATTATTTTGTTCATGGGATTAAAATGTGTATACCTCTTCAATGTGTTTAACATTCCGGGGATAAATAAATCAAATGACACATATGTCCTTCTGCATAGCTCTTTCCTCCAAAGTCCTTTAAGAAGGCCGACGATAAAATTAGAAATAAAAGTTTATCTATGGTAAGATGAGATCAAACCCATATTTATATTTAAATCATTCTTGCTATATCTCATTTTTAATCTAATGAATTAAATATCTATAAAATTAATGTATATTTTTATTATTATTTAATATTTAAATAATCACATCACGCTGGCATAAATATCTAATATTTAACGTCACTTACCTCTAATATTAGTGATTTAATCGCGTATTTTATGGTGAAGTTATTGTATTTGAGCTTATGTTGGTGTTATTTGTGTATCCTAGGTACAACGTGGACAAATGATGTAAAACCAACCAATTTTGGTGGCTCTTTGATGAAAGTATACGAAGGTTGTATGACAAAAATATTTTGCAGCATTTAGTGAGGAAATGGAGCGCTGAAGGTACCTTGTGCGTTGCACTTGCGTCGCACTCACAGGGCAGATGTAACAACCCTCTGAATTTGCAAAAGTTGGACTGACTGAGCCACAAGTGATGTAGTTGTGTCTCACGACTAACACATGAAGACAACCTCTATAAACTTTGGCAATTAAAAGTCTACAGAAACACATGCGATGCATGTGCGTCGCGAGTGCATCGCACATCAACATAGTGATTTTTCTATTTTAAGTAGGATTTGGTTTATTTGTTTTAGCTTTTAACCTAGACTATAAATAGACCCTATGGGGCATTTTTGAAGGTTATGCTGGAATATTTTGGGAGATTTTGTAAGTCGTACGTTATTCACTCTTATTTCTTATTTTCTTTTCTTCAATTAATCCTAGTTTTATCATGAATTCTTATGTTCTTGATAGAATTATGATTGGCTAAACTCCCTTGTTCTGGGGTTGTGGCCGTAGTATGATTGTTCACGTATAAACTTGAATTGACGTTGCTAAATTATCGTATGAGTTATTTACTTAATCTTGTGCAAAACTATTTTGCTGCTTCGCGACCAGTAGGATAAATTCTTAATTCCTAGATCAAACTCGAGAGCAGAATACTAAGATAGAATGAAGATTGAGTAGAGAATGATATCACCACTAAGAAATCGGGGTAGGGATTTGTGGCTAGGATAGAGATATACCTAGATGGACTTGCTTGGTTGAAATATAAGAATTATGAATGCATTTGTGTTAATGTTCATGACCATAGATATATATGTGTGAAAGTAATAAGAATAGGTGACTAGAGGACTTGGGAGATTTGTACTCGTATAATTAACTCTATCAATCAATAACTCGGTAATAAAGGAAGTCAATGAAAGTAAAATCGCAATACGATTACGAAACGTGTCACAGCCTGGGATGTTTTTCTCCTATGTTGAATTCAAAGTCTTAACAACCGTTATTTATAATTTGTTAGCATACATTACTTTTCTCCATTAGTTCTAAAACAAAATAAATATTCTCTTTCATACTTGCGAAATTAGTATAGTGAATTCTTTTATAATCGTTGATCATAAGTCTCGGATCGATATCCGACTTCACAAGTCATTATATTACTTGGTGATCACATATACTTGTGTGTGCGTTTAGGAGTAATAATTTTTGGTGGCGTTGTGGGGACTTAGAATTTTTTATTTTATTAGAATAATCTATTACTACTTTAGTTATCCAAGTATTAACGTTTTATTCTTAGTTGTTATTGAATTTAGGTGGTACAATCGAATGCGAAGGTCTGCTAGTTAAAATAATCTTGAGGATTTCCATTCTGAGCCTGAACAGTTTTTCCACCAGTGCAGAAGGGAAGTTAATTTTAGGGCAAATTAAGAAGCTATCGTTGTGGTACCTGAAGTAATGGTAGCTAGCGCACTACCAGCGACAGTCCCAGAGGTGGCAGAACCTCTCGTGGGTAATATCACTTCGAGCATTTTCAAACCTACCATCGAGGGACACTTTGAGCTGATGCATCCTATGGTTCAACTATATCATTCTAGCGGGCAGTTCACTGGTTTGCCTCACAAGGATTCTCAGCAACACATCCAAACCTTTTTGGAGATTGCGGATACTTATGTGATCACGGGGTCACTATTGATTATGTGAGGTTGACATTGTTCTAATTCTCTCTACTTAGGGGTGCCAAAAAATGGTTGCAGGCAGAACCATCAAATTCCATCACCTCCTAGGATGATCTAGCGAGGAAATTTTTGACTAAATTTTTTCCATCTAGAAATATAGTGAGGCTCATGAGGGAAATCATATCCTTCAGAAGA